>OX456523.1:109195286-109795286 GCA_949748255.1 Eustalomyia histrio
GTCTTTAAAAAAACATTAAAAAACAATGCATTTTATAAAAAAAAAACAAAACTAACAAAATAGATAACAAAAAATACTTCATATTTACAGCATTAAAAGAAATTGTACTGTAAGAAAAATAATCGAATTAAGTATTTTCAGGCTACCAATTCCACTAAGTTTCTGATTACCTTGGGAAAGATTTTTGCGATTTCTCCATTATCACTGAGAGAGTCCTTGCTGGTAATTGTTCTTTTTCTTATTTGCCGGGCCAGATCTTCAAAATGTTCAATACGGTTGAGGTCGGTTACTGAGAAGTATGATCCAGCTATTTGGTAGTACGGTATGGCAGTAATTTTTTTTTACAATTTTCGCAGTGCGCTTGGGATCATTGTCTTGTTGAAAGACCCATGTCTACAATGGTGTTATAATCTCTATCTACAGTTTTCTTCTGGCCAATATAATCAATTTACATGTGGTGATCTGCGTATTGTGAGAAACTAACGTTGCCAACTGAGCTCTCTAAAAAACTCCTGGACTTTATAAAAGAAATTTTAGATGGATTTTGTTTCACTATTCGCACAATATATCATATTTCAACCCTAGTTTGTTTAGGACAATTTTGTAAATTAGAAAACTTTAATACTAATCACTTGTTTTTAAAGTATTGTGGATTTTTTCAATCCTTAAACCAATTTCACGCAATGGTTTTCTTTCTTTATAATATTTTAAGTCAAGTTCACGAACATCCAGAAAGGTTTGTTAACCCATTTTCAAATTAAAGTTGTTAAGGCAGAAATCTTCTTATTTGAACTATCATAACGAAATTAAATCAATAAATTGTTATTATAATTAGTTACTATTATATTGAATGTGGTAATAAAACAAATCTCTATAATTTACTAATAAAATTTCCATGTTTCTTTGCAATAAAACAATTTATAAAAAAACAAGAAAAAAAGGCTTAAACTCGGCTGTGGTAAATCTTTGGATACCTTCCACCAATATCCTAAAAAATGTTCACTACTGGGTTTGATACAAATAATACAAAAAACTTTTGAAGTACAATTATGGAGGTGAAAAAAATTTTCTGAGGTTAAAAACTTTTTTGGATTTAGAGATATTTTTTGGTGGTAAAAAATTTTTGAGGTAAAACAAATTTTTTGTGGTGAAAAAAATTTTTAGAGGTGAAAATATTTGAGGTGAATGCAAAATATTATTCACTTCTAAGTGACTGGTGAAAAAATATGAGAAAATATATTATGTACCAGTCGCTACTACCCAGCAAAATAAGAATCCGAAGTTGTGAAAATTTCGGTGAATCATTAATAATTTTAACATTGGAGTGTCATTGGAAGAAAGTAGTTTGTTTCGGTGCTATGAAAAATTTATGATCAGGTGGACTTTTTCATTAGTTTACGGAAGTTCTTAAATATAGGGACTACAAAATAAATAAAGGGAGCTGCCAAGATTTATTATTCCGACAAGGACACAGGTAGGTAATATCAACATTTTGGAAGTTGTTTAAATTGACTTCTTACAAATTGAAAAATTTGCAGTATAAACTTCTTTGGATGTTCTGAAAAAGAGATTCGTAAAGAATAACATCCATTTTATTTTGCTGGGTATTAAATTGTACTTGAATACACCAATTTGTATAGAAAATTAAGAGGTACCTTCATATTTTAACCGCTGGACCGATTGTGCTCATTTTCAATAGCAAACAGCTCGGGAGGATGTTTAATAATCTGGGTAAACATAGGCACCCCCGCGTCTTGATCGCGAAGACGCAATCGCTAAATCGACTTAAAATCGCAAAGGGATCACAAATATATATATTTATATATATATATATATATATATATATATATATATATATATATATATATATATATGCATTGCCCATACTTTGAAGACATCTGTATATACAGCCAAAAAAGTTCCTATAATATGCGCTAAATCCAGTAAAATGTCTTCAATGTAAACAGTAGAATAACAAAAAGTTTAAGGACAGTCCCCAAAGTAACAAAATGTCTTCATAGTAACTTGTGGAACGAAAAACCGTCCCCGCAACATGCGCGATGCACATATATAAAGGGTGTCCCAAGAAAAACGCAATTTTTAAATAAAACACACATATTTAAAAAAAAATCGTGAAACTTTATTATATCGTAAAGTAGACAGAATGAGGTTATGTATGGAACAATATATCGTGCAGATGGCCGCCGCGGCTTTGCTGGCATGCACGCGATCTTTTAATGAAATTTTCAATGACCGTTTTGCATGAATGCTGCGGTATTTCATTAATGCAGCGTCCAATTTCCTCTTTTAAGGCTTGAGTCGTCGTCGGCTTATTCGCGTAAACCATCGACTTCAAAAAACCCCAAAAAAAAAAAATCTAATGGTGTTAAATCGCACGATCTAGGCGGCCAATTCTGATCTCCAAAACGCGAAATAACACGACCGGGAAATGACTGATGCAGCAATTGAATTGTTTTTCTGGCTGTATGACATGTGGCGCCGTCTTGTTGGAACCACATGCCCTCCACATTCATTTCTTCAATTCTAGGCAAGAAAAAACTGGTTATCATTTCACGATACCGAACACCATTGACTGTTTGCGCTTGACCTGCCTCATTTTCATAAAAAAAAGGTCCAATGATTCCTCCAGCCCAAAAACCACACCACACAGTGACACGTTGAGGATGCATTTACTTCTCGTGAATCACTCGAGGATTTTCCTCACCCAAATGCGACAATTCTGCCTATTGACGAAGCCATCAAGATGAAAATGGGCCTCGTCACTGAAGATGATTTTATCGGCAAAATCAGCATTTTCATGTTGTCTCTCCAATACCCAATTAACGAACTCCCTTCGCTGGCTTCAGTTCCTGAGTCATTTGAACTTTGTATGCATGAAGATGCAAATCTTTCGTCAAAATTCGCTGCAAAGTGGATTTGGAGACACCAATTTGCTGAGCTCGGTGTCGAATTGAGGTGGATGGAGTTTGAGCGACATCATCACGTACAGCTGCGACATTTTCGGTCGATCGACCTGGTCGATGGCGCGTTGTTGTCTTTACATCACTAACAGACCCAGTTTCGGCAAATTTATCCATTAATCTCTTTACAGTTGACTCTTTTGGAGCATTATTGTGACCCCAAATTGATCGCAATTTGCGAACTGTAGCCGCAAAACTTTCACCATTTTGGTAAAACAATTTCACAATGAGAATGCGTTGTTCATTCGTGTAGCGCTCCATTTTTACTAACCTCGTACCTTCTACTAGCAAACAATAACAATTGTTCAAATGTCAAACAATGACACTTCGAATGTTGCCAGATTTAAAAATTGCGTTCTTCTTGGGACACCCTTTATATATATATATATATATATATGATCTAAAATCCTATTAATACCTTTCATTTACGAAATAACAGATCAATAATACATAAAATTTATTTACCTTAAACACCAGGATACAGTGCAAAATATAATTCAAAAATTTTTTCTAATCATTAACTATCAACATAGATTATGTTGTAGATTTAATATTGATTAGGACAAACACTTAAAATTAACGGCTTCGTATAAGCTTAGTTATTGGATACTTTAAGAATTAAAGTTCATAACAAAAACTGTAAAAATAGAGGATGAATAAGTTGTTAAATTTCGTTGATATTAGTCTAATTGTGTGTTGTTTTCGGGTTTGTTAATTTATTTCCAAACACTCAATATAAAATAGACAATCATCAAAGCAAAGAGCATGGATACTGAGGAGGGTTGTGTTGCGGCAACCGAAAATACTAAGTATTCTATCCTGGCTCTGTGGAATTTTTTCAATTTTTATTCTCTTTAATTTAATTTTTATGTTTCTTTGCAATACAGCAATTTATAAAAAAAATTAATATAATTATGTGATCTAAAATCCTATTAATACCATTCATTTGCCAAATAAGAGATAAACATAAATAAAATTAAATTTTTTATTGTTAACAAAAATAATTCACACATATTTGAACTTGTTTATGTCAATAACATAAAATTTTCAATCCAACCTTCGTTTAAACAAAAGACTATTTTATCTATACAATTGATGTCTTAACATTAGAACCAATTTTGGCACTTATTTCTTTTATCCCGAAGTCGTAATTTTCAAATTTTCCATAGTGGGAGTTTGGTGACACTTGTTTGTATAGAGCTTTTGCTAGTTGTCTGGTTCAAACAAACGATGTAGTATGTAAATGATAATTTCCTGGCATTTTTGGCTATTGCGCTGTTAAAATAAAAATAAGTTTTTTGAATAGAAGAGTACGATAACCAGCAATACAATAGGTAAGAACCGAGAAAACTGATAATTTGCTATGCTTAAATAAAAAATAAAAAACAACTAAATAAAATTAATACGAATAAATGACCTGACTATGAAATAATATTTTCTGTAAACAGTTCAAGAAAATAGCTTAGATTCAAAATTTAGTAACAGATTTGTTCGTCGATTATTCAGATAAAAAATGCAGCTTAGAAGCTTTTTTTTTTTGAAAAAACCAAATTAAATCACAAAAAAATTGATGTATGCAAAAGATTTAAATGTTTGAAATTTTCATATATGTTTAAAAACAAAAGTATTGGACCGGTTTTCTTGATTATTAATTTTCTTAAGTTAATGATAGTAACTTAAAACATTATTATTAATAATACAACGCCAACAACATGTGAAAAAGAATCTTGTCAAGTTTGTTTCAAATATCAAATCATACTTCGATACTCTTTCAAACCTAACCAATGTGTTAAGTTAAACTATTATTTTCAAATCAGTCTTAGTAGTGATCTTCAATAGTTACCTCATCCGCTCACTCGTAACAAAATTCAAACATGGCATCTGCTAAATTGGTGAGTTCTTAAAAAACAGCAACAAAAATATTAAATAATAATTAACAAACAAAACTTGGCAAATGTTAATACAATGATATAAAACTTGAAATGTTAAATGCTTTGCTATACAAAAACCAAATTATTGTTAATATGTGTATAAATAAAACTTTAAAACAAGTTATTAGCATTCGTGTGGATCAATATTAATTTTTTCAAGGAAAGCATTCCAAGTTTAAGACGCCGAGTTTTATAGAATTTGGATGAGATATAGATCAGAATTCTACAAACAGACCGTCTCATTTTTTCGACCACCTCAGGGATTTAGGAAGTGAAGAAAGAATTTAAATAAGAACGAATTCGAATAAAAAGACTTCTCAGTTAATATAAACTAATTTGAAAGAACAGACATTTTGGAAACAATTTTCATATCAAAATCATCTTTTAATACGAACTGGCTTCAGACGAAAACTCGCAAGTTAGTATATTCTAAAGCATTTTTTCACCAGGTTAAACAATATAAAATTGGTCATCAATAACTGTTTAAATTAACCTTTAACCTTACTTTATTTTTTTGCTATACTATAAATGTTCAATAAATTTTGTTAATTTAGCGCGTAGTGATAAAAGGTGTTGTTTTTTATTGAGTTTTCTATTAATAACGAGTGATTTTTAAGACCTTTGGGATTTAATAAAAAAACACATAAAATTTAGAGAAATGTTTGTAATATTTATTTGAGTAGTAGTAGTAGTAGTAGTATTAGTATTTTTTTTTATTTTTTATATTATGTATATATATATATATATATATATATATATATATATATATATATATATATATATATATATATATATATACACTAGATAATTATAATTATTAGATAATTATTGCTTATAATGACATAATTAATAGTTTTATTCTCATCTATTAAAATTTTCCTGTAGTTTAAAGCTTTAGTAATATATAGAATCAAATTATTCCACCCTGTACGATTACCATTTAAAATGTCTACGATTATATTACTTTCCAAGTTTATGTTTCCAAAGTATCGGAACCGAAACTCTCTTAATGTTGGACAACGTCTTATAAAATGCTATATGCTTTCCACCTCACTCTCTTAATGTTAGACAACGTCTTATAAAATGCTGTATGCTTTCCACATTTAGCTCAATCAAATCGCATCGTGCTTTGAATATCCACATTATGTTGATTTGCGTATTTTCACCAATTATATAATACCAGCACTTTGTGAAATCTAGATTCCTGTAAAATTTATTGGTTTCAAGTGCATTTTGAAAATATTTTTGTTTGTTTTTAATCCTCAGCTTTTCAATTAATTGATTGCTTACAGAGTTCCAATAAATTTTTGACATATTTTCATATTCCAAATTGAAATCAAGCTGCCGGCAAAGACGTTGTAGACTATTAACCCATGATATTTTTTCTGTATAAGCTTGAGAGAAAGCTGGTGTGGTAATTTAGTAGTACTCATCTTAAAAAGTGTACGACTGATATATCTCAGATGTAAATCTAGTGTCCATTTTTATATTTGTTTCCAACATCAACATGTAGGTAGGGGTGAACGAGGGTAAGCACAAAATCTTTTTAGCAAAGTACCGTTGAAGTTTATCTAAGGACCCAACAAACCAAGATTCACAAACTACAAAATGTTTAGCCACCCAATGTCATGCTGCCATAATGCCAAATGGTGCGACTACAAAAAAAGAATATGCAATAAATATCCCCTAAATACAGTCTTAAATTAATTAAAACATACTCATATAGGAAAGTGTATATTTATTCAAAAAGCTCTGCGTATATTCATAACACTCATACTGATTCAATGCTTTTGTGAATGGAAAGAGCTTTCAGAATAAGCAAGCAATTACATGCATTTTGTAACAAACCACTTGATGTGGTAAATCATGCAATAACAGCTTTGATTTAGTTTATGTTTAGTGATAACTCAGTCTTCACTTTTGCAAAATAATAAATATGTCATTGGAATGGTATTCATGCACATTTCTGATTGGTACAACCCTTGCTAGAAGCTAAGTTTTTCTGTAAATCCGCTTAGAATTTCGTGGTCTCGACTAAGAATTTTTTTGCAGTCGCACGATTTGGCAACATTTGGTCGCCCAAACTGAATATAAAATGGATGGAGTGCACGATGCACTTTCTTACCCGAGCATGCATTTTTATAATAATATTCAATAATCTGCAAGCGTTGTTCGTTTGTAAGTCGATTCATGGTTAAATTAAACTGAACATGTTTGACAGTAACATGTTACACGAAAACAGCTGAGCTTCCAAAAACAGTGTTGCCAAAATGAAAGTTGCTAAAAATCGGCCTTTATAAGTTTAAAAGATGCATGCACTTCAGGTGTTGTTCATAGTGATTATAAATTTTTGTTTAGCTAAATGTTTCATAAATTTTTTTTCATTTGTTTTGAAAATTATCCCAAAAGTAAAAAAAGTTAATATTGCACAATATTAAATCAAATCCATTTTATTTGATGCGAAAAATGGCAGATATAACTAGATCAGCAATATATTTAGGGATGTAGAATGATCTTAATTGATCCGAAAAATGGCAGATCAAATTAGATCCAGCAATATATTTGGGGATTTGGAATGATCTAAGTTGATCCGAAAAATGGCAGATCAAATTAGATCCAGCAATATATTTGGGGATTTGGAATGATCTAAGTTGATCCGAAAAATGGCAGATCAAATTAGATTCAGCAATATATTTGGCGATTTAGAAGGATCTAAATTGATCCAAAAAATGGAAGATCAAATTATATCCGGCAATATATTTTGGGATTTAGAAGGATCTGAATTGATACGAAAAATGTCAGATTAAATTATACCCAACAATATATTTAGGGATAAAGTAATATTAGGATATTATCCGAAAAATGTGAGAATCTTCGGGACTTATATATAACATAATTATATATTCGGTTAAAAGTTTGAAAGTTTTGTAAAAAAATTGATCTCCCTGGCTGGGACTCGAAACCATTGGAATGGGGCCACATATAATTATATCAAATTAAATATTTTATTATATCAAAAATATTCTAGATTTAAAACTATGTATATATAACAATATCTCAAATTTGTTTGCACATATTGTATAATTATATCTTATACCATATCAAAAAATATTTATTATTATTATTATTAAACCATATATAATTATATCTCAAATATTAGATACCATATATAATTATATATGGTTCTATATAAGAATAAACGGTTCTGTATAAGTCATACATAAATATATACAGTCCCGTGTAACCCATATATAATTATATATAGTGTTATATACAATTTTATATGATATAATATATACCATATCTTATCATATAAAACATACATAATATTGTAAAGATCAAAATATAACCAGATATGGTTATATATGACAAAATTTAAGGTAATTTCAAAAAATTAATGTATAATTTTATTGCTAATGAATACTGACATATGTATTTATATATGATAATATATTATCAGATAAGGCCACATATGATTAAATATAAACTTTTTTGCTCGGGTATATTGTTACGATTTTACCTTTTAAAATCGTTGATTTATCTGCTTTAAATAAATGTAGTTCTTTTTATATTTCAAATGGTAAACACCGTTGATTTTAAATACAAACATAAAACAATTACATAAGAGACTTTATTAAAACTCTATTAAGTTTACATTTCCACAGAAACATATAGTGCGGGTAAAACTAACTAGAATGTGTCAGCACCCTCCAGAATCCGCATACTGGCAACTTTGAGAATGTTCTTTGAAGTTTGACAGCAGAACATCAATGCAACATTAGTTATGGTGAAGGGTTGCCATTTAACTGTTATATATTTCAGGGCTAACATATGTTTCTATGAGGAGTGAATGATGAGATAAAAATATTGTATACACAAAGAACAAAATATTTTGTCCAAAAATTTTTTTTTTAATTTGTGCTATAAATAAAAAAAATATAATCATATGTGGAGCTTTTAGACGAAAAAACCAAAAGTAAATTTTAGAAAAATCTTAACAAGTTTGCGTGAAATCAAGAATTGACAAGAAAATACTCCACAAAAGTCTCAAGGAGTATTAAGGCACCTTGGTGTATAGTTGTATGTAAAAATGTTTGTGTAAGTTATAGATATTTCTGCAAGCGGACGCTGTGAAGTAACAAGATTCAAAAATATATTCGCTGTATATGATGGGTTTAAATATATCGCTGTGCATTGAAACTACCGTTATTATTAAAATACCGCAATAACTAAAATAACGTTGCCTTAAAATATCACTAAAATGCAGCTAACGAAATAAAAGAAAATAGCGTTAACGCTATAATACCGATACCGAATCAACCGGAATATCGTTATCGTTAAAATACCTTTACCGAAATAATAGAAAATATCAAAATAATAGAAAATAGCGTTACTCTTAAAAAAACGTAACCGAAATACATAATGGAAAATAGCCTTTCCGTTACCGATAACCGCATTCGTTTCGGTTACCATCCATGCTATTAACTGTAGTTTTACTTAGATTAGTTAAATTTAATAATAAAAAAACTTTAAAATTCAATAAATCTGATTTAACTCAAAAACAGGAATTAAGATTGTTAAATTATTTTTTTTTTGTTGCGCCAATAATATTACAAACGGTTTTTAAATAAATTATGTTACAAAAATACATTTATTTTATAAATAAATTAATTATTGTCTTATTTAATATTCAAGATTAAATTAACTAGAGATAAATTGTAAAAATTCACGTGTTTTTCAGGACGCTTGTTTCTAACGACTATATACGACTGACTGACTAATACAAATAATCCAACAGAGTTGCATTTCCAGGCAGTATCTAGTTAACACGTGACGCTTTTAATATTTTTTAACACATTTTTAAACATTAAAATCGCTGATCATAATCCTGGTTAACCCTACTGCCCATAAACAAAAAAATATACGTTAGTCAATAACAGTAAAAAATAAGTACAAAACAAAAACCAGGTATTTTGTTTTCAAGAATTTTTTATTTAAAACTGGAAAGTTTTTAAAGAAAATTAATTACGAATTGACAAAATGTTTTGTTTTTTCCCAAAGTTAACAATACGACTTAAAGTAATAAGATATCGTATCGATATTTAAAGGGTAAAGTTATTTTCTGTTATTTCGGTAACGGTATTTTAACGATATTTCGGTTGATTCTTTAACGGCATTCTAAAGGTAGCGCTATTTTCTATTATTTCGGTAACGTTATTTTAAGGGTAACGATATTTTCTATTATTTCGGTAACGGTATTTTAACGATATTTCGGTTGATTTGGTATCGGTATTTTAGCGATAACGCTATTTTCTATTATTTCGGTAACTGTATTTTAAGGATAACGATGTTTTCAGTTATTTCGGTAACGGTAATCAGTGGCGTGCCCAGGATTTCGTTTGGGGGGGGGGGGGGGCCCAAACTATATTTTCTAAATTTTTTTTTAAAAGCTGACAATTTCTAAACCTTAATTTTTTGAAGCATTTAAAACAACATTTTCAGCTTTTAAATTCACAGACAATTTTTATTTAAAAGTTATTTATTACATTGACTGAGATCTAATGTATACGTTTAATATTAAGTACATTGTTTGTGTTGTAAAGCTTCTCTCCGCTTTCATATCATATTGATAAAAGTCTATTATGCTACAAAATTCTTTTGACTAAACGTGTAATACGTCAATGGCTTGGTGCAATATATTATGAATTCAGGCGAAAATTTTTACCAAAAATCGCTCGATTTTTATTAAAAAATGTTCAGTTTGTTTTTCGTATATTAATAGTTGTAGAAGTTGGCGCAGCAGGCGAAAATTTTGTTTTTTTAAACATTGAGAACAAATATAATTCTTAACAAGTTTCAAAATTGCCAAGCTCAAAGACGCAATGTCATAGAAAACCATTCGCTCCAAATCTTTATAATTTCATCGGATGCTGCAAAAACCACATATCAGAAATTGATGGTTCTTCCATTGTTACCAGCAAATTAAATAAGAACAGGCTGGAAGGACACACTCATGGACGGAGAGCAGAAATTTACTTAATTTTTAAACTCTTTTGAAAGGCAGTGGTTGCGCATCACTAAAATATTTGATTTATATAAAATTGTAACGCCGCTTATTATTTTTATTATAAATGTTATTATGATTATTATAATTATTTTATTTTGTTTATTAATTATTTTATATTTTGTTTATTAATTATTTTATATTTAATTTAGCGGAATAATTAATTTTCATTTGCTAAAAAGCACTCTTTACCATTTTTTACAACGCTGTTTAATTTATTGTCATTTAAACTTCGAGTCATTTTTTTATTTTATTATCGTTTATTTTGTTTTATGTCATGTTCGTTTTGTTCTAATGCGAGGTTTCGTTTAAGCTATTGATGTAATAAAAATCATTCGTCTTGTAACATTTAAGCAATAAACAGCTCTTGCGCTTAAAAATATTACAACGACGTTTTTTTAATTGTAAAGGACAAATATCTTAAAAAATATTAAAAAACCACTAAGACACTTGAAGACTTGTAAGTTTCTTGTGGCTAGTAGTTATTTCTGAGGACAGAAGCTGACCAAAGTGTCTCTTTTGGACCAGAAAATATTATTATTTTTTAATATAATTTCCCCTTGCTTCATTGGCGCCCAACGTAAATTAAGTTTTAATTTTTTTATCTAAAAAAAATATATTATCAATTCCTTACGAAAATTTAAAATTATTCGGCACGCATCAACCATACATTGCGTTAAAAAAAATCATCAATAACTCTTATTATTGGAAATATACCGTTTGCTGTTACGTTGTTGTTTTTGCATTTATATAAGCATCAGTGTAGCCGATTAATTGAACTGCTCTCCTAAATACTTCGTTGTTGTTGTTGTTGTATATGTAACGTTAAAATTGCTGTTGGTGTGTTGCTATACTTTTTCATCAAGAATTTTGATATTCTTTACTCTCACCATCCACACATTTCTTGTATGCTGTGCTTTACATTGTTGTGACGTCACACATATCTTCGGTCACAAGCCATAAGAGCCTAAGTCTGGTTTAAATTTATTCAGTTGAAAATCAGGATTCGATTTTTTTGTTGGTTTAACGTTCCTATAGGTTCTAAGGACTTATTATTTTACTTCTTAAAGTAAAAGTTGTTTATTTTGTTGGAGGATTTTAAATCTCTTTTACAAATACACTCTGAAAATTCTGTCAGTTCACGATTACGTGTTTTAGTATCGATCATACATATGTACATACATACTGCCATATTTATGCCTATTAGTGCATGTCAAAAACCTTTAATAGCATTGCCTTAAACTGAAATATAGTAGGAAATGCCAAGAACTACAATGAACTCACAAAACGCAAATAACTCTGCCTTAGAACAAATCGTAAATGTGGCTCCCACACCAACAAATTCTACTACTTCAACATCAAGTGGTATGCAAAATAGGGCCAGTTCCGCACAAAATATTAATGCACAATCTCAAGCAAATAATAGAAATAGTGGTTCTCCAATTATAAGCCTCACTGAACGCCAGTTTTCAGACCTGATAGGTACCCTTAATGTTAGACAGGAAAATAGGTCAACATTTAGCTCATGCAATGCCAGATTTAACGGTGGTCGTAACGCAACAAAAGTGGAAGATTTTATAGCCACTATTCTCGTTTATAAGGATGCAGAAAAGATTTCAGATTCTTTCGCTCTTCTTAGTCTTCCTCTTCTTTTCGAAGGCTACGCCTCTTCTTGGTGGCAGGGTATTAAACACGAAGCTAGTAATTTTGATGAAGCCATTCAACTATTAAGAAATGCTTTTTCGCTTCCTAAACCTGATTGGCGAATTTTTGCCGAAATATTTCAAGAAAAACAAAGATCTTTAGAGACAACAGATAGCTTTGTTTGTAGGAAGAGAAGATTGTTTGCCCAACTCAAGGACAGACTTTCTGAAAAGACAATAGTAAATATGATGTTTTCACAAATTAATGTTCAGATAAGAGAAAAGATCGACAGGGAAAGTATTGAATCTTTTCAAGATTTATTGAACAAAGCTCGTGAAATTGAAATGATCTTACATGAAAATAAAGAAGCAGCCCAAAAACAATCAGAAACAAAAGATAAACCTAATATTCGATGCACCTACTGTAGGAAAAAGAATCACTCCGCAGAAGTTTGCTACAAAAGAATAGAGGCTGAGAGAAAAGGTAAACAAGAAGAAACTAAATTAAACTGTTACGGCTGCGGTGCTGCAGGATACTATAGGTCAAATTGTCCAACCTGCAATAACAAAAATAGTATGGAAAGTCCTAAACAATTAGACTTCAATGCCATTGAAACCACTATTGTAGGTAGAAATGTTCCAACTGTAAACGTAAATGTAAATGGACTGAATGGAGAAGCCTATATGGACACAGCCGCAAATTAAAAGAAAAGGGAGTCCCTTTTCAAAAAGTATTTGCAGAAATTTCTTTAGCAGACGGTATCATTCATAAAGAAATGGTTTATTCTACAATAGCAAATATTATTATTGGAAATCGTTTCAAAAGAATACGATTTATTTGCTTGCCAAAAGCAAGAGACAACAGAACTCTTCTAGGCATAGATTTCCTGGAACAGGTTGGAATTGTGATGGATTTGGCACAGAGAACTTGGCACTTCAAAGATGAGCCTCAAAAGATATTTGAGTTTAAAAGTAACCCATCAAAAGTAGCACAAATTGTATCCATAAGCCAAACCAATTTGGGATTAAAACCTGAAACACCAAAACCAAAAGCTATAGGTGAATTCTTAGCATGGTTCGTGGAAAATAATAAAACTCCGAATAGAAGTTCTCCAATGAAAACCGAATATTCTCCTAATGGTATTAATAGCAAATTTTACAATTGTCTTCCAGAAACGTATCAAGCACCAAAAGCATCAGATTTATTTCCTCCCCTAAAAAAGGTCAAATCAAATGAAGAGTCAGAAATAAATAAGGAGATTAATTCATGTTTTATTGAGTTAAATACGTTTGAGAGTAGATGAAGCTCCAAATTTAAATAAAGATGAAAAAGAAAAACTCGAGAAACTGATTTTGGAACAAAAACATATTTTTGAAAACATTATCAAACCAATTCATGGCATTGAACATATAATTAACACTGGTAACCATGAACCTATTGCAACAGTTCCTTATCGTATTTCGCCAGCAATGAAAATAAAACTTCGCCGTGAACTAGATGAAATGTTAGAAAAGAAAATAATTGAAGAAACCGAATCACCATGGGCTTTTCCTGTTGTTTTAATACCCAAAAAGGATGGTAGTATAAGATTATGTGTAGATTACAGACGTCTTAATGTGATAACAGTGACGGATACCTACCCACTGCCAAGAATGGATGATGTACTACACGCCGCTAAAACTACACCTTTCATGACCACCCTAGATTTGAAATCCGGGTATTGGCAAATTCAAGTCGCTAAAAAAGATAAGCTTGAAGCCGCCTTTACCACACCATATGGAATTTTTGTATTCAACCGCATGCCTTTTGGATTAAAAAACGCGCCAGCTACTTTCCAACGCATCAAAGACAAATTTAGATTAAGTTTACCTAATATTCTAATTTTGGCATACTTAGATGATTTAATTATTTGTTCAAAAATTTTGAGTCACACCTAAATGATCTTAAAATAATTTTTGAAAAGTTGAAAAAACTTGTTTTTCATTTAAATCATGATAAATGTTCCTTTTGTCGACCGGAGGTTAAATATTTGGGTCACATTTTGACGTCGAATGGTCTAAAAATTAACACTGAAAAAACTGAGGCTATACTTAAACGTCCTGAACCTAAAAACGTAAAACAATTAATTTCTTTTCTACAAACATGTTCTTGGTTCCGTCGCTTTATTCCAAATTTTGCTGAGATTTCAAAACCATTATCAAATCTAACAAAGAAAAAAGCTATTTGGAAATGGTCGACAGATAAACAAAAATCATTCGATAAACTTAAACAGCTTTTAACTTCACCGCCTATTTTACAACAGGTAAAGGAAAATGAGAAATTTTTTTTAAGAACCGATGCAAGTAAATATGCCTTGGGAGCAGTTCTAATGCAGGGGGAGAAACAAGATGAAAAACCTATCGAATATGCAAGTCGCCTCCTTCTTCCTGCTGAACGTAATTACTCTACCACCGAGAGAGAGGCTTTAGCCGTAGTATGGGCAGTACAAAAGTTTAGAGGTTATATAGAGGGAGCCGAAATAATGGTTTTAACGGATCACCAGCCGCTTAAATGGCTATTTACTTTAAAATCTCCTACAGGAAGATTAGCCAGGTGGGCGCTGTTATTACAAAGCTACAATTTGAATTTTTCATATACTCCTGGAAAGCAAAATGTCATTGCTGACACTATCGAGACCACCATGTATTAATGATCAATGCATCGAAACTTGTGAATGTAATCATATTGAAATAGATTTACCTAGAAAAGGATCAGAAGAATTTCGTGCACAGCTAAAAGATGAGCAAATTAATAAAATCATATCCTCATTTGAAATTAATGATGAAAATGTAATACGTAATACTAATCGCGGATACATGATGGTAGATGGTATTTTATATAGATATTGTTCAGAACAAGACTCCGAAAACGGTCAATTAGTTGTTCCTGAATCTCTTCGTGAAGAAATCCTCTACAAATATCACAATGATCCAACTGCTGGCCACTATGGCATCGACAAAACTATAAGCCGTATAACACCTTTGTTTTATTGGTCAGGCATAAGAGCAGATATTGAAAAATACGTAAAATCATGCGACGACAGTAAAAAGTACAAGCCAACCAACATGAAACCTATTGGCTTGTTACAGACCATAAGCAGTAATAAAAGATTTGAAATAATCGCCGTTGATTTGTTTGGTCCTCTTCCCAAAACTACTAATGGTTATCAATGGATTTTAATAGTAGAAGACTTATGTAGTCGCTGGGTTGAGTTATTTGCGTTAAAAGAAGCATCTGCAGAAAATTGTGCCTTAACCTTATTAAATGACTTAATTTTGAGATATGGCATTCCACGTAGAATTCATACGGATAACGGAACTCAGTTCATTTAATCCCTAATGCAAAAATTAACATTTTGTCTGGATATCAAGCAAACATTTACACCGGTTTATCATCCAGAGGCAAATCCTGTTGAAAGGAAAAATCGAGACTTAAAAACTCAATTATCCATTTGCGTAAAAACTGAACACACAAAATGGAATTTGATGTTGCCCGCTATAACATTTGCCATGAACACAGCTAAGTGTGAAAGCACTGGGTATTCAGCCGCTTACATTACATTTGGAAGAGAATTAAGAACGCCAACAGAGGCCCAATATGATTTTAAGACAATTATAAAGTCTGAAAACTTCATTCCGCAAATTACTCCTCATTTGCTGCGGTTAGCAAACACTCTAGAAATGGCAAATGAATCTCAGGAGCAAATGCAAGATAAAAATAAAGATCTTGTGGATCGTAGCCGTAAACCACAACAAAATATAAATGTTGGTGATAAAGTACTAGTTGATACTCATATCTTCAGCAAAGCAAGCCAAGGTTTGACATCAAAGTTTATACCACGTCGCGATGGGCCGTTATAGCAACAGAAAATAATCCAGATACACCAATAGCAACACATCACATATCAGCGCTTACACCATACGAAGGTATTGCAGCACAACCTATATACCCTATTCGTAAACGAGGTCGTCCAAAGGGTGTTGAGAAGCCGAACACCACTTTAAACAACAACAACAATAATAACAACGTATCCTTGCAACAAAGTCTACAACACAACAACGAAACAAAAAGTTCCAAGGATGTTAATGCAAAACAACATGTCAACTCTACAACAACACAAAGAAGATCAGCACGTCTACAAAATCAACCGTTCATGCCGAACTATAACGAAGATAACTAAGATTTATTCCTGTTGCACAATCGGGACGATAACATGCAACAGAGGGGGGGATTGTAACGCCGCTTATTATTTTTATTATAAATGTTATTATGATTATTATAATTATTTTATATTTTGTTTATTAATTATTTTATATTTAATTTAGCAGAATAATTAATTTTCATTTGCTAAAAAGCACTCTTTACCATTTTTTACAACGCTGTTTAATTTATTGTCATTTAAACTTCGAGTTATTTTTTTTATTTTATTATCGTTTATTTTGTTTTATGTCATGTTCGTTTTGTTCTAATGCGAGGTTTCGTTTAAGCTATTGATGTAATAAAAATCATTCGTCTTGTAACATTTAAGCAATAAACAGCTCTTGTGCTTAAAAATATTACAACGGCGTTTTTTTAATTGTAAAGGACAAATATCTTAAAAAATATTAAAAAACCACTAAGACACTTGAAGACTTGTAAGTCTCTTGTGGCTAGTAGTTATTTCTGAGGACAGAAGCTGACCAAAGTGTCTCTTTTGGACCAGAAAATATTATTATTTTTAAATATAATTTCCCCTTGCTACAAAATGATTTTTATTATAATACTTTGAAATATTTCAATTTAAGTTGGCCCAAGTAACTTTATTGTTTCTAAGGAGTACATTATGGATGCTATTGATTCCATGCTATATAAGTGCGTATAATGCTGTGCATAAGCAACATTTTTTTGCTTTGCATATTTTGGGGTCACTTTTCATTATATTTGCGGTCATTTTTTATTTCTTCATCATATTTAATATGATTTTTTAAAAAATAAATAATATCACAGATATAATGGGAACATATATAAGCCACGTGTAAATTTTCACTTAAATTAAAAGACAATTTCAAAAACGATAAGATTGTTTAAAAAACTTTTGGAAGGACTGCAAATGTAATTTATAAAGCATCAATTGAAATTTAAGAACACCAAATTAAATAAAATAAATATTTGTTGAATTCATAATCATGAAATTAATTTAATAGATAGTTTATTGAGTTTAAATTTAAATCAAGTCAATTGTTTTTGCAATAAACTTAGTCGTTTTTTGGATCTAATTTTTATTCCAGATGATTGTAAATATCAAATTTATGAACCTTTACTGACAATTTCTCCAACCACTATACACCATGTTCCGTTAATAATTAAAATGTCTAATTATAATTTTTCTAAATATTCCCGATCTTTAACTTGCAATAATTTTAATTTTAACCTTTGTAATTTTGATGTGCTCAATTCAATATTTGATTCTATTAATTGGATAGCAATGTTTTCGGGGCATATAACGTCAGTATGCTATGAAGAATTTTTAAATAAAGTTGTAACTGTTTGTCTTGATAATAGTCCGTTAAAGAATACTAAGCCGTATAAACTTCCATGGTATACTAGTGCCTTAAAAAAGCTAAAGAACCTTCGTAATAAATTTCATAAAAGATTCATTAACTCTAGTGATTTTGAATGTAGAGCAAAATTTTTTCATTACCAATGTGAATTCAATTTTTTAAATAAATTTCTCTACAAGCAATATCTCATCGAAAAGGAGCAGGAAATTAAGAGTAATCCAAAAGCTTTTTGGTCATTCATAAAATCCAGAAAACAAACTTCAGATATTCCAGCAACAGTAAAATTTGAAAATAATATTTCACAATCATGTGATGATGCTGTCAATATGTTTGCATCTTTCTTTAAATCTAATTTCGAGTCTTTAACAGTTAATAATTTTTCCTCTTCAACACCATACACTAATTTGAATATTGGTTTTTTGGTTATTTCTGAAGAAGATGTATCTAATGCAATTTCTAAAATTAAGAACGGCTTTAAATCAGATGTCGATGGTCTCTGTGCTTATCTGTTGAAAAAATGTGCTTCTTCCCTAACACTTTCTTTAACATATATTTTTAATTTATCGCTAAAAGAAGGTGTTTTTATTGATCGATGGAAATCGGCAACAATTACACCAGTTTTTAAGGATGGGAAGAGGGATGACGTGATGTGTTACAGACCTATTTCCAAGTTATCCTGCGTTTCAAAAATTTTTGAACATGTCGTATATGAAAAGTTGTTTTTCTTAACAAAATCTTGGATATATCCTATCCAACATGGTTTTTTTTCTGGTAGATCTACGGTAACGAACTTAACTGTTTTTAGTGAATATTGTTTAACTGCTCTTGAACATGGCAGCCAAGTTGACGTAATTTATACCGATTTTTCTAAAGCATTTGACAAATTGTCACATTCCATTCTTTTTTCAAAATTACTGCAATTTGGCTTTCATTCAAACTTTTTATGCTGGATCAAGTCATATTTATCTAATAGGGTATGTACAGTTGTAATTTAAAGGTTTTGAATCCAGACCCTATATGCAAACTTCGGGTGTACCTCAGGGTAGTGTTTTGGGCCCGTTGTTTTTTAATTTATTTATTAATGATATTTCTCTTTGCTTTAAGAAATCAAGATTTCTTTTATATGCAGATGATTTAAAAATATTTTTACAAGTGGACTCACTGAGGGATGTTTTTGATTTACAAAACGATCTGGATAATCTTGAAGAGTGGTGTAAATCAAATAACCTACATTTAAATCTTGGCAAGTGTCATCATATTTCCTTTTATAGGTCTTTGCATCCTATTTCTTTTGTTTTTAATATTAATAACTACGATTTAAAAATAATTAAATCTAAACTCGACTTAGGTGTGCTATTTGATACCGCTATGTCGTTTTTACCTCATATTGAGTACATTGTTCCTAAAGCTTATAAAATGGTTATAAAGAGAAATTGTTATGAATTTTCTGATCCTTACACACTTAAATATATATATACTTCCTTCGTGAGATCGAAGTTAGAATACGCTTCTGTCGTTTGGAGTCCTCATGTCTCTACTTATATCTCGCGTATTGAGAGAATTAAACGTTTATTTATAAAATTTGCGTTTAGATCACTTTATTACCTGGAATCTGTTCAATATGAATCTAAATGCCTTTTTATTGGTTTGCGAACTTTAGAATTCCGCCGAACTTTTCAATCGGCTTTACTTTTATTTGATATAATCAATCATAATATTGATTGTCCTGACTTGCTATCTTTGATTCCATTTTATGTTCCATTAAGAAGTCTTAGGTTTATTGATGCCTTTAATGTTCCAAGACATCGGACTAATTATGCTATCAATGGTACGTTAACCCGCGCATTTATTACTTTTAATCATATAAATTTGAGTCTTCAGAAAAAATCTAAATCATTTATTGAATTTTGCACAACAAAAGATAATTTTAAACTATTTCTTTTTGCCGTATTACAATAAAATTTATTTTCCTTATAAATATTTTTTATACTAATTTTAAATTATTATATATTACATTTACTTTAATCATAGTCTGTAAGAAGTTTTGTGTCCATAGACTGAAATAAATAAATAAATTTCAATAATTTTTTTAATTGCGTTTGGTATTTTTTAATTTTAATTTATCTTTATAAGTATCGATTGCGAATTTTTGAATTATATTTGTAATTTTTTGAATTTAAACTGTATTCTTTTAGTTCGGATATTTTTATGATTTCAATTGTCATTTCTGGGCAATTTTTTCTTTATGAAAAAACTTTATTTTTATATCTCTATATCTACTTGTTTTCATATATGGACTTCAACGCAACACGAAATATAGCAATTATAACATATTGTATGTCCTGCTCTACATTTACTGACAACACATAGTTGTAGCTTTTGTTGTTTTAAATATTTTATCAAATTACAAATGAAAAAAATTTCAAATATTTTATGACAAATATTTTTGTTTACATTTAAAAAATAAAAGCCAAGAATTGCCAAGACTTGGCATCATTTTAATAAATTCTTACTTTTTAACTACTAAAACTGTTTTGAAAGTCTATATAAGTTAAGTTGCTAATTAAATATTTTCAATATTAAATACCCCCATAAATCTGAAATTTTGGGGATTCCAGTTAAGACTTAATTTGGTATTTGAATCTCTGATTTTTAATTAAAAAATAGTAATAAAATTGGAAACACGATTTTTTTTTGTTTTAAAAGAAAATATACAAATTAAATAATTCCACTTAGAACCTTTGCGAGGTAGCTAAATAAATTCTTATCTAAATACAAATTGACACTAGATTTTAAAATTTCTTTGACAAAATATTTGAAAAAATTTTAAAATTTCATAGAAATTTTGATACCTAAATTCAGTTTAGAATTTATTTAGCCACAAAATACAATATTTAAAAACAATAAACTACATAATTTTGTTGTTTTGCTGATTTTTAAATACTGATAAAAGCAGATAAGGGTAGTCGACGTGTAAATCAACCTTTTATTACTGCTTTTTTAGAAAACATTCGAAAAAAGATAAAAAGCGTTAAATTAAATGAAAAAGGCAATTGATCGGTTTTTAAAAACTTAAGTGTATTTTTGGTTGTTTTTACCCAAATAATATTACAAGTGCCGTAATGATTAATAATAGAGGAAGGCTAAGTATAGAGATTTCATCGAAAGAAGCGGCCAAATAAAATTTTTTACATATTACAAGTTTCGGTACTGCGAGGAAATTCAGCAAATTTCCCTGATTGCAAAGCAAATTCTTCTCATTTCTGCAAAAATTTCAGCAAAATCTGGTAAAACCCAATGTGACTTGCAAAAAAATCAATTGGTCTTGCAAAGAAAATCAATTGGAAACAAAAAATACAAGCTTTTTTGTATATATGTTTACTAAGCATAGTAAAAAAATTGTATTTTGGAAATAATTTCTGGGCACGTCACTGACGGTAATTATACTTAGTTTTCGAGATAACATATAGACCAATTTAATAGAACTCTTTTTAAGAAAACTGCGAATATCCAAAAAGGAGCAAGGTTTATTTATGGATAGGGGTAATCGAAATTTCGTCCATTTTGGTCTTTCTCTCTTAGTTTTTAAGATATGGGTCATTTTCAGAAAAATGGCAGATCGAATATTATCAGACCCAACCAGGCGCGGATCCAGGGGGATGAGGGTGATATATGCCCCGCCCCCCCCAAAAAAACGATAAAAAAAAAATAAAATAATACACAACAGACTTTGTGACATGAAATATTTTTAAACTTATTTAGTTATTTAAAGTATTAAGTTACATCTTAATAGTAATAGTAACAATTCTTAATATCTTCTAGTAGTGAAATTCTAAAGCAGCAAAGATAATTAATATGTTAAAACTTTCATTTTGAGAAATTGCTATTCCGAGGATATTATATGGGGTACTTTTTTAAATACAAAAGGGATTTTAGTTTTAAAATTATTTTTGTATTGTTAGACTTTTTTCTGCACTAGTTATTGACATTTATTTCCGAAAATAAAAAAATAGTGAAAATGATTTGAAAATCAGTTCTTTGGTATTTTTTGTTTTATTGAATTCGAAAGCACTATGGAGAATTTTGCGAAATTTTGTGACCAAAACACTAAATGACGACATATCGATCGAAATTGGTCAGGTTATTTGGCGTGAAGGTTTTAAGCTCTGTATTAAAAATTTGCATGATCGGATATGATTATGGCTGCTTTTAATCAATTTGAAAGGAAATACATGTTCTATGTGATACATCGGATGAAAAGTCTGTAAGATAACCATTAAAACAACAATTTATTTGGCAAAATTCAACTTTATTCATCAACATAGTCTTCTTTAAGAGCGATACAATCACACGAACGCCTCTCTAACATTTCGCTACGTTTTTTTTAAATGATTTATCTTTGGCCTCAAAATAGGCTTCTGTTTTGGCAATCACCTCTTTATTCGAACCAAATCTCTTTCCAGCGAGCATTTTTTTGAGGTCTAAAAACAGGTAAAAGTCACTGTCAGCCAAATCTGGCGAATACGGAATGTGCGAAAGCAATTGAAATGTAATACGTGCAATTTGGCCATCATTTGGAATCATCGACACGTTGTGGTTTTGGTGCACTGTGAGCAAACGTGGCACCCATTTCGAAAACAGCTTTCTCATGGACAAATGTTCATGCAAAAACAAAGAAATGCCGTCACGTTCCTTCGATATCTCTAAGGTATCAACTTTATCATGCAACTTCACTTTACGGTCAAAATTTATTAAAAATTATCAAAAAAAAAGCTTAAGTAGGTAAACTGATTTAAATAAAAAAAAACAAACTTACAATTAATACTTATTTCACCATCACTTATCGCTGACCATTTTAATTCGATTGCGGAAGAACTCATGAAGTTCATTGAGATCTTCTTGTAACCGGGAAGAGTTGTTGTTTTCACTGTCTGTTGTGGTGGGCTTAATACCAAATTTCAAATCGCCGGGTAATTTGAGTTCCGTCCCGAAGATAATTTTTGCACGAGTCCGGGAGGTAGGTTCGTGAGCCTTCATTAGGGGACTTTTAGCTGATATTTGTTTTAGGACTTCTTCTAAGTTCTTCAAGTGTTCATCAAAGGTTTTCCCCATGACAATTATGCCGTCAAGGTACACTAAATATATCTTCAAGTGAAGTCCTTTCAACACATATTCCATCAAGCGCTCGAATGTTGCTGGAGCATTGCAGAGTCCGTATGGCATGACATTTAACTGACATAACCCGTCGTTTTCGCTAAAGGCAGTTTTTTTCTTGTCCTTGTCGCAAATTTCTACTTGCCAATAACCACTTTGCAAATCCAATGTGGAAAACCATTTGGTTCCAGCTAGCGTGTCTAGAGTGTCGTCAATTCTGGGTAGCGGATAGCTGTACTCAATGGCGTGCCCAGAGGGGGGTTTGTCATTCCGTTTGTAATATGCCGAAATATAGGTTTAAGACCCCATAAAGTATATACAGTGCTGTCAATTATCCATTTGCGTAAAAACTGAACACACAAAATGGAATTTGATGTTGCCCGCTATAACATTTGCCATGAACACAGCTAAGTGTGAAAGCACTGGGTATTCAGCCGCTTACATTACATTTGGAAGAGAATTAAGAACGCCAACAGAGGCCCAATATGATTTTAAGACAATTATAAAGTCTGAAAACTTCATTCCGCAAATTACTCCTCATTTGCTGCGGTTAGCAAACACTCTAGAAATGGCAAATGAATCTCAGGAGCAAATGCAAGATAAAAATAAAGATCTTGTGGATCGTAGCCGTAAACCACAACAAAATATAAATGTTGGTGATAAAGTACTAGTTGATACTCATATCTTCAGCAAAGCAAGCCAAGGTTTGACATCAAAGTTTATACCACGTCGCGATGGGCCGTTATAGCAACAGAAAATAATCCAGATACACCAATAGCAACACATCACATATCAGCGCTTACACCATACGAAGGTATTGCAGCACAACCTATATACCCTATTCGTAAACGAGGTCGTCCAAAGGGTGTTGAGAAGCCGAACACCACTTTAAACAACAACAACAATAATAACAACGTATCCTTGCAACAAAGTCTACAACACAACAACGAAACAAAAAGTTCCAAGGATGTTAATGCAAAACAACATGTCAACTCTACAACAACACAAAGAAGATCAGCACGTCTACAAAATCAACCGTTCATGCCGAACTATAACGAAGATAACTAAGATTTATTCCTGTTGCACAATCGGGACGATAACATGCAACAGAGGGGGGATTGTAACGCCGCTTATTATTTTTATTATAAATGTTATTATGATTATTATAATTATTTTATTTTGTTTATTAATTATTTTATATTTTGTTTATTAATTATTTTATATTTAATTTAGCAGAATAATTAATTCTCATTTGCTAAAAAGCACTCTTTACCATTTTTTACAACGCTGTTTAATTTATTGTCATTTAAACTTCGAGTTATTTTTTTTATTTTATTATCGTTTATTTTGTTTTATGTCATGTTCGTTTTGTTCTAATGCAAGGTTTCGTGTAAGCTATTGATGTAATAAAAATCATTCGTCTTGTAACATTTAAGCAATAAACAGCTCTTGTGCTTAAAAATATTACAACGGCGTTTTTTTAATTGTAAAGGACAAATATCTTAAAAAATATTAAAAAACCACTAAGACACTTGAAGACTTGTAAGTCTCTTGTGGCTAGTAGTTATTTCTGAGGACAGAAGCTGACCAAAGTGTCTCTTTTGGACCAGAAAATATTATTATTTTTAAATATAATTTCCCCTTGCTACAAAATGATTTTTATTATAATACTTTGAAATATTTCAATTTAAGTTGGCCCAAGTAACTTTATTGTTTCTAAGGAGTACATTATGGATGCTATTGATTCCATGCTATATAAGTGCGTATAATGCTGTGCATAAGCAACATTTTTTTGCTTTGCATATTTTGGGGTCACTTTTCATTATATTTGCGGTCATTTTTTATTTCTTCATCATATTTAATATGATTTTTTAAAAAATAAATAATATCACAGATATAATGGGAACATATATAAGCCACGTGTAAATTTTCACTTAAATTAAAAGACAATTTCAAAAACGATAAGATTGTTTAAAAAACTTTTGGAAGGACTGCAAATGTAATTTATAAAGCATCAATTGAAATTTAAGAACACCAAATTAAATAAAATAAATATTTGTTGAATTCATAATCATGAAATTAATTTAATAGATAGTTTATTGAGTTTAAATTTAAATCAAGTCAATTGTTTTTGCAATAAACTTAGTCGTTTTTTGGATCTAATTTTTATTCCAGATGATTGTAAATATCAAATTTATGAACCTTTACTGACAATTTCTCCAACCACTATACACCATGTTCCGTTAATAATTAAAATGTCTAATTATAATTTTTCTAAATATTCCCGATCTTTAACTTGCAATAATTTTAATTTTAACCTTTGTAATTTTGATGTGCTCAATTCAATATTTTATTCTATTAATTGGATAGCAATGTTTTCGGGGCATATAACGTCAGTATGCTATAAAGAATTTTTAAATAAAGTTGTAGCTGTTTGTCTTGATAATATTCCGTTAAAGAATACTAAGCCGTATAAACTTCCATGGTATACTAGTGCCTTAAAAAAGCTAAAGAACCTTCGTAATAAATTTCATAAAAGATTCATTAACTCTAGTGATTTTGAATGTAGAGCAAAATTTTTTCATTACCAACGTGAATTCAATTTTTTAAATAAATTTCTCTACAAGCAATATCTCATCGAAAAGGAGCAGGAAATTAAGAGTAATCCAAAAGCTTTTTGGTCATTCATAAAATCCAGAAAACAAACTTCAGATATTCCAGCAACAGTAAAATTTGAAAATAATATTTCACAATCATGTGATGATGCTGTCAATATGTTTGCATCTTTCTTTAAATCTAATTTCGAGTCTTTAACAGTTAATAATTTTTCCTCTTCAACACCATACACTAATTTGAATATTGGTTTTTTGGTTATTTCTGAAGAAGATGTATCTAATGCAATTTCTAAAATTAAGAACGGCTTTAAATCAGATGTCGATGGTCTCTGTGCTTATCTGTTGAAAAAATGTGCTTCTTCCCTAACACTTTCTTTAACATATATTTTTAATTTATCGCTAAAAGAAGGTGTTTTTATTGATCGATGGAAATCGGCAACAATTACACCAGTTTTTAAGGATGGGAAGAGGGATGACGTGATGTGTTACAGACCTATTTCCAAGTTATCCTGCGTTTCAAAAATTTTTGAACATGTCGTATATGAAAAGTTGTTTTTCTTAACAAAATCTTGGATATATCCTATCCAACATGGTTTTTTTTCTGGTAGATCTACGGTAACGAACTTAACTGTTTTTAGTGAATATTGTTTAACTGCTCTTGAACATGGCAGCCAAGTTGAGGTAATTTATACCGATTTTTCTAAAGCATTTGACAAATTGTCACATTCCATTCTTTTTTCAAAATTACTGCAATTTGGCTTTCATTCAAACTTTTTATGCTGGATCAAGTCATATTTATCTAATAGGGTATGTACAGTTGTAATTTAAAGGTTTTGAATCCAGACCCTATATGCAAACTTCGGGTGTACCTCAGGGTAGTGTTTTGGGCCCGTTGTTTTTTAATTTATTTATTAATGATATTTCTCTTTGCTTTAAGAAATCAAGATTTCTTTTATATGCAGATGATTTAAAAATATTTTTACAAGTGGACTCACTGAGGGATGTTTTTGATTTACAAAACGATCTGGATAATCTTGAAGAGTGGTGTAAATCAAATAACCTACATTTAAATCTTGGCAAGTGTCATCATATTTCCTTTTATAGGTCTTTGCATCCTATTTCTTTTGTTTTTAATATTAATAACTACGATTTAAAAATAATTAAATCTAAACTCGACTTAGGTGTGCTATTTGATACCGCTATGTCGTTTTTACCTCATATTGAGTACATTGTTCCTAAAGCTTATAAAATGGTTATAAAGAGAAATTGTTATGAATTTTCTGATCCTTACACACTTAAATATATATATACTTCCTTCGTGAGATCGAAGTTAGAATACGCTTCTGTCGTTTGGAGTCCTCATGTCTCTACTTATATCTCGCGTATTGAGAGAGTTAAACGTTTATTTATAAAATTTGCGTTTAGATCACTTTATTACCTGAAATCTGTTCAATATGAATCTAAATGCCTTTTTATTGGTTTGCGAACTTTAGAATTCCGCCGAACTTTTCAATCGGCTTTACTTTTATTTGATATAATCAATCATAATATTGATTGTCCTGACTTGCTATCTTTGATTCCATTTTATGTTCCATTAAGAAGTCTTAGGTTTATTGATGCCTTTAATGTTCCAAGACATCGGACTAATTATGCTATCAATGGTACGTTAACCCGCGCATTTATTACTTTTAATCATATAATTTTGAGTCTTCAGAAAAAATCTAAATCATTTATTGAATTTTGCACAACAAAAGATAATTTTAAACTATTTCTTTTTGCCGTATTACAATAAAATTTATTTTCCTTATAAATATTTTTTATACTAATTTTAAATTATTATATATTACATTTACTTTAATCATAGTCTGTAAGAAGTTTTGTGTCCATAGACTGAAATAAATAAATAAATAAATTTCAATAATTTTTTTAATTGCGTTTGGTATTTTTTAATTTTAATTTATCTTTATAAGTATCGATTGCGAATTTTTGAATTATATTTGTAATTTTTTGAATTTAAACTGTATTCTTTTAGTTCGGATATTTTTATGATTTCAATTGTCATTTCTGGGCAATTTTTTCTTTATGAAAAAACTTTATTTTTATATCTCTATATCTACTTGTTTTCATATATGGACTTCAACGCAACACGAAATATAGCAATTATAACATATTGTATGTCCTGCTCTACATTTACTGACAACACATAGTTGTAGCTTTTGTTGTTTTAAATATTTTATCAAATTACAAATGAAAAAAATTTCAAATATTTTATGACAAATATTTTTGTTTACATTTAAAAAATAAAAGCCAAGAATTGCCAAGACTTGGCATCATTTTAATAAATTCTTACTTTTTAACTACTAAAACTGTTTTGAAAGTCTATATAAGTTAAGTTGCTAATTAAATATTTTCAATATTAAATACCCCCATAAATCTGAAATTTTGGGGATTCCAGTTAAGACTTAATTTGGTATTTGAATCTCTGATTTTTAATTAAAAAATAGTAATAAAATTGGAAACACGATTTTTTTTTGTTTTAAAAGAAAATATACAAATTAAATAATTCCACTTAGAACCTTTGCGAGGTAGCTAAATAAATTCTTATCTAAATACAAATTGACACTAGATTTTAAAATTTCTTTGACAAAATATTTGAAAAAATTTTAAAATTTCATAGAAATTTTGATACCTAAATTCAGTTTAGAATTTATTTAGCCACAAAATACAATATTTAAAAACAATAAACTACATAATTTTGTTGTTTTGCTGATTTTTAAATACTGATAAAAGCAGATAAGGGTAGTCGACGTGTAAATCAACCTTTTATTACTGCTTTTTTAGAAAACATTCGAAAAAAGATAAAAAGCGTTAAATTAAATGAAAAAGGCAATTGATCGGTTTTTAAAAACTTAAGTGTATTTTTGGTTGTTTTTACCCAAATAATATTACAAGTGCCGTAATGATTAATAATAGAGGAAGGCTAAGTATAGAGATTTCATCGAAAGAAGCGGCCAAATAAAATTTTTTACATATTACAAGTTTCGGTACTGCGAGGAAATTCAGCAAATTTCCCTGATTGCAAAGCAAATTCTTCTCATTTCTGCAAAAATTTCAGCAAAATCTGGTAAAACCCAATGTGACTTGCAAAAAAATCAATTGGTCTTGCAAAGAAAATCAATTGGAAACAAAAAATACAAGCTTTTTTGTATATATGTTTACTAAGCATAGTAAAAAAATTGTATTTTGGAAATAATTTCTGGGCACGTCACTGACGGTAATTATACTTAGTTTTCGAGATAACATATAGACCAATTTAATAGAACTCTTTTTAAGAAAACTGCGAATATCCAAAAAGGAGCAAGGTTTATTTATGGATAGGGGTAATCGAAATTTCGTCCATTTTGGTCTTTCTCTCTTAGTTTTTAAGATATGGGTCATTTTCAGAAAAATGGCAGATCGAATATTATCAGACCCAACCAGGCGCGGATCCAGGGGGATGAGGGTGATATATGCCCCGCCCCCCCCAAAAAAACGATAAAAAAAAAATAAAATAATACACAACAGACTTTGTGACATGAAATATTTTTAAACTTATTTAGTTATTTAAAGTATTAAGTTACATCTTAATAGTAATAGTAACAATTCTTAATATCTTCTAGTAGTGAAATTCTAAAGCAGCAAAGATAATTAATATGTTAAAACTTTCATTTTGAGAAATTGCTATTCCGAGGATATTATATGGGGTACTTTTTTAAATACAAAAGGGATTTTAGTTTTAAAATTATTTTTGTATTGTTAGACTTTTTTCTGCACTAGTTATTGACATTTATTTCCGAAAATAAAAAAATAGTGAAAATGATTTGAAAATCAGTTCTTTGGTATTTTTTGTTTTATTGAATTCGAAAGCACTATGGAGAATTTTGCGAAATTTTGTGACCAAAACACTAAATGACGACATATCGATCGAAATTGGTCAGGTTATTTGGCGTGAAGGTTTTAAGCTCTGTATTAAAAATTTGCATGATCGGATATGATTATGGCTGCTTTTAATCAATTTGAAAGGAAATACATGTTCTATGTGATACATCGGATGAAAAGTCTGTAAGATAACCATTAAAACAACAATTTATTTGGCAAAATTCAACTTTATTCATCAACATAGTCTTCTTTAAGAGCGATACAATCACACGAACGCCTCTCTAACATTTCGCTACGTTTTTTTTAAATGATTTATCTTTGGCCTCAAAATAGGCTTCTGTTTTGGCAATCACCTCTTTATTCGAACCAAATCTCTTTCCAGCGAGCATTTTTTTGAGGTCTAAAAACAGGTAAAAGTCACTGTCAGCCAAATCTGGCGAATACGGAATGTGCGAAAGCAATTGAAATGTAATACGTGCAATTTGGCCATCATTTGGAATCATCGACACGTTGTGGTTTTGGTGCACTGTGAGCAAACGTGGCACCCATTTCGAAAACAGCTTTCTCATGGACAAATGTTCATGCAAAAACAAAGAAATGCCGTCACGTTCCTTCGATATCTCTAAGGTATCAACTTTATCATGCAACTTCACTTTACGGTCAAAATTTATTAAAAATTATCAAAAAAAAAGCTTAAGTAGGTAAACTGATTTAAATAAAAAAAAACAAACTTACAATTAATACTTATTTCACCATCACTTATCGCTGACCATTTTAATTCGATTGCGGAAGAACTCATGAAGTTCATTGAGATCTTCTTGTAACCGGGAAGAGTTGTTGTTTTCACTGTCTGTTGTGGTGGGCTTAATACCAAATTTCAAATCGCCGGGTAATTTGAGTTCCGTCCCGAAGATAATTTTTGCACGAGTCCGGGAGGTAGGTTCGTGAGCCTTCATTAGGGGACTTTTAGCTGATATTTGTTTTAGGACTTCTTCTAAGTTCTTCAAGTGTTCATCAAAGGTTTTCCCCATGACAATTATGCCGTCAAGGTACACTAAATATATCTTCAAGTGAAGTCCTTTCAACACATATTCCATCAAGCGCTCGAATGTTGCTGGAGCATTGCAGAGTCCGTATGGCATGACATTTAACTGACATAACCCGTCGTTTTCGCTAAAGGCAGTTTTTTTCTTGTCCTTGTCGCAAATTTCTACTTGCCAATAACCACTTTGCAAATCCAATGTGGAAAACCATTTGGTTCCAGCTAGCGTGTCTAGAGTGTCGTCAATTCTGGGTAGCGGATAGCTGTACTCAATGGCGTGCCCAGAGGGGGGTTTGTCATTCCGTTTGTAATATGCCGAAATATAGGTTTAAGACCCCATAAAGTATATACAGTGCTGTCAATTATCCATTTGCGTAAAAACTGAACACACAAAATGGAATTTGATGTTGCCCGCTATAACATTTGCCATGAACACAGCTAAGTGTGAAAGCACTGGGTATTCAGCCGCTTACATTACATTTGGAAGAGAATTAAGAACGCCAACAGAGGCCCAATATGATTTTAAGACAATTATAAAGTCTGAAAACTTCATTCCGCAAATTACTCCTCATTTGCTGCGGTTAGCAAACACTCTAGAAATGGCAAATGAATCTCAGGAGCAAATGCAAGATAAAAATAAAGATCTTGTGGATCGTAGCCGTAAACCACAACAAAATATAAATGTTGGTGATAAAGTACTAGTTGATACTCATATCTTCAGCAAAGCAAGCCAAGGTTTGACATCAAAGTTTATACCACGTCGCGATGGGCCGTTATAGCAACAGAAAATAATCCAGATACACCAATAGCAACACATCACATATCAGCGCTTACACCATACGAAGGTATTGCAGCACAACCTATATACCCTATTCGTAAACGAGGTCGTCCAAAGGGTGTTGAGAAGCCGAACACCACTTTAAACAACAACAACAATAATAACAACGTATCCTTGCAACAAAGTCTACAACACAACAACGAAACAAAAAGTTCCAAGGATGTTAATGCAAAACAACATGTCAACTCTACAACAACACAAAGAAGATCAGCACGTCTACAAAATCAACCGTTCATGCCGAACTATAACGAAGATAACTAAGATTTATTCCTGTTGCACAATCGGGACGATAACATGCAACAGAGGGGGGATTGTAACGCCGCTTATTATTTTTATTATAAATGTTATTATGATTATTATAATTATTTTATTTTGTTTATTAATTATTTTATATTTTGTTTATTAATTATTTTATATTTAATTTAGCAGAATAATTAATTCTCATTTGCTAAAAAGCACTCTTTACCATTTTTTACAACGCTGTTTAATTTATTGTCATTTAAACTTCGAGTTATTTTTTTTATTTTATTATCGTTTATTTTGTTTTATGTCATGTTCGTTTTGTTCTAATGCAAGGTTTCGTGTAAGCTATTGATGTAATAAAAATCATTCGTCTTGTAACATTTAAGCAATAAACAGCTCTTGTGCTTAAAAATATTACAACGGCGTTTTTTTAATTGTAAAGGACAAATATCTTAAAAAATATTAAAAAACCACTAAGACACTTGAAGACTTGTAAGTCTCTTGTGGCTAGTAGTTATTTCTGAGGACAGAAGCTGACCAAAGTGTCTCTTTTGGACCAGAAAATATTATTATTTTTAAATATAATTTCCCCTTGCTACAAAATGATTTTTATTATAATACTTTGAAATATTTCAATTTAAGTTGGCCCAAGTAACTTTATTGTTTCTAAGGAGTACATTATGGATGCTATTGATTCCATGCTATATAAGTGCGTATAATGCTGTGCATAAGCAACATTTTTTTGCTTTGCATATTTTGGGGTCACTTTTCATTATATTTGCGGTCATTTTTTATTTCTTCATCATATTTAATATGATTTTTTAAAAAATAAATAATATCACAGATATAATGGGAACATATATAAGCCACGTGTAAATTTTCACTTAAATTAAAAGACAATTTCAAAAACGATAAGATTGTTTAAAAAACTTTTGGAAGGACTGCAAATGTAATTTATAAAGCATCAATTGAAATTTAAGAACACCAAATTAAATAAAATAAATATTTGTTGAATTCATAATCATGAAATTAATTTAATAGATAGTTTATTGAGTTTAAATTTAAATCAAGTCAATTGTTTTTGCAATAAACTTAGTCGTTTTTTGGATCTAATTTTTATTCCAGATGATTGTAAATATCAAATTTATGAACCTTTACTGACAATTTCTCCAACCACTATACACCATGTTCCGTTAATAATTAAAATGTCTAATTATAATTTTTCTAAATATTCCCGATCTTTAACTTGCAATAATTTTAATTTTAACCTTTGTAATTTTGATGTGCTCAATTCAATATTTTATTCTATTAATTGGATAGCAATGTTTTCGGGGCATATAACGTCAGTATGCTATAAAGAATTTTTAAATAAAGTTGTAGCTGTTTGTCTTGATAATATTCCGTTAAAGAATACTAAGCCGTATAAACTTCCATGGTATACTAGTGCCTTAAAAAAGCTAAAGAACCTTCGTAATAAATTTCATAAAAGATTCATTAACTCTAGTGATTTTGAATGTAGAGCAAAATTTTTTCATTACCAACGTGAATTCAATTTTTTAAATAAATTTCTCTACAAGCAATATCTCATCGAAAAGGAGCAGGAAATTAAGAGTAATCCAAAAGCTTTTTGGTCATTCATAAAATCCAGAAAACAAACTTCAGATATTCCAGCAACAGTAAAATTTGAAAATAATATTTCACAATCATGTGATGATGCTGTCAATATGTTTGCATCTTTCTTTAAATCTAATTTCGAGTCTTTAACAGTTAATAATTTTTCCTCTTCAACACCATACACTAATTTGAATATTGGTTTTTTGGTTATTTCTGAAGAAGATGTATCTAATGCAATTTCTAAAATTAAGAACGGCTTTAAATCAGATGTCGATGGTCTCTGTGCTTATCTGTTGAAAAAATGTGCTTCTTCCCTAACACTTTCTTTAACATATATTTTTAATTTATCGCTAAAAGAAGGTGTTTTTATTGATCGATGGAAATCGGCAACAATTACACCAGTTTTTAAGGATGGGAAGAGGGATGACGTGATGTGTTACAGACCTATTTCCAAGTTATCCTGCGTTTCAAAAATTTTTGAACATGTCGTATATGAAAAGTTGTTTTTCTTAACAAAATCTTGGATATATCCTATCCAACATGGTTTTTTTTCTGGTAGATCTACGGTAACGAACTTAACTGTTTTTAGTGAATATTGTTTAACTGCTCTTGAACATGGCAGCCAAGTTGAGGTAATTTATACCGATTTTTCTAAAGCATTTGACAAATTGTCACATTCCATTCTTTTTTCAAAATTACTGCAATTTGGCTTTCATTCAAACTTTTTATGCTGGATCAAGTCATATTTATCTAATAGGGTATGTACAGTTGTAATTTAAAGGTTTTGAATCCAGACCCTATATGCAAACTTCGGGTGTACCTCAGGGTAGTGTTTTGGGCCCGTTGTTTTTTAATTTATTTATTAATGATATTTCTCTTTGCTTTAAGAAATCAAGATTTCTTTTATATGCAGATGATTTAAAAATATTTTTACAAGTGGACTCACTGAGGGATGTTTTTGATTTACAAAACGATCTGGATAATCTTGAAGAGTGGTGTAAATCAAATAACCTACATTTAAATCTTGGCAAGTGTCATCATATTTCCTTTTATAGGTCTTTGCATCCTATTTCTTTTGTTTTTAATATTAATAACTACGATTTAAAAATAATTAAATCTAAACTCGACTTAGGTGTGCTATTTGATACCGCTATGTCGTTTTTACCTCATATTGAGTACATTGTTCCTAAAGCTTATAAAATGGTTATAAAGAGAAATTGTTATGAATTTTCTGATCCTTACACACTTAAATATATATATACTTCCTTCGTGAGATCGAAGTTAGAATACGCTTCTGTCGTTTGGAGTCCTCATGTCTCTACTTATATCTCGCGTATTGAGAGAGTTAAACGTTTATTTATAAAATTTGCGTTTAGATCACTTTATTACCTGAAATCTGTTCAATATGAATCTAAATGCCTTTTTATTGGTTTGCGAACTTTAGAATTCCGCCGAACTTTTCAATCGGCTTTACTTTTATTTGATATAATCAATCATAATATTGATTGTCCTGACTTGCTATCTTTGATTCCATTTTATGTTCCATTAAGAAGTCTTAGGTTTATTGATGCCTTTAATGTTCCAAGACATCGGACTAATTATGCTATCAATGGTACGTTAACCCGCGCATTTATTACTTTTAATCATATAATTTTGAGTCTTCAGAAAAAATCTAAATCATTTATTGAATTTTGCACAACAAAAGATAATTTTAAACTATTTCTTTTTGCCGTATTACAATAAAATTTATTTTCCTTATAAATATTTTTTATACTAATTTTAAATTATTATATATTACATTTACTTTAATCATAGTCTGTAAGAAGTTTTGTGTCCATAGACTGAAATAAATAAATAAATAAATTTCAATAATTTTTTTAATTGCGTTTGGTATTTTTTAATTTTAATTTATCTTTATAAGTATCGATTGCGAATTTTTGAATTATATTTGTAATTTTTTGAATTTAAACTGTATTCTTTTAGTTCGGATATTTTTATGATTTCAATTGTCATTTCTGGGCAATTTTTTCTTTATGAAAAAACTTTATTTTTATATCTCTATATCTACTTGTTTTCATATATGGACTTCAACGCAACACGAAATATAGCAATTATAACATATTGTATGTCCTGCTCTACATTTACTGACAACACATAGTTGTAGCTTTTGTTGTTTTAAATATTTTATCAAATTACAAATGAAAAAAATTTCAAATATTTTATGACAAATATTTTTGTTTACATTTAAAAAATAAAAGCCAAGAATTGCCAAGACTTGGCATCATTTTAATAAATTCTTACTTTTTAACTACTAAAACTGTTTTGAAAGTCTATATAAGTTAAGTTGCTAATTAAATATTTTCAATATTAAATACCCCCATAAATCTGAAATTTTGGGGATTCCAGTTAAGACTTAATTTGGTATTTGAATCTCTGATTTTTAATTAAAAAATAGTAATAAAATTGGAAACACGATTTTTTTTTGTTTTAAAAGAAAATATACAAATTAAATAATTCCACTTAGAACCTTTGCGAGGTAGCTAAATAAATTCTTATCTAAATACAAATTGACACTAGATTTTAAAATTTCTTTGACAAAATATTTGAAAAAATTTTAAAATTTCATAGAAATTTTGATACCTAAATTCAGTTTAGAATTTATTTAGCCACAAAATACAATATTTAAAAACAATAAACTACATAATTTTGTTGTTTTGCTGATTTTTAAATACTGATAAAAGCAGATAAGGGTAGTCGACGTGTAAATCAACCTTTTATTACTGCTTTTTTAGAAAACATTCGAAAAAAGATAAAAAGCGTTAAATTAAATGAAAAAGGCAATTGATCGGTTTTTAAAAACTTAAGTGTATTTTTGGTTGTTTTTACCCAAATAATATTACAAGTGCCGTAATGATTAATAATAGAGGAAGGCTAAGTATAGAGATTTCATCGAAAGAAGCGGCCAAATAAAATTTTGTACATATTACAAGTTTCGGTACTGCGAGGAAATTCAGCAAATTTCCCTGATTGCAAAGCAAATTCTTCTCATTTCTGCAAAAATTTCAGCAAAATCTGGTAAAACCCAATGTGACTTGCAAAAAAATCAATTGGTCTTGCAAAGAAAATCAATTGGAAACAAAAAATACAAGCTTTTTTGTATATATGTTTACTAAGCATAGTAAAAAAATTGTATTTTGGAAATAATTTCTGGGCACGTCACTGACGGTAATTATACTTAGTTTTCGAGATAACATATAGACCAATTTAATAGAACTCTTTTTAAGAAAACTGCGAATATCCAAAAAGGAGCAAGGTTTATTTATGGATAGGGGTAATCGAAATTTCGTCCATTTTGGTCTTTCTCTCTTAGTTTTTAAGATATGGGTCATTTTCAGAAAAATGGCAGATCGAATATTATCAGACCCAACCAGGCGCGGATCCAGGGGGATGAGGGTGATATATGCCCCCCCCCCCCAAAAAAACGATAAAAAAAAAATAAAATAATACACAACAGACTTTGTGACATGAAATATTTTTAAACTTATTTAGTTATTTAAAGTATTAAGTTACATCTTAATAGTAACAATTCTTAATATCTTCTAGTAGTGAAATTCTAAAGCAGCAAAGATAATTAATATGTTAAAACTTTCATTTTGAGAAATTGCTATTCCGAGGATATTATATGGGGTACTTTTTTAAATACAAAAGGGATTTTAGTTTTAAAATTATTTTTGTATTGTTAGACTTTTTTCTGCACTAGTTATTGACATTTATTTCCGAAAATAAAAAAATAGTGAAAATGATTTGAAAATCAGTTCTTTGGTATTTTTTGTTTTATTGAATTCGAAAGCACTATGGAGAATTTTGCGAAATTTTGTGACCAAAACACTAAATGACGACATATCGATCGAAATTGGTCAGGTTATTTGGCGTGAAGGTTTTAAGCTCTGTATTAAAAATTTGCATGATCGGATATGATTATGGCTGCTTTTAATCAATTTGAAAGGAAATACATGTTCTATGTGATACATCGGATGAAAAGTCTGTAAGATAACCATTAAAACAACAATTTATTTGGCAAAATTCAACTTTATTCATCAACATAGTCTTCTTTAAGAGCGATACAATCACACGAACGCCTCTCTAACATTTCGCTACGTTTTTTTTAAATGATTTATCTTTGGCCTCAAAATAGGCTTCTGTTTTGGCAATCACCTCTTTATTCGAACCAAATCTCTTTCCAGCGAGCATTTTTTTGAGGTCTAAAAACAGGTAAAAGTCACTGTCAGCCAAATCTGGCGAATACGGAATGTGCGAAAGCAATTGAAATGTAATACGTGCAATTTGGCCATCATTTGGAATCATCGACACGTTGTGGTTTTGGTGCACTGTGAGCAAACGTGGCACCCATTTCGAAAACAGCTTTCTCATGGACAAATGTTCATGCAAAAACAAAGAAATGCCGTCACGTTCCTTCGATATCTCTAAGGTATCAACTTTATCATGCAACTTCACTTTACGGTCAAAATTTATTAAAAATTATCAAAAAAAAAGCTTAAGTAGGTAAACTGATTTAAATAAAAAAAAACAAACTTACAATTAATACTTATTTCACCATCACTTATCGCTGACCATTTTAATTCGATTGCGGAAGAACTCATGAAGTTCATTGAGATCTTCTTGTAACCGGGAAGAGTTGTTGTTTTCACTGTCTGTTGTGGTGGGCTTAATACCAAATTTCAAATCGCCGGGTAATTTGAGTTCCGTCCCGAAGATAATTTTTGCACGAGTCCGGGAGGTAGGTTCGTGAGCCTTCATTAGGGGACTTTTAGCTGATATTTGTTTTAGGACTTCTTCTAAGTTCTTCAAGTGTTCATCAAAGGTTTTCCCCATGACAATTATGCCGTCAAGGTACACTAAATATATCTTCAAGTGAAGTCCTTTCAACACATATTCCATCAAGCGCTCGAATGTTGCTGGAGCATTGCAGAGTCCGTATGGCATGACATTTAACTGACATAACCCGTCGTTTTCGCTAAAGGCAGTTTTTTTCTTGTCCTTGTCGCAAATTTCTACTTGCCAATAACCACTTTGCAAATCCAATGTGGAAAACCATTTGGTTCCAGCTAGCGTGTCTAGAGTGTCGTCAATTCTGGGTAGCGGATAGCTGTACTCAATGGCGTGCCCAGAGGGGGGTTTGTCATTCCGTTTGTAATATGCCGAAATATAGGTTTAAGACCCCATAAAGTATATACAGTGCTGTCAATTATCCATTTGCGTAAAAACTGAACACACAAAATGGAATTTGATGTTGCCCGCTATAACATTTGCCATGAACACAGCTAAGTGTGAAAGCACTGGGTATTCAGCCGCTTACATTACATTTGGAAGAGAATTAAGAACGCCAACAGAGGCCCAATATGATTTTAAGTCAATTATAAAGTCTGAAAACTTCATTCCGCAAATTACTCCTCATTTGCTGCGGTTAGCAAACACTCTAGAAATGGCAAATGAATCTCAGGAGCAAATGCAAGATAAAAATAAAGATCTTGTGGATCGTAGCCGTAAACCACAACAAAATATAAATGTTGGTGATAAAGTACTAGTTGATACTCATATCTTCAGCAAAGCAAGCCAAGGTTTGACATCAAAGTTTATACCACGTCGCGATGGGCCGTTATAGCAACAGAAAATAATCCAGATACACCAATAGCAACACATCACATATCAGCGCTTACACCATACGAAGGTATTGCAGCACAACCTATATACCCTATTCGTAAACGAGGTCGTCCAAAGGGTGTTGAGAAGCCGAACACCACTTTAAACAACAACAACAATAATAACAACGTATCCTTGCAACAAAGTCTACAACACAACAACGAAACAAAAAGTTCCAAGGATGTTAATGCAAAACAACATGTCAACTCTACAACAACACAAAGAAGATCAGCACGTCTACAAAATCAACCGTTCATGCCGAACTATAACGAAGATAACTAAGATTTATTCCTGTTGCACAATCGGGACGATAACATGCAACAGAGGGGGGATTGTAACGCCGCTTATTATTTTTATTATAAATGTTATTATGATTATTATAATTATTTTATTTTGTTTATTAATTATTTTATATTTTGTTTATTAATTATTTTATATTTAATTTAGCAGAATAATTAATTTTCATTTGCTAAAAAGCACTCTTTACCATTTTTTACAACGCTGTTTAATTTATTGTCATTTAAACTTCGAGTTATTTTTTTTATTTTATTATCGTTTATTTTGTTTTATGTCATGTTCGTTTTGTTCTAATGCGAGGTTTCGTTTAAGCTATTGATGTAATAAAAATCATTCGTCTTGTAACATTTAAGCAATAAACAGCTCTTGCGCTTAAAAATATTACAACGGCGTTTTTTTAATTGTAAAGGACAAATATCTTAAAAAATATTAAAAAACCACTAAGACACTTGAAGACTTGTAAGTCTCTTGTGGCTAGTAGTTATTTCTGAGGACAGAAGCTGACCAAAGTGTCTCTTTTGGACCAGAAAATATTATTATTTTTAAATATAATTTCCCCTTGCTACAAAATGATTTTTATTATAATACTTTGAAATATTTCAATTTAAGTTGGCCCAAGTAACTTTATTGTTTCTAAGGAGTACATTATGGATGCTATTGATTCCATGCTATATAAGTGCGTATAATGCTGTGCATAAGCAACATTTTTTTGCTTTGCATATTTTGGGGTCACTTTTCATTATATTTGCGGTCATTTTTTATTTCTTCATCATATTTAATATGATTTTTTAAAAAATAAATAATATCACAGATATAATGGGAACATATATAAGCCACGTGTAAATTTTCACTTAAATTAAAAGACAATTTCAAAAACGATAAGATTGTTTAAAAAACTTTTGGAAGGACTGCAAATGTAATTTATAAAGCATCAATTGAAATTTAAGAACACCAAATTAAATAAAATAAATATTTGTTGAATTCATAATCATGAAATTAATTTAATAGATAGTTTATTGAGTTTAAATTTAAATCAAGTCAATTGTTTTTGCAATAAACTTAGTCGTTTTTTGGATCTAATTTTTATTCCAGATGATTGTAAATATCAAATTTATGAACCTTTACTGACAATTTCTCCAACCACTATACACCATGTTCCGTTAATAATTAAAATGTCTAATTATAATTTTTCTAAATATTCCCGATCTTTAACTTGCAATAATTTTAATTTTAACCTTTGTAATTTTGATGTGCTCAATTCAATATTTGATTCTATTAATTGGATAGCAATGTTTTCGGGGCATATAACGTCAGTATGCTATAAAGAATTTTTAAATAAAGTTGTAGCTGTTTGTCTTGATAATATTCCGTTAAAGAATACTAAGCCGTATAAACTTCCATGGTATACTAGTGCCTTAAAAAAGCTAAAGAACCTTCGTAATAAATTTCATAAAAGATTCATTAACTCTAGTGGTTTTGAATGTAGAGCAAAATTTTTTCATTACCAACGTGAATTCAATTTTTTAAATAAATTTCTCTACAAGCAATATCTCATCGAAAAGGAGCAGGAAATTAAGAGTAATCCAAAAGCTTTTTGGTCATTCATAAAATCCAGAAAACAAACTTCAGATATTCCAGCAACAGTAAAATTTGAAAATAATATTTCACAATCATGTGATGATGCTGTCAATATGTTTGCATCTTTCTTTAAATCTAATTTCGAGTCTTTAACAGTTAATAATTTTTCCTCTTCAACACCATACACTAATTTGAATATTGGTTTTTTGGTTATTTCTGAAGAAGATGTATCTAATGCAATTTCTAAAATTAAGAACGGCTTTAAATCAGATGTCGATGGTCTCTGTGCTTATCTGTTGAAAAAATGTGCTTCTTCCCTAACACTTTCTTTAACATATATTTTTAATTTATCGCTAAAAGAAGGTGTTTTTATTGATCGATGGAAATCGGCAACAATTACACCAGTTTTTAAGGATGGGAAGAGGGATGACGTGATGTGTTACAGACCTATTTCCAAGTTATCCTGCGTTTCAAAAATTTTTGAACATGTCGTATATGAAAAGTTGTTTTTCTTAACAAAATCTTGGATATATCCTATCCAACATGGTTTTTTTTCTGGTAGATCTACGGTAACGAACTTAACTGTTTTTAGTGAATATTGTTTAACTGCTCTTGAACATGGCAGCCAAGTTGAGGTAATTTATACAGATTTTTCTAAAGCATTTGACAAATTGTCACATTCCATTCTTTTTTCAAAATTACTGCAATTTGGCTTTCATTCAAACTTTTTATGCTGGATCAAGTCATATTTATCTAATAGGGTATGTACAGTTGTAATTTAAAGGTTTTGAATCCAGACCCTATATGCAAACTTCGGGTGTACCTCAGGGTAGTGTTTTGGGCCCGTTGTTTTTTAATTTATTTATTAATGATATTTCTCTTTGCTTTAAGAAATCAAGATTTCTTTTATATGCAGATGATTTAAAAATATTTTTACAAGTGGACTCACTGAGGGATGTTTTTGATTTACAAAACGATCTGGATAATCTTGAAGAGTGGTGTAAATCAAATAACCTACATTTAAATCTTGGCAAGTGTCATCATATTTCCTTTTATAGGTCTTTGCATCCTATTTCTTTTGTTTTTAATATTAATAACTACGATTTAAAAATAATTAAATCTAAACTCGACTTAGGTGTGCTATTTGATACCGCTATGTCGTTTTTACCTCATATTGAGTACATTGTTCCTAAAGCTTATAAAATGGTTATAAAGAGAAATTGTTATGAATTTTCTGATCCTTACACACTTAAATATATATATACTTCCTTCGTGAGATCGAAGTTAGAATACGCTTCTGTCGTTTGGAGTCCTCATGTCTCTACTTATATCTCGCGTATTGAGAGAGTTAAACGTTTATTTATAAAATTTGCGTTTAGATCACTTTATTACCTGGAATCTGTTCAATATGAATCTAAATGCCTTTTTATTGGTTTGCGAACTTTAGAATTCCGCCGAACTTTTCAATCGGCTTTACTTTTATTTGATATAATCAATCATAATATTGATTGTCCTGACTTGCTATCTTTGATTCCATTTTATGTTCCATTAAGAAGTCTTAGGTTTATTGATGCCTTTAATGTTCCAAGACATCGGACTAATTATGCTATCAATGGTACGTTAACCCGCGCATTTATTACTTTTAATCATATAAATTTGAGTCTTCAGAAAAAATCTAAATCATTTATTGAATTTTGCACAACAAAAGATAATTTTAAACTATTTCTTTTTGCCGTATTACAATAAAATTTATTTTCCTTATAAATATTTTTTATACTAATTTTAAATTATTATATATTACATTTACTTTAATCATAGTCTGTAAGAAGTTTTGTGTCCATAGACTGAAATAAATAAATAAATTTCAATAATTTTTTTAATTGCGTTTGGTATTTTTTAATTTTAATTTATCTTTATAAGTATCGATTGCGAATTTTTGAATTATATTTGTAATTTTTTGAATTTAAACTGTATTCTTTTAGTTCGGATATTTTTATGATTTCAATTGTCATTTCTGGGCAATTTTTTCTTTATGAAAAAACTTTATTTTTATATCTCTATATCTACTTGTTTTCATATATGGACTTCAACGCAACACGAAATATAGCAATTATAACATATTGTATGTCCTGCTCTACATTTACTGACAACACATAGTTGTAGCTTTTGTTGTTTTAAATATTTTATCAAATTACAAATGAAAAAAATTTCAAATATTTTATGACAAATATTTTTGTTTACATTTAAAAAATAAAAGCCAAGAATTGCCAAGACTTGGCATCATTTTAATAAATTCTTACTTTTTAACTACTAAAACTGTTTTGAAAGTCTATATAAGTTAAGTTGCTAATTAAATATTTTCAATATTAAATACCCCCATAAATCTGAAATTTTGGGGATTCCAGTTAAGACTTAATTTGGTATTTGAATCTCTGATTTTTAATTAAAAAATAGTAATAAAATTGGAAACACGATTTTTTTTTTGTTTTAAAAGAAAATATACAAATTAAATAATTCCACTTAGAACCTTTGCGAGGTAGCTAAATAAATTCTTATCTAAATACAAATTGACACTAGATTTTAAAATTTCTTTGACAAAATATTTGAAAAAATTTTAAAATTTCATAGAAATTTTGATACCTAAATTCAGTTTAGAATTTATTTAGCCACAAAATACAATATTTAAAAACAATAAACTACATAATTTTGTTGTTTTGCTGATTTTTAAATACTGATAAAAGCAGATAAGGGTAGTCGACGTGTAAATCAACCTTTTATTACTGCTTTTTTAGAAAACATTCGAAAAAAGATAAAAAGCGTTAAATTAAATGAAAAAGGCAATTGATCGGTTTTTAAAAACTTAAGTGTATTTTTGGTTGTTTTTACCCAAATAATATTACAAGTGCCGTAATGATTAATAATAGAGGAAGGCTAAGTATAGAGATTTCATCGAAAGAAGCGGCCAAATAAAATTTTTTACATATTACAAGTTTCGGTACTGCGAGGAAATTCAGCAAATTTCCCTGATTGCAAAGCAAATTCTTCTCATTTCTGCAAAAATTTCAGCAAAATCTGGTAAAACCCAATGTGACTTGCAAAAAAATCAATTGGTCTTGCAAAGAAAATCAATTGGAAACAAAAAATACAAGCTTTTTTGTATATATGTTTACTAAGCATAGTAAAAAAATTGTATTTTGGAAATAATTTCTGGGCACGTCACTGACGGTAATTATACTTAGTTTTCGAGATAACATATAGACCAATTTAATAGAACTCTTTTTAAGAAAACTGCGAATATCCAAAAAGGAGCAAGGTTTATTTATGGATAGGGGTAATCGAAATTTCGTCCATTTTGGTCTTTCTCTCTTAGTTTTTAAGATATGGGTCATTTTCAGAAAAATGGCAGATCGAATATTATCAGACCCAACCAGGCGCGGATCCAGGGGGATGAGGGTGATATATGCCCCCCCCCCCCCCCAAAAAAAACGATAAAAAAAAAATAAAATAATACACAACAGACTTTGTGACATGAAATATTTTTAAACTTATTTAGTTATTTAAAGTATTAAGTTACATCTTAATAGTAACAATTCTTAATATCTTCTAGTAGTGAAATTCTAAAGCAGCAAAGATAATTAATATGTTAAAACTTTCATTTTGAGAAATTGCTATTCCGAGGATATTATATGGGGTACTTTTTTAAATACAAAAGGGATTTTAGTTTTAAAATTATTTTTGTATTGTTAGACTTTTTTCTGCACTAGTTATTGACATTTATTTCCGAAAATAAAAAAATAGTGAAAATGATTTGAAAATCAGTTCTTTGGTATTTTTTGTTTTATTGAATTCGAAAGCACTATGGAGAATTTTGCGAAATTTTGTGACCAAAACACTAAATGACGACATATCGATCGAAATTGGTCAGGTTATTTGGCGTGAAGGTTTTAAGCTCTGTATTAAAAATTTGCATGATCGGATATGATTATGGCTGCTTTTAATCAATTTGAAAGGAAATACATGTTCTATGTGATACATCGGATGAAAAGTCTGTAAGATAACCATTAAAACAACAATTTATTTGGCAAAATTCAACTTTATTCATCAACATAGTCTTCTTTAAGAGCGATACAATCACACGAACGCCTCTCTAACATTTCGCTACGTTTTTTTTAAATGATTTATCTTTGGCCTCAAAATAGGCTTCTGTTTTGGCAATCACCTCTTTATTCGAACCAAATCTCTTTCCAGCGAGCATTTTTTTGAGGTCTAAAAACAGGTAAAAGTCACTGTCAGCCAAATCTGGCGAATACGGAATGTGCGAAAGCAATTGAAATGTAATACGTGCAATTTGGCCATCATTTGGAATCATCGACACGTTGTGGTTTTGGTGCACTGTGAGCAAACGTGGCACCCATTTCGAAAACAGCTTTCTCATGGACAAATGTTCATGCAAAAACAAAGAAATGCCGTCACGTTCCTTCGATATCTCTAAGGTATCAACTTAATCATGCAACTTCACTTTACGGTCAAAATTTATTAAAAATTATCAAAAAAAAAGCTTAAGTAGGTAAACTGATTTAAATAAAAAAAAACAAACTTACAATTAATACTTATTTCACCATCACTTATCGCTGACCATTTTAATTCGATTGCGGAAGAACTCATGAAGTTCATTGAGATCTTCTTGTAACCGGGAAGAGTTGTTGTTTTCACTGTCTGTTGTGGTGGGCTTAATACCAAATTTCAAATCGCCGGGTAATTTGAGTTCCGTCCCGAAGATAATTTTTGCACGAGTCCGGGAGGTAGGTTCGTGAGCCTTCATTAGGGGACTTTTAGCTGATATTTGTTTTAGGACTTCTTCTAAGTTCTTCAAGTGTTCATCAAAGGTTTTCCCCATGACAATTATGCCGTCAAGGTACACTAAATATATCTTCAAGTGAAGTCCTTTCAACACATATTCCATCAAGCGCTCGAATGTTGCTGGAGCATTGCAGAGTCCGTATGGCATGACATTTAACTGACATAACCCGTCGTTTTCGCTAAAGGCAGTTTTTTTCTTGTCCTTGTCGCAAATTTCTACTTGCCAATAACCACTTTGCAAATCCAATGTGGAAAACCATTTGGTTCCAGCTAGCGTGTCTAGAGTGTCGTCAATTCTGGGTAGCGGATAGCTGTACTCAATGGCGTGCCCAGAGGGGGGTTTGTCATTCCGTTTGTAATATGCCGAAATATAGGTTTAAGACCCCATAAACTATATACAGTGCTGTTCTTACGCTAAGCAACTCACACTGAATTTTGAGAAACTTTTATTTTACTCTGAAATAAGAAGACCTAACGTACTCATTATAATATTTATTTATGACTTATATGATAACATAAGAAATTATAAAAAAATAACAACAAAAACCTTTTTCGATATTACAATAATAAACAAAAACAAAACTAACTCTATGAGAGGCTGTGCCTACGCTAAGCAACTATTCGAAAACAAATTTACTTATTCTCTCTCCCAATGGATTTGAGTTGATTGAATTGCAAACAAATTAAATCAATGCAGTTTAGTCCTATTAAGAGTTTATTTGCTTTCAAACTATAAATTTTCAACATGAAGCGCGTTCAATACTATAATAGCTTTAAATCTACCGTAATATCATTGTGGAAAGCAGGGCAAAATCAAATTGATATAGCTAATCATTTAAAAATTAATAAATCAATGGTTTTACGGGGATTCGAAATTATAAAACTTTAGTCACTGTCGTAAAACCAAATATAGGCGCACCTCCACGCAAGATTTCCGACCGCGACGACAGACAAATTAAAATATTAATTAAAAAAAACCCATTTATTACTTCAAAAGAAATAGTAAAATCACTGAATTTAAATGTGGATTCCAGCACAGTTAGAAAACATATCATAAAGCTTGGTTTAAAAAGTTATAGAGCTATCAAAAAACCAATGCTGACAAAAAAATACATAAAGAAACGGTAAGTGAATTTTAATTTACTTCAACAACAAATGCAATAGTATTTTTGTTATTTTTAGTCTTGAATTTGCAAAGTAACACATTAGTTGGTCTATCATAAAGTGGAATAGTGTGCTGTTTAGCGATGAGGTCAAAGTAAACCTCTTCAATTCTGACGGCATGTGCACAGTGCGACATATGAAAGGAAATCGGCTCGATCCACGTTATTGTAAGCAAACAATGAAACAAGGTGGGGGAAATATTATGGTGTGGGCATGTTTCTCTGGGAAACGCCTTGGTCCTGTGCACAAAATAAGCGACAAAATGGATCGTTTCGTGTACAAGGAAATATTAGAAACGAAAATGCTCCCTAATGCAGAATGGAATATGCCACTTCGATGGGTGTTTCAACAGGATAATGACCCGGAACACACATCGAAGTTGGTCAAAGAATGGTTTCAGACGAAAAGGATTCAAATGCTTGATTGGCCGGCACAATCACCCGACTTGAATCCTATCGAATATTTGTTTGTCATTGTGAAACGGCGCCTCGGATCGAGTCGATTTACAAATAAAGAAAATTTGTTAAAAGGATTTGAAAATGAATGGAAAAACATCTCCAAAAGCACATTACAAAATTTAATTGCCTCAATGCCCAAAAGATGTGCAGCAGTTATAAAAAACAAAGGGTCATACACAAAATATTAATAAGTTGCTTAGCGTAGGCGGAGCCTCTCATATAGTTAGTTTTGTTTTTGTTTATTATTGTAATATCGAATAAGGTTTTTGTTGTTTTTTTTATACATTTTTTTATTATTTTATAAATCATAAATAAATATTATAATGAGTACGTAAGGTCTTCTTATTTCAGTGTAAAATAATAGTTTCCTCAAATTCAGTGTGAGTTGCTTAGCGTAAGAACAGCACTGTATATTCGTGATCCTTATACAATTTTAAGTCGATTTAGCGATGTGCGTCTGTCTGTTGAAATGGCGATCATGACGCGAAGACGCAAGCGGGGGTGCCTATTTTTACCCAGATTATTGAACATCCTCCCGAGCAGTTTGGTATTGAAAATGAGCAAAATCGGTCCAGCGGTTAAAAAGTTATGAGTGAAAATGTGAAGATACCTCAAAATTTTCCATACAAATTTTTACAATTTTTCTGTATCTTTTTTTTCTGTTAAGCTTTGTTGGTTTTTCGTTTCATTCCATAAAATATATTTTTTGTTTTTGTAACTCATACTTAATATATTTTTTTTTTGTTTTCTACCAATTTAAGTTGTGCCAAAAAAATTTAGTTCCAACCATTTGTCAATAGGTGGCGCAAGAAATATAAATTCTTGCCATTAGTCAATATTGTTGCTCCTCTGCCTTTGTACCAACAACTTGCTCGCGATGTCAACTAAAACAATTGTTTGTTCCAAGTGCTTTAAAAGTATTCACAAAAATTGTGAAATTATTTGCGAAATTTGTCAATTGAAATTTCATAAACTATGTGCTAATATTGAAAATGATAATGCATACAGTTCGTTACTAAATTATGAAAACATTGTGTATAATTGTAACAATTGTTTACATTCATCTCGAGATTTATTAAAAAAAAATAAGTTTACTTACATATAAAGTACAACAGTTAAAAACATTATTCTCAAAATTTTGTAATAATAATGCAAGTGCCAACAACAACAAACATCGCAGCAGTTTGCCTGTACTTAAAACTGGTTTAAGTTCTGCTAATGATAAACAACCAACTACAATTTCTTTTGATGCCGTTAATTAAAACAAAAATGTTTCTGCTAATATTACAACTACAGTAGCTAATTGTTATTCTCAATCTACTAGCCGTGCTGCTCTTAAATCAATTACTGATTTAAATGCTGTTAATGCTACTGCTGTTAATAACATTTCATTAAATACTGCTGTTGCTGATAATGTTATTAACAATATGAATATTTCGCATGAATATTTCGCATTCATCTTGCTATAAATTGGTTAAAAAAGATACTCCATTGGTGAATTTAAAATATGTTAATTCTAAACTGGGTGTTTCATCTGGTTTTTATCACCAACTTTTTAATCCTGGGTTCTGGACATCTGATGTTTAAGTCCGCCCTTTTCAGTTTTTTCCGAAAAAGTTGCTGCTAAATCAGCAAAATTAACTAATTTAGCTAAATCCCTAAAGGTTGATTATCAAAACCTTTCTGGTATGAGGACTAAATCATCATTGATTAGTTCCTTTACTTCCAATTGTGATTATGATGTTTTTGTTTTTACGGAGACTTGGTTAAATTCAGATTTCTGTGATGAAGAATATTTTAATCCCTTCTTATATGTTGTTCTTCGAAAGGATCGGGATGCTCTAAAAACTGGACATGGTAAAGGTGGTGGTGTCCTGATAGCTGTAAAAAAATCGCTGTGCTGCAAAAGTATTACATTACCTAATATGGATTCTGAATTGGATCAGCTGTGTGTTTCTGTTAAAGCTGCTACTTATAATCTATATATTTGTGTTTCTTACATTCCACCTCGTAGTTCGGTTGAATTGTATTCTGGTCATTCTTTTAATATATCCAGTCTTGCTAATTGCTTTAATGATGGAGACAGATTGTGTATTTTGGGAGATTTTATTAAGCTGATATAATATGGTCTGTAATCCCTAACTCTTATCTCGTTTTGCCTAATAATATAAATAAGTCTTTTGAAATGGACATTCTTGATGTAGCTTTTAGTCTTGATCTAATTCAAATTAATTCTGTTTTTAATAGACTAAATAATATTTTCGATTTAGTTTTTATCAGTTCTGATCTTAAGTTTTCTATTGTTGAATCGAATTTTCCAATTTCTCCTTCTAATGCTCATCACTGTGCTTTAGAAATTAATATTGAATTTTATGAGTATGTTCGTAAAATTTGTAATTATGAAATACGTTATAATCATTATGCTTGTAATTTTAATGCTCTTAATCACATGATTTATAATTTAAATTGGTTTAATTTATTGAATAAGGAAACTGTTTCTATTTGCTATGATATATTTTTATCTAATGCTCAAAAAATTATTAACAATAATGTACCCTTATCTAATCATAAAGTGTACAAACATTCTTGGTACACTAATGGTTTAAAGAAATTAAAGAATCTTAGAAATAAATTTCACAAGAAATTTAAGGCTTCAAATAATACTAACGATAAGCTAAATTTTCTTCATTACGAAAGAGAATTTAATTTTTTAAATAAATTTTTGTATAATCAATATTTGATGAGCTTCAATGATTCAATTAAATTCAATCCGAGAAGTTTCTGGAGTTTTATTAATTCGAAAAGAACTACTTCTACAATTCCATCACTTATGTCATATAATGATCTTTCTTCTGACAACTTGAAAGATTCTCTTAACCTCTTTGCAATGTTTTTTCAATCCAATTTTAACGATGATTCCTTTCCTATTAATCAACATGATTTTGATGACATTGTTTCATTTTTTGATTTTGGCTGTTTGCAAATCTCAGATGAAGATATTGCTTCGGGAATTGCAAAACTTTTAAATTCTTTTAAATGCGATAATGATGGTCTTTCATATTTTCTTTTAAAGAAATGCTTTTCTTCGTTCTTGTTGCCTCTCAGAATAATCTTTAATAAATCTTTAAGGGCTGGTTGTTTTATTCTGAAATGGAAATTTACAACTATTTTTCCTACTTTAAAGAGTGGTAGTAAAAATAATATTGCTAATTATAGTCCCATTTCGAAATTAACCAATGTTGCTAAGGTTTTTGAACACATAATATATGATAAACTTTTTTTCAATTAAAACGATTCATTTCCGTGTCACATCATGGATTCATGGCTGGAAGATCTACAACCACAAATTTGTCTGTTTTTACTAACTTTTGTATTTCTTCATTTGAAATTGATACAATTTACACAGATTTCGCCAAAGCTTTTGATCGTGTTCCACATGAACTCTTATTATTAAAGCTTTCCAAGATTGGCATTCATTCGGAAATGCTAACTTGGTTCCGGCATTATTTAACTGGCAGGTATGCTACAGTATCTGTAGATGGAATTTGTTCCGATTTTTTCATTCCAACTTCTGGTATTCCTCAAGGCAGCATACTAGGTCCTTTATTATTTAATATTTTTATTAATGATATAAGTTACTGCTTTAAAAATTCCCATTTTTTGATGTATGCAGATGATCTGAAAATTTTTAAGACAATTTTTTCTCTATGGGATATTTCTGACCTTCAGGATGATGTAGATAATGCAATTTCCTGGTCAAATCGAAATGGTCTACCGTTTAATTTTTCTAAATGTTTTCGAATGTCTTTTCATAGACGTCGCAATGTTCTTCCTTCTGAATATAGAATGAATGGATATCTATTAAAATCTGTGGATGAAATTTTGGACTTGGACGTGGTTTTTAATATTAAATTATCGTTCACAAGTCATTTAAATTTTATTATTCCCAAATCATATTCTCTTCTTGCATTTATACGCCGCAATTTAGATAAATGTTTTGATCGTTTTACAAAAAAAGTTGTGTATTCATCTTTTGTAAGATCAAGGTTAGAATATGCTTCTTTCATCTGGAGTCCAACTGCAGCTGTTCATGTAGCTCGTATTGAGAAAATTCAAAGAAAGTTTATTAAGTTTGTGCTACCATTTACTAATTGAGCAATTCCATATGAAAACGATCAAAATTGGCAAATTTTTGGACGACCCCTCTCCGATTTTAAAATAAATAGTCTCAATCGATTGCCCAGCAAAAAATAATGTACCTACATATATTTTTTTTTTTATAGTGACTGGTTTAGTGGTGGTGTACACCACTGTCATGTGACAAAATTGAAGAATTCTTCATAAGGGACCTCATTGAAAGTTGTTTAAAAAAAAAAACTACTAAAGCGATCGCAACGAGTGATTGCTCGTTGGAAAGGTATTGAATCAGGCTTTAATTGAAAAATAAAATTTTCCTAATTTTTCTCAGAAATTCACCTTTTTTCCCATGAAAATTAAATTTTCCCATGAAAATTAAATTTTCCGATTTTCCACAGAAGCTCCTAAATTTTCCGGCTAATTTTATTTTTTTTTGGATTCCTCATAATTTTTGCTTTAAGAATCAGCAATAAAAAAATGGGCCCCGACTCCTTGTTTGGACAGGAGAAGAGCATTTAAGAGACCACCTTGTTCTCATTGTTTTTATATTTTTTATAATTGAATTATTTTCAATTATTTAACATTATTTTATTTTATTATTAAAAATACATTTTAAAAATTATTTTACAGTTAAAAATACATTTATGAAGAAAAAATCTTTCGTATTTTGCTGTTTATACTTAATTGGAATATTTATTAAAAATTTCAATTGTCTTGGCATCATTATAAAATTAAAGTAACTTTAAATTTAGCACGTCGGCAGACAAAGAGTACCGCTTTACATTAATTGACATATCAGAAATATTTGGTATGAAGCAATGAAACGTTTGCGTTCCAGTTATAGTTTTGACATTATTATATCTGTATTGAAGTCGTCGCTCCATGGCATCGTGTTCTTTTTGAGTGCATAAAACTGTGTTAATGGCAATTTCCTTGCTTTGAATCCACGAAAACAAATGTTGCACATTTAAGATCTGGTCAGTATATGGCCTTTGCAAACTTGCCTTAGTCGCCATGCGTTTTAGGGTTCCCCCTAACGCATCGCATGGGCCCTTACCGTGGGACGTCGCAAAAAAGTGCCACTCGACCTTGCAGTTTTGTTCTTCTTCAATTATGCAAAGATTGTAAACATTTTTTTATTCTTGTACTGAGAAGCCGCGCCGTCTGAGAAAAACGTTACTTTGTCGATTGCATCGAATTTTGATCTTAAGAATTCAAACAGTTTCATTTGAAATAAATAAACGGACACATAATTATGAGCTAAACTCTCCGCGACAACAACAAGGCTTACGGTCTGTAGTTCGTTATCTTCGTTTTTGAAATAAATGCAAAAAGGATGCACCGTGCACTGGTCGTTTGCCCAGTGATAAGCCTGAATTTCATCCTGAACGAGAAAAGTGTAATTCTCGGCAAAGTCGCTTATCACAATGAATTCATTTTGGGCTAATTTCTCCTTACTTTCCTTTAGAAATTTCGATTGCATCTCGGATATGAAATGGTGCGCCTTCAGTTCATTCAACTTGAATCCGAATTCCTCGATGAATTCCGGAATCTGCTTTACCACGGTCTCAAGGGAACATCTGCCGCTGCTAATTATCCACTGTTTGAAATGCACCTCCTGAATTAACAGCTGTTCAAACTTTTCCGCCAAATATTGCTCTAGCTCGTCAATCTTCGGACAATTGTCGCATTTGGACAGATGACAATTTTCCGTGGGGTATGCGCACAACGACTTCGACAGGAGGTCCCTATATGTTTCAATTTCACCGTGAAATACTTTCAATTTCTTGCATGGAAAGAACATTAATTTGATGTTTTGATGAAACATGCAAACGCAGACTGAATGCGTTCCGTGCCTGTCTAATGCCAGCACGCATTCTTTTGGTCGTAGGATGGCAAACTTAGAAAATCCCACTTTTTCTGCTGGGTATTTCTCTTTGAACTGATGGTATGCTTCGGATAGATTACATAATAATAATCTGCGCTGCTTGTGTACTTTTTCTCCATCTTCACGTGTGATAACATAGTCACGTGTACCTGGGCAGGCGCGGCTGTTGTCATCATTGCAGTAAAAATCTTGAATCAATTTCACCGTTGCTTCGCTGAGGGTCCTTGAGCCAAATTTCTTGGTGGGAGTCGCCAATATGCCCTTCTGTCAAACTAATTCTTTGCTTCTTCTCGCGATGTAAAAAGATGTTTGAAACTGTTCAGAAATCTTGCGTATAGACCATGATTGAGGCAGCACAGATAAAATGAGATATTTCTCCGGAAAAGTGGTCGCTAAATTGAATTTTCTTTTCAACTGCTCAATCATTTGTTTGCCGTCATCAACGTCATCTGCTTGACTGCATTCGTTATCAGAGCCTTCATCAAATATTGTCGCGATTGCTCTCATAACCTTGCCTTTTTTATCTTTCCTGTATTTTTCACTTCGCAACTTTCTTTTTCTAATAGGCGTTTCACCTAAAGTGGTAATAGCCTCATTCAAAGGACTCAAAGACATATTGACCATCGGAATGTCTGCCTCACTATCAGATGAAACATTTTGTTCAATTGTCATTTCACTCTCGGATTGTGGTTGCATTTGTTTCAATGCATTTGCTTGTTGAGACAAATCGATTTTACACTTGGGGCAAATGAATTGTGCTTCTTCACCGTATTGTATATTTAATTCATTCATGTATCGCTTCGAAACACCAGTTAATTTTAATACTTTTATCTTTTTCGAACGATGTCCACTCTTGTTAAACGGATTGCAGCAAAATTTATTCATTTTACTTTAAATTGTCTTTACAGCTTCACTCTTTACTTTACAAAAAAAACACTTTAACACTTTCACGTTTAGTATTCAACTGAAATTTGACTCAGAGTGTGTGAAGTATTTATATTTATTTCTTGGTAAAAAATAGGTAAAAAAAAATAAGCGATATTTGCTTTTCTTTAATAGGAAAATTTGCGTGAACTACTGGTCATAAAATGTTTTTTAAAGAGGGACTTAATTGGTTACTGCCAATAAGCCGACCACAGGACATAAAATGTTTTGTAAATTTTTTAAATTACCAGGTAATAAATATTTCGCCATATTTATGGAAAATCCGTGTTTTATGACTTGTTTCTGCACGTGTCATTTTAGGCGAAATATTTATTACCTGGTAATTTAAAAAATTTACAAAACATTTTATGACCTGTAGCCTCAGTAGGGTTTGGTGTGCCATTACATGCCACTGCTGCTATTATCCATGGATTTATGGCCGATCTTGTGAAGGCAGGCAGACCATATTCACTACACACTCAACTTGGGGCTCTTAAAAAAAATTTATTTTTTCTTCATAAATGTATTTTTAACTGTGAAATAATTTTTAAAAAGTATTTTTAATAATAAAATAAAATAATGTTAAATAATTAAAAATAATTCAATTATAAAAAATATAAAAACAATGAGAACAAGGTGGTCTCTTAAATGCTCTTCTCCTGTCCAAACAAGGAGTCGGGGCCCATTTTTTTATTGCTGATTCTTAAAGCAAAAATTATGAGGAATCCAAAAAAAATAAAATTAGCCGGAAAATTTAGGAGCTTCTGTGGAAAATCGGAAAATTTAATTTTCATGGGAAAATTTAATTTTCATGGAAAAAAAGGTGAATTTCTGAGAAAAATTAGGAAAATTTTATTTTTCAATTAAAGCGTGATTCCTGATACCTTTCCAACGAGCTATCACTCGTTGCGATCGCTTTAGTAGTTTTGTTTTAAAACAACTTTCAATGAGGTCCCTTATGAAGAATTCTTCAATTTTGTCACATGACAGTGGTGTACACCACCACTAAACCAGTCACTATAAAAAAAAAAAATATGTAGGTACATTATTTTTTGCTGGGCAATCGATTGAGACTATTTATTTTAAAATCGGAGAGGGGTCGTCCAAAAGGTGATCGCTTTCATATGGAATTGCTCAATTATAATTCTTATAATGTTCCCACTTTTTCAATTCCCTCATATGAAAAAAAATGTGAATTTATTTCTTTGAAAACTCTTGAATCTCGTCGTAGTATTGCTGCCTTAACCTTTTTGCATGGTATTATTTGTGCTGTTATTGATTCGACTGAATCAATACATGTTCCTCCAAGAACATTTAGAAATGTTAATAAATTTTTTTATATTGATATACATGCTACTGATTATGCTTTAAATGAACCACTTAATAGATCTATGAGCTTATTTAATATGTATTGTGATCAATTAGACATAAGTATATCTCATTCTCTATTTAAAAACTTATTAAATAATATATTTTAATTTTATTTTTTCTAATGCTAGTCTGTAAGGAAATATTGAATCCATAGACTGAAATAAATAAATAAATAAATAAATAAATAAATAAATAAATAAATATGGCGCATCTTAAATTTCATTCCCTTCATTAGACATATTCTTCCGTACAGGTAGTCTTCATTAAACATATTGTGTTACCAATACTCAATAGAGTATTATTGATTATTAAATGAACATTTGCCAAAATCTATGCAAAAAAATTTGTTTTATGTGCATATTATACTTTATTTTTTCAATTAAATTTTCATTTTGATGGTAAAGTGCATAATATTGCAATTTCTTCACGTGGATTTGTTATTTTTTTTGTGAGAAAAAATTAACATTAATATATATATGACAATGCCTCAATACTCGAAAGTTATATAATTTAATTAAAACATACTATCTTCCCATATGAAAATTTGTTTTTGTAAAACCATATATGGTGACATGTCGAAATATAGATCTAAATCGATTTAGCGACGTCCGTCTGCCTGTTGAAATGGCATAACATATTTTCTCATATTTTCCCAGCAGTCGCTTTTATTTTCACATCAAATATTTTTCAATATTTGATTATTTTTTACCTCAAAATTGTTTTCACCAAAAAATTTGTTTTAACCACAAAAATAATTTTCACCCCTAAATTTTTTTCCACCAGAAAAGTTGTTTTCGCTTCCAAATAAATTTTTTCAAATCCATAATTTTATTTCTAAATTTTTTTTAATTGTTTGTAACATACAACCAATAAATAAATAATGTTATTCTTTAGTACATTTTGCGGTACTATTAGAGCCAAAGAAATGTATATATAAAGATAGAGCACAATGCATAATTGCTTTAGTGTCTTTACTTAGAAGTGGATGGCGCTCAAGTAAATAAAAAACAATACCCTGCGCCATGCTTAGGTCGGCATGGCCTTGGATTTGACTTTTATTTACCTTAGGAACCACAAATATGACATTTAATACATATTTCAAATTCTAGTACATTAAACTGTCACTAGCAGACTTATTTAATAATACCAAAGTCAATTTTTAAAATGTTCGACGTGATAAAAGCATTTTTTTCACATTTGTATGTTAAAAACAAATTTTCATAGATCAAAATGGTATTTTTTCGGTAAATTCGTATAATTTTCAAGTATTGAGCCATTGCAAACTGCATATTTATGTTTATTCTTTCTTTCAAAAAAAATAAATACACATACGAAAAATTATAATACTGTGTTCTTAAACATCTAAATGACTAGTGATTTATAAAATTAAAGTATAATATACACATAAAACATATATTTTTGTATAGTTTTTGGCAAATATTCTTTTATGTTACGAACGAAATAGAAAATCAATAATACCCTGTTGCATATTGTAGCAAAATATGCCTAATAGGGAGAATTTATTTTCAGATGCGCCATCTATTGGGAAATAGTTTCAACTAATGTTCTTTCTTTAATAAATTAATGTCTTTGTGCCTAATAGGGAGAATTTATTTTCAGATGCGCCATCTATTGGGAAATAGTTTCAACTAATGTTCTTTCTTTAATAAATTAATGTCTTTGATTAGAGCAATGGTTCCCAAGTGGGGGGTTGCGACCCTCAGGTGGTCCGTAGCTGCATCCGAGAGAAGTTCGTAAAAAATTGTTTAAAAATAAGAAAGTAATAATAAATAATCTTCCAATGTCAGTTACCCCAATTCTACAAAAAATAATGAATATACCGCGATTTTCAAAACGTTGAAAGGAAATAAGAAACTCTGACAAAAATTTTGAGTATTCTAATTCTTAGGACTTTTCAGACTCCGGAAATTTTTTGTTTAATTGAATACACATTTTTTTATTTCTGATATAGAAAACGTTCCCCGATTCGAAAAAAAATCATCAGAGTTTGTTTAAGAATCAATTTTTCCTATTATAAGAATCCTATTATAAGAATCACAGATACTTAGAAGCTTTTTTTATAGAAAACGCCTCAAGATCTTAGTTTTTTTAGGGTAATCTAATTGAAAGATAAATCTCTTAAGTTCTGTAAATTTGATAATAATAAAAACGTTTTTTCATCTTTTGTATAATTTACACTACTATTTTCTAAAAATCTTTGGATGTAAATGTTTTTATTTAAATATAAAATTTAAAATTCCGTCAGCCAGTAAAAATGTCTCAAGGGGTCCGTGAAGTAAAAGTTAGTGGGAACCGCTGTATTAAAGCCTTATAAGTACTTAATTAATTCATTCCTTTTCATTTATTTTATTTTTTATTTATTGTTTTTTATTTTATTTTTGTTACTACGGTATTATGCAATTAATTTTGCATGCTTTTTTCTCAATTCCCTTTTTAACGTTGCTTGCTAAGTTTTGTCCGAATATGTACTATAAGCAGCAAAGAGGAATACATATGATTGCGAAAGAGAAATAACAAAAACATGCGAAAAATGAAAACCGTGCTTGTTTTCTTGCCCCGCTTGCTTCTCTACACCGTTCGCCATCCAAACAAGAATTTCATGCAAAAAGTCACCGTATAAATTGGCTCAGAGTTGTTTTTTCCTATGTATATAAATCTAATTACAATAATTGCGTAAGTAACACCTAGATGGAGCTGCTGTTGAAAACTTTAATCGTTTATATTTATAATATAACATATCTATTAATTGACAATACTGCTTGTCAAAAATGACAATTGAGAACATTCGTTCAAGTTTTTTGGCCATTTAATTTAAAGTGGGATGTATTTTTTAATATTTTTGTCTAAATAAAATAATTTGAATCAAATCATCTCATTAATATTGAAAACAAACAAACAATTGCTCATCAATTCATATTTATTAGAAAATCGGTGTTACAATAGATAGAATACTGTATTTAACTTCTAAATGGTTCCATATTTTTCTATTTTTTTTCTGTTATTTTCATATTTGGCATTCAATACCTTTTCATAATAACGGTAGTTGGCTACCACAGCTTCTTTAAGACCGATATAAAAATTTTAAAATGGCCATTTCATTAAAGGCAAGTGTCTTTTTGTATAACCGGGCTTATTGCGCTATTTTATAGGTTCAATTTTGAAGAGCGTGATAGACAACTACCGTTATAATAAAAAGGTATTGCTTGCCAATCATGGTTATTTTCCATTGATAAGCTTTGTTGGTTTTTCGTTTCATTCCATAAAATGTATTTTTGTTTTTGTAAAACTCCCAATTTATATTTTTGTGTTTTTGTTTTTCTAGCAATTGAAGTTGTGATAAAAATATTAGTTGGTACATAATATATTTTTTCATATTTTTTTCACCAGTCGCTTAGAAGTTAATATTTTGTATTCAGTTCAAAAAATTTTTTCACCACTAAAATTTTTTTCACCTCTAATTTTTTTTTCTACCAAAAAAGTTATTTTGATATCTAAAAAAGTTCTACACCTCAAAAAATTTGTTCACCTAAATTATTTTACTTCAAAAGTTTTTTTTATATTATTTGTATCAAAAACAGTAGAGAACATCTTTTTAGGATATTGGTGGAGGGTATTCAAAGATTCGGCACAGCCGAATTTAGCCTTTTTTACTTGTTGAATATTAGACTTGAATTTCCCTATATTATAAAAAAAAATCATCAAAACAACAAAATAATAAAAATATAAAAAATCAGCAAAACAAGAAAATAATAAAAATATAAAAAATATATTTTCTTTATTGATTTTAAATGTTGTATTTTGTTTGGATGTGAGCTGGCTAAATAAAAACTAAACTAAATTCAGGTATCCAAATTACTCTGATATTTTAAAAAAATTTCTAATATTTTGTCAAAGAAATTTTAAAACCTTTTGTCAATTTGTATTTAGTTTGGAATTTATTTAGATACCTCGCACAGGTCCTAAATGGAATTATTTAATGTGTATATTTTCTTTTATAAACAAAATATTCGTGTTTTCAATTATATTACTTTTTTTAATTACAAATCTGATATTTAAATGCCACATTAAGTCTTAACTGGAATCCCCAAAATTTCAGAATTATGAGTTTATTTTTATATCAAAACATATATATTTAAAATTGAAATTATTTAATTAACAACTTAACTTATACAGACTTTCAAAGTAGTTATAGTATTCAAAAAGTATGAATTTATAAAAATGCTGCCAAGTCTTGGCAATTCTTGGTTTTTCTCTTTTAAATGTAAACAAACATATTTATTAAAAAATATTTATAATTTTTGTATTTGTAATATGATAAAATATTAAAAACTACCAAAGCTAACAAATAAGTTATATATTTGTTAGTAAATGTACAGCCGATTTAGCGATGTCCGTCTGTCCGTTTGTCTGTTGAAATGGCGATCATGACGTGAAGACTCCAGCGGGGGTGCCTATTTTTACCCATATTATTGGACATCCTCCCGAGCAGTTTGTATCAGAAACAGTTTTTTACTTGTTGAATTTCAATTGATGCTTTATAAATTACATTTGGAGTCATTTCAAAAGCTTTTGAAACAATCTAATCGTTTTTGAAGTGGTCTTTGAATTTGAGTAAAAATTTGCATGTATCTATTCCACGTTCCCATGATATCTGTGCTGTTTTTTATTTTTAAGTGTAGTTCACGGTGGCGTTGTGCAAAATGGCCCCAAGAGTATGCACAGCATTATACGCATTTTTATTGCATGGAATCCATACATCTGAAAATCCTTAATAATTTTTAAGGTAAAAATAAATAAAATTCAAAATCTTAGAATTTTATTAAATTAAAAATGGTCTTGTTCTTTTGCTTTAAAAATCCAACTGTATCGTTTTTTTAAGCAATATGTAGCATTAAGCTTCCTATTGTTCCAGTTTCCTTTCTTCTCTTCTATTTCAGCAATTGCCGTTACAATTAACATATTAAGCAAAACATAGTTGCAAAATTGATTATTATGTTAATCTACGTTATATTTGTATTATTGTATTTAAATTCAAGATCCATTCAATATTCAATAAAAAATTCAATTCAATAAAAATTCAATAATAAAAACAATTAATAACAAAATGTGTTATTATTAAAATAAGCATAAAAAAGGTTAAAAATTTGTTTATAAAAAACCCATTGTGAGAATATTGCGAATAAACCAAACAGGTAAAAAACTCCACGCTGTTGACCAAGCAACATCCGAACATTAAAGTTACTTCGGCGAACCTAAGTTGAAATATTTTAAAGAATTAGAATAAAAATCATTTTATATAAATCAAATATTTTAAATAGATCAAAAATTAGGTAAGTTTCTGCTCTCTGTCCATGAGTGTGTCTTTCCAGGCAGTTCTTATTAAATTTGCTGGTAACAGTGGAAGGGACATCAATTTTTGATATGCGGTTTTTGCAGCATCCGACGATCTTATAAAATTTTAAAGCGAATGGTTTTCTATGACATTGCGTCTTAGAGCTTGGCAATTTTGAAACCTGTTAATAATTATATTTGTTCTTAATGTATGAAAAACAAAAATTTCGCTTGCGGCGCCAACTTTTACGACTATTAATATACGAAAAACAAAATGAACATTTTTCAACGAAAATCGCGAGATTTTTGGTAAAAACTTTCGCCTGACAAATAGATTTTCCGGTCACGATAATGTGGTAAATAATTTATAAAATGTTATATTGCGCCAAGCCGAGTCTTTGACGTTTCGTCAAAAGAATTTTGTAGCATAATAGATTTTTATCAAAAGCGGAGAGAAGCTTTACAACACAAAAACAATCAAAATGTACATTAGATCTCAGTCAATGTAATAAATAAGTTTTAAATAAAAATTGTTTATGAATTTAAAAGCTGTTAAATGTGTTTTAAACACTTTTAAAGGGTTAATAAAATTTAGGTTTAGAAATTGTTATCTTAAAAAAAAAATTTTTTTTGAATATATCGGGCTGCTAGGCTTTTTTTCGCAACTGATTATTGCTTCTGGTGCAGTAAATTGAGCTTTTTTAGATTTCGGTCTGACAACTTTTTCACAACTTGATAGGTTAAGCACTCTTACAGGAACTTTTCTGTCTTTGCTGGTTTTGACGAGGGCTTTTGCTGTTATCAGGTTGCTTTTTATTTCTATTGATTTTACCACCCTCAAGCTATTGTCCTCAAAATCTCCCTCCATGCGCACCCATACTAGAGTTTCTGATGCTTGATGGTTACTAGCTTTCTTACTCGATCTGTTTGTTCAAATCAGTTGCTTTAACAATACATTGTTCAATAGCATTGTTTAATTTTTGTAAAATTGAGACATCACTGTCTTCTTCTAATTCCTCATCTTATATGGAGTCATCAATTTCAAGTGGCACCACATAAACATTTGAATCAGCTCTTTTTGTAAGACGTGTTATTTATTAATAGTTTTAATTCTGTTTTTATTAGAATCATGTCTAAATTGTCATAAAAATCTGATTTATTTTTGGATTTTTCAAAAATTTTAAAAGAGTTGAGTATGCTGTTCTTCTTTCTTCTATTCTTTTCCGGAGAGATCTAAGTCACTTTATTGTTGAAATTGGTTTCAACATAAATGCCAAGACAGCATCAGCTTTGCACAAAGTCATATCGCTACGACATAGAGCTTCAAGAGTAATTTTAATAGGATTCAAAATGTTTACAATTTGTTTAAGCAAAATAAATTCATTCATGAAATAGGTTGTAATTTCAAATCAATTAAAGCCCCTTTTTGGTAGGAATTTCCAACTCTGAAAACCGCTGACACATGTCGAACAATGTATTCCATCTTGTTTTGCAGTCTAATATCAACTTTAGCTCTTTTCCTATTTCTTGTTTAACATATGTTTGTAAAATGTCGTTTTTGGGGGGAGATTTTCTAAGCATTCTTAATAATTTTTTAACTTTTTCAATAGTCGGCTTTATATAAAACCTTTCGGTAATATCACTTTGACTTTCCCTACATCCCATTTCAAAAGATTTCAATGAATCGTCATCGTCTTCAGAAGAAGACAATTCTTGTTCGGTACAAGAATTGGGAAGAGCCTTATAAAATACATCGACTAAAGCAAGATGCAAGCCATGAGCAAAACACAACTGCTGTTTTGGAGTTATGAGCTTTCCAATTTTTTGCATAGTGGACGCTCCGTCAGTGGTAACACCGACTATGTCGTTCGATAATGTAAGTCCAAATTTACCTAATCTCTCTTGTAAATATTTAGTGCAATTAGCAGCAGTGCCTGACTTCTTTTGCCGTACTAAACCAATATTAAAAGGCTTTCCATTGGTATGTACAATTATGTTCATAAAACGTTTGTTTGAAGTCGACGTCCATTAGTCGAACGTTAGGCTAAACTTGTGCACTTGTAACTTGATTTTTACGATATCATTTATCATGTTTTCCTTGGATTTAAGGTAAAATTCCAAGAATTTGCTTTTGACGGTTTCTCTAGATTTTGGAACTTCAAATCCACGCGCTTTCAATGATTTCCGTAGTTCCTTGGAAGTAATAAATATTGAAAATGGTAAACCATCAAGCGCAGTCAGTCGAGCAATAACTGTATTGAAAGATTCATCTTGCTGTGGAAACGCAAAATCTGTAATCTTTGAAATTTTTTTCAGGGGCTCATCGCTGTCGTCTTTCTGCAGCTTTATCATATGAACCTTAATAAAACAAAACAAAGTTATCGAATTCAGATTTTAAATGCTCAAATACTTACACCCTTGTATTAGCTCCTTTTGATTCAACCAAAAAATGGTACCACACAGAACTCTTGTCTGTGTTTTTGGTTTTGTGTTTCAGAAAATTCATTTTACATTTATAATTTTCAAAAACGTTTATTAAATTATTTTTTATTTTTATATTGTGGTCTTTGGCGGTGTTTCACAAATGAAAACACAACTAAAATAATAGTAACAAAGTTGTTATATTCTAAGGTTATGTATTTTTTTTTTTTGGAAACACTCATTAATTTATTAACTAATGCACTTAAAAAAAGAAACGTGTTATTAAAAACATTAGTAATTTTATCAGCATTTGCAAAATTTTCCATTTAAAAATAAAATAATTATAATAAATTTAAGAAAAAAACAAAGTAAATGTATAATTTTTCAGCTTATGTTTTTATGTGTACATAATATTAATAAATAAAAAATCCCGGGATTGCTTACAAAAAAATCCCGGGATTCGGAATTTGTCAATCCCGAAAAATCCCGGGATTCGGGATTTCCCGTTTGGCATCCCTAGTTCTTACATATCGTTATTTCCCGTGAAGCCCTTTCCAGATTTCTTAAAAACACATAGCATTTTTCGTTGGCTGTAGGGTGATATGCTTAAGTACATATAAATTACATACATAAATGCGTAAAACAGTGGTCCATAAGAAATTTATCATAACTTATCCACTAATTTTATTTAAAATTGTTATTTGCTGTAACTAGACGTCTCCTCACAGAAACTTGTTGCCTGTAAAAACCAAGTTTTATGCAAATATTTTAATTGAGGTTTAAAATTTTTAAAAGTAAAGAAGTATTTATGTATTGTTGATCTGTTATTTTGGTAAATCAATGGTATTAATCTTTGGTATTAATGTTCATGTTTGTTTGCAATAAAAACGATTTATAAAAAAAGAATATGATAATAGGATCTAAAATCCTGTTAATACCATTAACTTTTAAAAGTTTCAAATCTTCAAGCAATTATTAAGGAGCGATGCAATATACATGGATTGATTTTTATGACGATAAAAAAGTTTAAAATTAAAAATCAAAAAATAAGACAATTCGCACGAATTATTTTTATTTATTTTTTAATTCGCAAATCAAAATTTTAATTATGATTCGCGAACAATTGTAATTTTTTTAATTCATTGAAAGGTCACGATTTTATTTCAAGACATTGATTTTCTTGCAGTAAATTTAATTTTGTAGTTAAAATTTATAATTAACACGTTGACTGCCAACTACGAGATAACTCGTAGATTGATTTCCCTTCCAGGAAGCCAACTACGAGTTATCTCGTACTATCTAAAATTGCCATTTTTTGTGTAGTTACTGATATAATACAAGTAAAATCGTATTAATTATATCAGTGCTAGTATCGATAAATGTCTTCTGGGAAAAGAAAAAAAAGTTAGTTTTGGCTTGCGTGAGCTGAACATTTATTAAAAAAAAAAAAATTATGAAAAAATTCATTCAATATAATGTAAAAATTCATTCAATATAATGGAAAAATTAACTCAAATAGAAGAAATAAAGTAATATTTTATTATTTGTGGTAGTTTTTAAAACAATTTTCCACACAAAGGGCTGGCTTCTCTTCACAGGCTGGACAGAAGTAACGCGTTTCTCGGCGTTTTTTTGATTGGGTACATACACGACATGGCTTTGTCGGACGCTGTTTTTTTTCCGTTGGTGGTAAACACTCTAAATAATGGAGCTCTTGACTTCTATTTTTTTTCAAAACTTCTCGTTTGTCTTTCCATTTGCATACAGAAACAGGACCATTTTGCTGCCAAAAACACTCCCCTTTTTTCAGTTTACGATTTACCACATCCTTGGGCTTTCCTTTTCTGTTACTTCCCAGGGTTCCACACACATAAGTTTTTCGTGTATATAACAGTTTTGTAAGACTAACTAAATTATAAAAATTATCCATGTAAAGCGCGTAGCCTTTATCGAGATAGTCCTCAAGTAAATGTAAAACAACGTCAGCAGTGTGACCTAGATTATTGGTAGTTTCCTCAGATTTTCCGCTGTAATTTTTTATTTTTATTACAAGACCGTCGGACTCACATAGTTCATATAGTTTGATGCCATATTTGTGTTTTTTATTTTTTATGTATTGGCGGAAAATCAATCTTCCCCGCCATAGCATCATGGATTCGTCAATACAAATATTTTTACTTGGTACAAAGTTTTCACGCATAACATTGTTGATATGATTTAGGATTGGTCTCACCTTGTATAATCTGTCGGTAGATGCGTTTGAGTTATCAACCAAATGAAAATAACGAAGTAGCAACTGGAATCGATTTCGGCTCATATGTGAGCGCCAAAAGTTTACATTATATAGCTTGTTTGTGCTCCAGTAATGTTCTATTGTTGAAAAAGTACAAGGTCCCATTTGCAATAAAAGTACAATAAAAACTTTCATCTCTACAGCATTTACGTCTTGCCAATTTGATAACCTTTTGGATTTTTTTACAGCATTTTGATTCCCATTTTCCAATTTCTCAATTTCTTGCGCAGCATATAAATTAGTTTGTTCTACCAGTAATGCATCCGAAAAAAATAAATCCACCAGCGTTTGTACTGAAAAATTTGATGTATCTAATTTCACACCAACATTTTCTTCAAAAAGAAATAAATCAGGATTGTGTTGAACTTCTGTCCACAAATCATCATTCTCATTTGACGTTGTTGCTTGGAGATCATCGTCATTATCATCAGGTTCGGACCCGTCTTCAGGTTGTATAATCAAATGTCGTTACTATCATCGCTGAAAATTCCGTCATATTCTGAATCACTTAGATTTGCGTTGTACTCAATTTCACTTTGATTCAGTGACCTTTTCTTATCCATTTTGGGTTCTTGATAATTATAACAATAAATTTAGAGAATGTTTATGAATCTAAAAAGAAAGAAAATAATAATAAAATTATAATAAATTATAATAACTATAAAACAAAATATTATAGGAAGCAAACATGATGTTTTTTTAGGAGAAAAAGGACCTACGAATTAACTCGTATTTGGCTTCTGCGTAGGGATTTCTGTCACAGAAGCCAATTACGAAATAATTCGTAGGTCCTTTTTCTCCTAAAATAAACATCATATTTGCTTTTTCATGATACCTTTCATCTAGAAATAGAGTTTTTATCAATATAATGTGAAAAAATCAATATGTCATTTTTGGCCAGTTTTCTGAAAATGGCCTTGGCAGTCAACGTGTTAAGATATATGAGAACTGACTTCGTTTTTAAGCAAACTAACTTTATGGAGAATTTTGGAAGAGCATCCAAAAGTTATTTGAGAAACAAAAAGTCTCGTTTCACTCGCATCAGTTATTGAAAACAGTTTTAAAATGGGTTGCATTAAACTATATATAAGTATATCTAACTATGTAAGGCAGATATATAAACCAATTTAGAAATATTCAATATCATATATAATTATATATGGTGCCATATATAATTACATATAACTATATAAAATTATATATTAATTTTTTTACTCGGGTGGTTTTACATTTATTTTACCATAGACAGAGGCAGGCTCCCCAGTATTTTTTTTTCGTTTATTTCATTAAAAAAAGTATATTAAAGACTATAAATAAACAAACAGTGCAGTAGTAATATTTTTTTTTAAGCGGGCTCTCAAGTACAATATATAACATAATTTTAAGTAATAATTATAATTTATAATACAGCAAATGTATTTGTTTATAGAGGTTTGAATGCAAGAAAAAAATTTAAAAAAGCTCACTTTTATATAATAGCAGTTAAAATGAATAGTCTTATTAAATTAAAATTATCAATCCTGCTTACTTTCGCTTCCTTATACAAAACTTTGTTTGATACAAACTTAGTATAGTCGCTATTCGCCGATCTATAAAGGGAGGTACAGCTCCTTAGACAATTTTTTTCAAACACTCTTAATCTTTCCATGAAAGATGGGGATATGTTGTACCAAATTTGACAACCATATGTGAGAATAGGCCTTATTAAAGACTGATTCATAATTATTTTGACCCTTTTTTTGAAAAATTTTGAAAGAGATTTAACACCAAATGATTTCCAATTACGTTTAATCTTGTAGTTACATTTTCCCACTGGGGGACGGAAAATAATTGATTCGCATTTATTTTGATTGATTTTAATTTTCTATAAAAATAAAAGTTCTTTTCTAGTTTTTTGTTAATTTTTTCAATTTTATTATCAGAGTGATAAAAAAAAAATATCATCAGCGAAGCCAATAATGTTTTCTATTTTGTTTAAAAGATCATGTATGTATATATTTAATAATATTGGTGCGTTTACCGTTCCCTGTTGCAAACCATTAACAATGATAAATTTCTTGCAACGTATGGTCTTTCCATCACAAACACCTGAAGACATTTTGTTTGAGAATATACATAATTGTATCCCAAATAATAAAATTATTGTCAGAGGAAGATTCAGTGAAATCATTGGCCTTTTTACATATTGCAAATGTGGTAATAGATTTATTGCACATCTTCGAAGGGTCTTTCTGGAAATTTTCGTCAGTTTGTCGTAAAAATGTTTATTAACTGCAAGAGTAAAGTTATCATTTATTAGTTTTTTGACGAGTTTAAGTTTCGATTTAAAAAGATTTATTTCGGGTTGGGACTACTTTATCTCTAGGCTGTTGTGTTTTTTAATTATAGTTACTATTTTACTTTTTTCAGTATAAAGTTTCTTTAATATTAGATTGGAAAATTTTTCTAAAGGATTATGGTCTTTATATTTTGGGATTGATTCTGTAATTGCATTGTCAATAAACAGATTTAGTCTACAAAGATAAAAGTCTATTTCTGAATTTGTTAGATTTCTATCACTCAGAATCGTCCCATTATCTATCAATTCAGAACAAATATTATTTTTAAATCTTTTCCAATTAGCCATAGCAAAATTGAATTTTAAAGTGGGTGTTTCTTTGAAGAAAATAAGTGGATGATCATTTTCGACTTCTAAGATATGGATCTTAATAGCATTGTGATCGCTATTGTAATCAAGGGTTTCAAGACAGTTCTAGGTGTTATTCAGTTTATCTATAATAAATCGCTATACATATATCTAAGTATGATTTACAACGTGGGTATGATGGAAAGTCGGAAGCATACAACCTACTTCTAAACATAATTTCATAAGATTAGAGCCATTCCTTTAACTTAATTCCTTGGGAATTATTAGTATTGTTACCCCAATCATTATGTTTACTATTCAAATCTCCTGCTAAAATATGATAGTGATTTAAACTGTCTAATTTTAAAGATTGAAATAGTTATGTTTTAAGATTGTTACAATTTTTTCCAGAGGGAAAATACGCAGATATTATATATATAATACCTTATTTGCTAGTAAAGGCATTTTTACGATGCAAGTTTCTAAATATTCAAATTTATTGATAGTGTTGTTAGTGAAATTATAATACTTAATACCATTTTTTATTATGATCGCAGTCCCACCGCCTCTTTTCGCAATACTAAATCAGGATGGTATTTCTTTATAAATAGACTTAAATCATATCTTCTACTTAATTTAATTAATGAATTAACATTTATGTGAATAATATTAAGCTTTTTTGAATTGTTTCAGCCATTCTAATAACTTAAGCTTCCAGCATCGAAAAAATAGTGTCTATTCTAGACGTTTGGATTTGTAAGTGTTTATTTAAATTTACTAATTGACTGGTTAAATTTAGCAAAGAGTTATTTAGTTGTTCTAACACATTCTTTATTGAGTTATTGATATTTTCAACTTATGGGTTATTGTTTTAGCGAAACTTATATTATAATTTATGTATACTGATGATTTATTTGTCCTTTTTGTGAAAGTTTGTTTTTTAGCACCCAATCTTTGTTCAAATTCTTTATATTTTTCACATCCTTAATAGGATGATGGATGACCATATTTATTGCATAGAATGAAAAACAGTTTTTCTCTTTCATTCTCTGGAACTTCTTTTAAGGAAAATTTTCCACTATCATGATTTTGTCCACATTTTATACACAGCCGCGGTAAAAAGCAATTAGCTGCGTTGACAATACCTACATTGAGATATTTATGGTTTTCTAAGAGCCTCCTATCGTACGCACCGATATATAAGGCTTTTAAAAGTTTTGAGTTCGTTTACTTGACTATCTTCACTTTCTTGAACCAAAAAAAATTGGTAATGCTTGATTTTTTTGTTAATGATTTTTTTGTTGTAAATGGGTTTACATTTATAGATTTTAAATTGTCATTTTCAAATTTATTTAATTCATCTAATATTTCCTTTGGGTCGTTATTGCCACTTAGGCCCTTTAATAAGTAAGTCTTTGACTTAATGTCTTTGGGTGTAAACGAAAAAAAGATCGTTTTTGTTTTTCCATATATTTTTTAATTCTGCAGTAATGGCAGACTCCCAGTAGCTTTGCGCAGACTTACCCCGCATAATGGTTCAACTTCCTTTTTCACTAAATCGGGCTTGATGATCGACTGTGATGCTCCTGTGTCTATCGTAAAAATGTGCTTTCGCCCGTTGATGTAACCATAAGCAGTAAAATTGCTTTTCTCCTGCTGTATTACTGATATGGAGATTGTGGGGCCCTCGGTTGTGGGAGCTAGCTCGTGCCCCGTAGTGCTAGCTCTTTTTAGTTTAACGGCAACTCTCGAGGTGATTGCTGAACGGTCCGGAGGCTTTTCCTTGGTGCTTTGCAATTTTGCTTTAAATGTTCCACTCTACTGCAGCTGTAGAATTTATTCTTGGTTTTGACTTACTTCTCCCTTAATGTCTGCTTAAATGCATCTTTTAACTACGTGAGCACCTCTTTGAAACCCTCTGTTAACTTTGTGCTTATATCTTTCTTTCTTTCAGCAGTTACTTCGAGGTTACGCACCCTATATATTTCAGCAAGAGTCAATTTGTGTTCGCCACCATACTTTCGTTGCACTGCAACCATTATGTCATCATTATTATTTCGGCATGTAATTGGCACATTTTCTAGAATTTCTGCTGCATTTCCTTTTAAGGCCAGAATCAATTCTGGCCTTAAAATTAAATGGTATGCTGTCAAAAGTGGGGGCCTTTGCTCTACCAGAAGTTTCTGAAATGATTCGTACTGGGCCCTCTTGACATTGGAGATTATTTACTTTACTTTCTAGATCTTGTAGCTTTTCTCGACGTCATTCTCTTAGTTGGTCACTCTTTTTACAACCTTGAAAACTTCTCGGGAATTTTCTTGAAGTTTTCCTTCAATCGTAGTTAACTGCTTCGTTTTCATCATAGCTAACAGCTTCTCATTGTCTGCTCTCGAAGCTTCTCACATTTTTATGTTGTCTGCTCTGGAAGTTTCTAATAGTTTCTTGTTTTCTGCTCTAGAAGTTTCTAATAGTTTCTTGTTGGCTGCTCTAGAAATTTCTAACAGGTTCTTATTGTCTGCTGTACAAGTTTCTAGCAGTTTCTCATTTTTTCCATATTTTCAATCATAGCATCCAACATTCCGCTTAACTTCATATTACCTTCTGTTTATGGGTACTAATCTCCATTTTTTGTTTTTCGTCAAATTCATAAGTACCGATGTCAATGTTACGCCGTTCCAATTCCTATATCAGCATCTTTTGCAATTCAGTCTTATTACCTGCTGTCGGTAGCTCCAATTTCATGACAGCTTATTATATTGCAATCCCACTTCTGACACCAATTGTTACGATTTTGCATTTTACAATCGTTGATTTTTTTCTCTAAATAAATGTAGTTCTTTTCTTATTGCAAAAAACAAACATCGTTAAAATTCTTTTATAGCTACTCTTAATTTAAATACAAATTTAAAGCGATTACACAATATATTTATTGTTTATTGAAAGAAATTTTAAAATATTTTGCAATGGTATTTTAAGTACTTTATTATTATAATAAGTTTTTCCCTTCAAAATTAAAAAAAAAATAAATAAATTAAGATTTATTTTTGACGTTTACGTACGTACTAGCGGTAAGTAGGTTTTGTGGAAAAGCAATATGTGCCTGCTTACTTCTAAATAATTGACTATTATGGCATCACAGACAATTATTTTGAAACACATAAAAATTTAAGTTTTCGCCAACAATTTCTAATAAATTCCACATAGAGCGAAGAAGCAAAAAATTAAAATTAATGGAAATAAAGTTTTCCATAAAAAAAATCTTGTTAGTGAAAAGGACAAAAAATTATACCCCTCCAAAAGCAAGGGCTGTATGCTCCACTGGACCCAACAAAAAATTTATTTTTAGCTAATATTTAATAACATATTTTATTTACAAAATTATTTTGTTTACATATTTTTAGATCTTCTTGTGTGCCATTATGGCTATTTTCTCAGCTTCAGCATCTGCTGGTTTATTGGACTCATTTTTTCCCACCATCTTGCAAGAAAAATATCAATTTCAACCCACCCAAGAAGGATATCGTTTAAAGTTAGTTCCTCTCTATTTTATTCTATCGAAAAGATTTAAAAATCTTTAATTTAATTCTTACATCTTCTTCTAATTTCAATAGCTTGGAAGAACCTGATGGGAGCAAACGTGAAGAAGTTGGCATGATCGTTAATCCCGGTACACCTCAAGAAGAATTGGTTGTTATGGGTTCTTATAGTGTGTATGATGAAAAGACTGATACTGAAACCATCACCATGTACACTGCAGATAAGGATGGTTATAAGGCAAAATATATGCTTAAAAATCGTAAATTGAGTCCCGGTTCCTTGAAATCTTTATCTGGTTAAAACTGTTTTGTTCAATTTTGAACAAAGTATGACATTCTTAACAAATAAAATTAATTAAATGTAAAAGTTGCATGTTTATTGAATTGTACAACATAACAAACTTTTTGCAAATAACTAGGTTCTGACAACGGATTATGGTAGAGGGGACTAACAAAAAGTTGCGTGTATCGGCATTTTGAAAGTTTACGTCTGTGTTTTATGTAAGGGGGGCTTAACAGAACTACACACAGAGCAAAAATTTTTCAGTTTCAAACTAAAATACGGTTGCCGCAACTTAATTCCGTTAGTGCAACTGAATATTGGTTTTAAAAACAACATTTGGCAAACACAACTGAATTTTGGTTGTAAGATAAAAAATATTTAGCAAAAACAGTTAAATTTGGTTGCGCTAACCGAATTTATTGGTTGTCGCAACCAAAATACACTTATGAATTTGGATCCTACTTTATTTTTCTGTGTGTACCCTTTTGCACATACTGTGTAAGAAATGTGTTTCTTTCGAAAAATTTTCTGCAGTGATGAAGCTCATATTTGACTCAATGGATACGTCATCAAACCGAATTTCCGTAATTGGTGTGAAGAGCAGCCAGAGGCAGTTCAAGAGCTGCCAATGCACCCTGAAAGATGCACTGTTCGGTGCGGTTTGTGGGCCAGCGCATGGTTGGACCGTACTTAAGAACGATGTAGATAGCAACGTTACATTCGATTGAGCAAGGACCGTGCAATGATTACCGACTTTTTTTTGCCAAAATTGGACTTGGTTGACATATGGTTTCAACAAGACGGTGCCACATGCCACACAGCACGCACTGCCATGAAACTATTGAGCGGCGAGTGTGGTAAGCAATTAATCTCACGTTTGGACGCCAAGATCATGCAATTTGACTCCACTAGACCCTTTTTGTGGGGAGTCGTAAAGTCTCTTATGTACAGGGACAATCCAGCCACAATTCCAGCCCTGGAAGACAACATTACAGCTGCCATTGGTGAGATACTGGCCGAAATGCTGGAAGAAGTATGCCAAAACTGGAGCTCACGCATGGACCACCTATGGCATAGCCGCAGGCTATACATACATATATATATATATCCATCTAATTAAATTACCATAGCGCGTCAACTTTTTGCGTGATGATATTTTTTATAAAAAAGATATCTTTTTGACGGCTTTCAATAGCATACAAAATTACATTACGAAATGTAACTAAGTCAAACCATTTTTTGTAATATTCAGATATTCACAGTTAGGTTCCAATCAAAATAAAATAATTACATAAGAAATTATGAAATTAATCATTATTCCCATTTAATGAAGTTTATTTGCCCCATAAAATTCTACCTAAAGATCGTGGTACCTTTTTTGGTTCATAATTCCCAGAGCTAAAATCTCTTGTTTACAAACTAAACAAAAATAGCAGTTTTCTGAAGTAAATTTTTTATTTAGACAATAAATCATTTATGTGCATATGTTAAAGTAAAAAAAGAGTAAAGTGAATATTAAAGCGAATATTAAAGTAAGAAAGTTAAAGAAATAAAAGAAAAAATGAATACAAAAGCAGAAAATTGCAGAACAACTGCAAACGTCGAACATTAACACAGAAAAACAAGAGAATGTTTTCTTATTGGTAATGCCAATGCGCTAGATATAATTAATATCGAGAAAGATAAGATATTTTTATTAAATTAAAGAAAAAAAAGGATGCAAACCTTGGTAAACACTCGAAAAAGTTTGTCACTTACTAAATAAAATTAAACTTTTTAATTAATAATAATGGGTTATACCATTATCATGTCATTACCTGTAAGGATATATCATTACTTATAATTGTGTAGTGCTAAAATAATAACTTTAGTATTTAAAAATAAGTAGTGACTTCTTAACCTGTTAACTGGTTTATACACTTTAAAAAATGCAAAACCAGTTAACAGGTTACGGGTCTTTGGAAGGCATTATAATATTTCGATAAGATATAAAGATTTCATAAAAGTGTTATTCTTTACATTTTATAAATGTAAAATTATCTTATATATAATTGAGATATGTTTAAAACTAATTTTACAGAAGAGTACTAAAATTTGGACTCCGAATCAAGCGATGAAGAACATCTTGGGCTGGATGGTATTGAAGACCCAAAGAATGAACAAGGTCGAAGCTATTCAACAAAAAAACGAGGTCAATATCATTTTATTACACAAAAACCAATACAAGTATTAGATAAATGCAAAATGACGCAGTACGAATATAGCAACTACTGAAGCTTTAAAACACGACGAATATGTTTTAGTAATAAACGAAACTTGAATTCGCCGATGCTGCACACAAGTTCGATATAAAACAGTACAAAAAATTCGGGATACATTTAAAGATAAAGAAATTACAGCAATATGTAACTGTTTATTGGGATGGTAAAATTTTGCCGTCGTTGATAGGAAAAAAATACATCGATCGGGTTGCCTGTAGTAATTTCTTTTAACGGAACTGAGCAGTTACTTGGTATTCCAGCAATCAGTTCAGGCACAAGAAAACAGCAAGCCATAGCTGTTTATGATTTGCTTAGAGAATGGGATGTCCATTAAAAGGTGGAAGCGCTATACTGTGATACCACAGCATCTAACTTAGGACGAATACAAGGCGCATGTGTACTTTTAGAGCAAACATTAGAAAAAGATATCATATATTTTCCATGTCGACATCACATATTTGAAAAAATACAAAAGTTTACTGGTCCCAGTGTCCCACTATTCAATAGATTTAGAGCTGGTTGGAGTAAAATTAATAAGCATAACTTTAAGCATGGAGTTGAGAATCAGCACGTGAAAAATGTACTTGGCGGTACAACAGAGATAACGGAGTTTGCAGAAAAATGTCTTAAAAAAGCAACCACGGGATGATTACAAGGAACTTCTCTAATAAGCAGTTGTTTTTCTTGGAGGATCGGTTCCAAAGTTTAAATTTTAGATGCCGGAAGCCTTTCATCATGCCCGATGGCGCTGAGGCATAATTGAGGTTCTATGCCGTTAATGTGCCGAATTGTCTCATCCTTTAGCTCTTGAATTGTTGCTGGCTTATCGACGTACACCTTTTTTTTTTTTTCAAATAACCCCAAAGAAAGAAGTCTAACGGTGTCAAATCACATGATCTTGGCGGCCAATTGGCAAGTGGCACCGTCCTGTTGAAACCACATATCGTGCACATCCATATCTTCCAATTCGGGCCATAAAAAGTTCGTTATCATCTCGCGATAGCGAACACCATTCACAATAACTGCCTGACCGGGCTCACATTGGAAAAAATACGGCCCGATGATGCCGCCAGCCCATAAACCGCACCAAACAGTCACTTTTTGTGGGTGCATTGGTTTTTCGACAATCACTCTTGGATAATCATTCGCCCAAATGCGGCAATTCTTCTTATTGACGAATCCACTGAGGTGAAAATGTGCCTCATCACTGAAGATGATTTTCTTCGAAAATTTATCATTGCCACCATTCTGACCATTGACGACGTTTGGAATGATCAAGAGGCAAGTCTTTATGCATAATGTTCATCAACGACGAGCGTGAGGGGTGCGATTGTTGGGCACGACGACGAGTTGAGATGGACGGCTCTTCAGCCACACTATCGCGAACAGCAGCAATATTTTCTGCAGTACGAGCATGCACTGGAATTTTGACATCTCCTACAGACCCGGGTTGCTCAAATTTTTGCACGATTGTTCCGATTGTACGCACATTTGGACGATTAAATTGACCGAAAAAATCACGAAGTGCACGAAATACATTTTGATTTGGACGCCCATTTTCATAATAGGCCTGAATAACTTTAACGCCATGCTCAATTGTATAGCTTTCCATGGTTCAAATTGAGTTAGTCTGAAATTGAGAAATGTCAAATGAAATGCAGAAAAAAACTTGACGTTTAGGTGTGATTCACATTCAACATCGGCCCTTAAAATTTAATTACCCTTTATATATATAAAATATATAAATGTAGGGAAAATATAAAAGAGCACGAATTTTCTTTTGTATTTTCAAATAAAAGTTGGTTTTTTATTATTATTTAATTCACAATTTAGTTAAGTTTTATTTATTATTAAATTCAAAATACAATTAGTTGTATTGTAAATTATTTAATTAATGTAGTGATTGAAAAAATAGTTTAATGTGATGTCTGTCCGAACTAAATTTTTAACAACTTAAGATTTTTAACTTTACAACTACAAATTTAACTTCTTGAGCGACTTTAACAACTTGCATTATCGACTTAACTTTTCAACTTTTATATATCAACTATCCACTGTCCATTATAATTCTTTTCTTTTAATTTATACTCTTTGTCTATCCGTTATTCCGAATTAAACTATGCCAGTCTTGCCAGATCATTGTACCACATCCCACATTCGGCCATTCGACTTATTCATGCGCCTCGGATTAGCAGCCACTTCTATCATCAACCACGGAAAAACGCCATAACTTCATGTTATCATAGCTGGTACTTGTTGAATTTGGACCCTCAAAAGAAGCAGCTTTTATGACGTCATAACGACCATTTCGTTTAACCTTGCAAACTTCGTACGGACCGAGGTACTCATTAGCCAATTTTTTACCAGCGACGAATTGCGTCCTTTTAATGGCCACCAAATCGCCAACTTTATACTCGAAAATGTTCTTCCTTTTGAAGTAAAGGCTGGACCTTTATCGCTGACAATACGTTGTGGGTTCCCAAAAATTGACTGCCAACATTCTAACTTGCTTAAAACCTCTTCTACACCTGTTGATTTGGTAGGATATAACCATGTGAATTAACTGAAGCTATCCACCACAGCAAAAATATACTTGTACTGCTTCGCTGTAGAGTCCATTGGACCAAGGTGATCAATATGTATCATACATAGAGGCTGTTCACCTTTATCTATACACGATAAAAATCCTTCAAGCTTTCCTTGCTTCTTATTGTACAGGATACACTTAACACAATTTCGAATCACGGTATTTACTTTATTTTCCAAATGCGGTATGAAATATTTTTGTTTTATTTGATGCATCGTCTTTTTTGTTCCGCTATGACCGATTTCATGTGCTTTACGAATTATTTCTTTTTCCATTTGTCGTGAAACCACAAACACGTAATTTCGATCCACCTCTTTACATAGAACACCGCCAATTATCTTAAAATCCCCATAGGGACGAATACTCAGAATTTCTATAATTGCTTTTATTGAGTGATCAGAGTTTTGCGATTTTTTTAGACGACATTTTAAATCTTCTTCTGTACTAACGATGTTAACCGCGTTAGTACTGAGCGCATCAACGTGTCTCATACAATCGCCTTTCCTGTGTTTTAAATCAAATTGAAAATCATGCATGTACATACTATAACGAGAAATTGATCGCTATAAGTCTTCTTTGCTAGATGTTTGCTTAAAAGCTGAGCAGTCTGTAACCAAAACAAAATTGAGACCTAGTAAGAAATGACGCATCTTCTTCATCGCTAAATATGCTGCTTTGATTTCTAAATTGTAGCTATGAAAATTCGATTCAGCCTCAGAGGTCTTTTCACTGTAATAATACACAGGATACCATTTCTCATCTTCACTATTTAAATTAATGTTCGACATTGCATTAAACTCAATTTCAATTGGAGTTTCAATAATAGAATGAAATGTGTATCCTTTTTCGTCCGACGTATATCTGAATTTATTTAACACATCCAAACCACTGTGACTAACTTATGAAAAATTGAATGTCCATCGAAATTTGAATTTACTTCTACAATTCCTTTTGGTATCGTTATCGCACCACCGAATCAGATTATTTTTTTTACTATAGGAGTCGAATTCTTTGTTAATGTTTTTGTGAAAAACGCTCTCTTTTATTAGTGAAATATCTGCACCACTGTCGATCAGACACTCGAAAGTCTTGCCACTGATTTTAATGTTTTTAATTACTTTTTTGTTTTCGGTACAATTTACTCTTGCCACACTTTTTTCTTCACAATTTTGTCGATACATGTCCTGTCTTATTGCACTTAAAACACTTGGGTTTATTTTGTGTACATTCACTTCTCTTATGATCTTGTGATCCACAATTATATCAGCGGTATGGCTTTTCATTAATAACTTTGCTGTGGTTTGTACGGAACTCACTTGGCTTTATTTCACATTTGTTTTTGTAAACCCTTTCATAGATTTTGTACTGTTCCTTATGTTCTTTGTGACTTCTAGCACTATACAACCCGATTTTATTTCCTGGTTTACCCTTTATACCATCTGCTATGTAACGTATAATCGACCGTTCTTCTACCGCACCGAATGAACCGATTTTCCGCATATTTAACACATATTCACTTATGCTTTCATTTTCTTTTTTCCTACGATCACGGAGCTGAGCATGCACTTCGGCACTTGAATATTCTTTTTGAAATTCTTCTACTAAAAGTTCTTTGAGAGTAACGTAATCGCACACAGTCACTGATTGCAAAAACAGATCTGCCGATTTAACCATTTTATTCCGAGTATACACGAATTTTTGCACATTACTCCACCCATATGCCGCAGCATTTGCCTCGAAATTTTTAAGCCACGCGTCAACCGTCATTCCTGTATCACCTTCGAACACCGGAATTGTTTTCTCAACAATAGAAATCATACTAACGGATTGCTCAAACACATCGCTATTTTCATTTGACATATTTACTTCCGATTTTTTGTTTTGATTATCAAGGTTCGTTATATTTTTTTCTTCTTCACTTTCCTTAATACAATTTTCTGTTTTATTCTCTTCTATTTCATCCAGTTTATTATTGAAACGAGTTTTTACCATGTCTTTTAAATACTGCATTAAGGTGATATGCTTAAGAGAATTGAACTGAATTTTCTCTTTTTTCTTTAATTTCTCATTTGTTTCTAAATCTTTTTTCTCATATATATACGCACTATATAATATATTGAGCACCGATATCCAATACCGTTGGTTTTCTTTTTATATATTTTTATCTTCCAGATTTTGACTTGCAGTTTTTTCTCAGACTTTATTTTTTTGGAAAATTTGCAAATTTTCTTGGGCTCATATTCTCTGGGCTACAATTTCTCTGAACATATTACTTAGAAAAAACTTCGTTTTCATGGTCAAAAAGTGGAAAATGTAGAAAATTCACCACTTTTTGTCACGTTTTTTTTTTGATATTTTGGCCTATAACAGCCAAACCATTGAGATCCAATACTAAGACAAAAATTGTAGCCAAGACAATAGTTAAGAACTCTCTAGTACATCGCAAAACTTTGGAACGCTCCTTCAGTCAGTTTTGGCCTTGTGAAAGTGCAAATTTTTCGTGAAAATATTGATAAATTACCATGTTGATCATAAAAATGTTCTATTTCTTTTTTTCCATTTTTTTTATCCAAAAATATAATGTTTTTTTTTGTTTTGTTCAAAATTTATTTTGAAAATTATGAGAAATTCATTTAAAGTACAAAGTAATTGTATTGGTAGAGATAAGGTATGAATCAAGAAGAAAGCAATTATTGTTTTAAACGATTTCACATCAAAAATCCCAATTCAGTGTATTTTTCATTCAAAGATTGCCTTCCAAAACTTTTCGAGATTCCATACGAGGTGCTTTCTTTTGGCCTTCAGATACAGATGCCATTATACCTTCACGGTTTTGTCGATTGAGCGCTTAGCGTAGCTGGACATGACGCTCCGTACCTTGAATATGTCAAGGTATTAGTGGGACTGGAAATGGTGGATCTTCATCATCTACACATTCGAGGTATTGTTGTAAATGCTCATACGGAACTTTCCTGGCGGTTCAAATAACAATGCTTTGTCCTCTAAATCGACCATGTGAACGTAATTTGTACAATCAAAATTGATGTTTGGTTTTACATATTCGCGAAGCTCAGTTAAATCGCATACGTTGTCGCGAATGTACAATATTTTTTTGAGTGCCAATACACGAATTTCTTTACAATCATCGAATAACATGCTCAGCAAAACATTTTCACTGTGTGCGAAATAGGAATTATTCTGTATTACGGAATTTACGATGTTACGTAAGTTGTCTGGTGAATATTGCGTCCACTGGATGAATTTTCCAAGCAGAGTACTATTTGACGTTGAAATACATGGGAACATACACTTTCATGATGAACCTTGCCAAAATTTGTAAATTTTGTGATGGGTTTTCTGTCGCAATATACACACGGAGCAATCTACTAGCTTTTGTTATCCATCTCGAATGTCCTACCGGTCCAGGTTTGATGTTTGCAAGATTAATTGAGCAACTACCATTTGAAACGGCTTGGGCAATTTGGTATAGATATTTAACGTTCGTGTAAAGTTAATTTTCAGCATCTGTACTCATTGGAGGAATGTCTTCAAGTGGAATAAGTTGAAAATTTTCGATAACCTGAAAAATGTTTAGATTATTTCAATAAAAAAAAAATACAAAACTATATCGTATAGAGAAAGAAGTACATAAAGTTATGATATTTACTTGTAATGTATTGCAAATATCTATCTTTTGAGCTAACGATCCAGTGCTTTTTATCGGTCCAGTAGTGGCCGATTTTCGACAGCGTTGTACAGATGTCGGAACGGCAATTCGTTGAAATAAAGTAAACAGATAAACCAATGTATAGGTCTATCTAGATAGCGTTCGATGAGACGCAATACACCTCCAGATGTGCCAGTGTTTGCCACCTCACCGTCACTACAGACGGCAATTAAATTTTCAAGTGAAAGATTTTTAGATTTGAAAAATGCAATCAATTCGGCTTGTTTCGCTTTGGAGGTTTCGCCTTTGCCTTCAAAATTCACATAGCCAATTAGTGGCGAATGTGGTTTACGTATTACTACTAGGTGTGGTTCTTTTCGCATTGTAGTGTGATATACTTCATTAATTTTCTCCCGAGTTAATGAATCATTTTTGCGACCATCAAACGAAAAAGCGGATTCACCATCGTGATTTGCTCGTTAAATATCGTGTCTCAATTTTTCACGCTCTTAGCTCACTTTTCTTTTATCCATAATAATGGTTTCATCCTTAAACTGTATGTCAGCGAATACAGCTGAAGCCAAAACAGATGCTAATTGAACGGATACCCCAAAGCGATCGCACATCATTGCAAACCGTGATGTACTATATCGTGGAGTATACATTCTTCGCACGGTTGATGTATGGATTTCAGAACCAGCAGGTTCATAGTTTTCGAATTCATGCACATCTGATGCGGTTGGTTGAAATATTGGATCAGATGATGCACCTGAATGTAAAGATGGTAACACTGTCGATATTTCTATTTCGACTGGCAAATATTCAGGTATTGTAAGTCTGCGTTCGTTATGCTGATCCAACATGAATTCATGGAGTCGGTCAGGAATATCGCCACAATTACATCGAGCTGTTTTGAGCTGGCACTTACATTTTCCGATGTAAAATATTTTTGTTGTGCTGTCAACAAATAATCTGAATTTGGCATCATTTTTTGTTTGTCTCTTACAAGCTTCACGGTAATTTTTCAATAATCTGCCCAATTTCTTAATAATTTTTTTTTCCATTAACCTAAATATTTAATTTGTTCCAAATTTGTATCAATTTGTCGCAAACGTGTGGGGTGGATGTGTCGTATGAAAACATTTTATTTACGTTTTTGCAACGTGCGGCCAAAAAAAATAATGTTTCAAAATGTCGCTCGTAGTTGGAAGCGAAATTTCGTCTAATATGCATAGGCATATGTTCTAGATTTGATGACGCTGATGATTCTGGCTGCGTCTCCATCTCCACATTCTCTGTATTATTAGAATCCACTGGATTATCCATATTTTTTATATCTTAAATAAATAAATGTTTTTTATTAGCACTGCACAGTTTATACACGAAATAATTATTTCTAAAACTTACATTTGCGGCAGATATTTATGCAGATTTAATTTTATGTGTATTTGATGCTGTGATCGTTTACAATAAACTAACAAATGGTAACTTATCAACATTTTTACGAAAAATTTTCAATTTCACAAGGCCAAAACTGCCTGAAGGAGCGTTCCAATGCTTTTGTGATGTACTAGAGAGTTCTTAACTATTGACTTGGCTACAATTTTTGTCTTAGTATTGGATCGAAAATCTCAATGGTTTGGCTGTTATAGGCCAAAATATCCAAAAAAAAAACGTGACAAAAGTCTGAGAAAAAACTGCAAGTCAAAATCTGGAAGCTCGATTTTCACCGTAGACGTATGGTCTAGTGGACTTTTTTGCTCAGTACAATCCCAAGAATCAGAAACGCGAAGCGCCCATTAAGATTTTCTTCTGTCCATACTAATCGCCCCAGCCTAATATATATATATTTTGTTACTTTGTTACGGCCAAAAAAGTCCCTATAATATGAGCTGTATCCAGTAAAATGTCTTCAGTGTGTACAGCAGAATAATGGAAATTTTGAGGACGGTATACAAACTAACAAATTGTCTTCATAGTATATATATATGTGTGCACAGCGTATGATGCTGGAACGCGTTTTCGCTCCACAAGTAACTATGAAGACATTTTGATTCTTTGAGGACCGTCCTCAAACTTTTAATCAACCTTCTGTATACACTAAAGACATTTTACTGAATACAGCGCATATTATAAGGACTTTTTTGCCTGTATATACAGATGTCTTCAAAGTATATGTAATGCATACATATATACAGGTTGGTTGAAAAGTTCCTGCGCTCGAAATGAAAGAATACTATTTTTGTTACGAAATATATTTATTTATTCAATATAATCTCCTAGAAGCTCAATACACTTGTTCCAATGATCTTCCAATAATTTTATCCCATCCTTATAATGGGTTTCCAGGAGCTCTGCAAAATAACCGTCTACGGCTGCTATGGCCTCTTCATTCGACGAAAAATGCTTTCCACTGAGAGCCAAATCTAGTGAATTCGGTGGATGTTCAAGCAATTCGTACTTTAATTCTTTGAATTTAGCCATCGTCAAAACACTTTTGTGAGCAGGTGCATTGTCTTGATGAAAAATGATTTTTTTCTTCTTTAAACCAGGTATTTTCTCACGAATTTTTTCATCCAGCTGATCCAAAAGGCTGCAATAATATTCAGAGTTGATTGTTTTACCTTTCTGAAGATAATCAATCAACAAAATTCCTTTTGCATCCCAAAAAACTGATGCCATAACCTTCTTTGCTGATTGTGTGACTTCACCTGCTTTGGAGCTGAACAACCAGCTTCAGTACACTGTAAACTTTCTTGTTTCAATTTAGGATCATGGTGGTAGATCCAAGTCTCATCCATAGTTATAAAACGAGGGTTTTATTCGGCTTAAAACGCTCCAAATTACGCTGAGAAATTTGTTTTCGATCCAGTTTTTGTTGAATTGTTAATGTGTGCGGCACTAACTTTCCAAACAGTTTTTTCATACGTAATTCTTCATGTAAAATATGGAGTACTCGTTCATCTGAATGCCTATGGCATTAGCAATTTCACGCTTAGTCAAACTTTGATCTTCACTAACCATATTATGTACCTGCTCAAGGATTTCTGCTGTGGTTGCAGTTTTTGGTCGTCCTTCGCGTGGATCGTCTTTAAGGCTGGAACGACCACGTTCAAATTCACCAGCCCAAAATTCAACGGTGCGTTTTGAAGCTGAGGACTCCTTATACACTTCTAACAATTGTTCATAAATTTCCTTTGCTTTTAAACCCTTCAAAACAAAGAATCTAATGACTGCACGATATTCAATTTTTTCCATATTAAAAAAAATCAATGACACGTCAACTTCAAATGGCTTGTAAACAAAGAAAGAATTGACAGAATGACTTGCAACTTTGCATGTGTTCTCAGGACAGTTATACCAGCTTGAGAAAAAATAAGTTTGGAGCTAGCAGTGCCATCTCTTGGTGAGCGCAGGAACTTTTCAACCAACCTGTATATATTGGTGTCAGAAGTGGGATTGCAAAATAATAAGCAGTCATGAAATTGGAGGAGCTTAAAGTGCAACAGCTCAAGAAGGAATTGAGAAAATTGGAGCTACCGACAGCAGGTAATAAGACAGAATTACAAAAGCGGCTGATAGAGGAATTCGAGCGGCGTAACATTGACATTGCGACTTTGATGAAAAAGAAACAATGGAGGTTAGTACCAAACTGAAGGACAAATGCTACAACTGCGATAAAGTGGGACACTTTCAGCGAAACTGCAAAGCACCAATGAAGAGCCTTCGGACCGATCAGCAACCACCTTAAGAGTTACCGTTAAACTAAAAAGAGCTAGCACTACGGGGCATGAGCTAGCTCCCACCACCGATGGCCCCACAATCTCCGTATCAATAGCACAGCAGGGGAAAATCAATCTTACTGCTTATGGGCGCATCAACGGACAAAAGCACATTTTAACCATAGATACTGGAGCATCACAGTCCATCATCAGGCCCGATATATTTAGAAAGCCAGTTGAACCATTGTACGGAGTAAGTTTTCGAACATCTACTGGAGAACAGGCTTCTGTCTATGGTAAGGTAAATGTGAAACTAACAATTGCCAACATAAGGTCAGTCACGTATTTATTGTTGCCGATATTGTGGACGAAGTTATTATTGGTGCAGATTTTATGATTTGTCACGGCATTAACCTGCATATGGGGCAAAAAGTTATGATTTGGCAGAATGTTGAAATACCCCTTTGTGTTGGTTATGAACGCGAGGATCAGGCAAGAAAGCTAGTTATCATCAGCGACCAAAAACTACCAGCAGAAACTTTAGTATGGGTGCGTATGGAGGGAGATTGTGAGGAGAGCAGCTTGTGGGTGGTAGAACCATCTGAAATAAAAAGTGACCTTATAACAGCGAAAGCCCTCGTAAAAACCAGCAAAGACAAAAGAGTTCCTGTAAGAGTACTGAACCTATCAAGACTCTGAAATAGCCAAATGTACTGCGCCAGAAGCAATAATCAGTTGCGAAAAGAACTTGGAACCTTCCAGTGCGTCCGTTGAAGATCGAGAGATGCTGGCAGAATATGTGCAAAAATGGGTAAAGAACTGGCGCCGCCTGATAGAAATAAAGCCAAACAGCTAATCAGGAAATACGGCTCTGTCTTCGCCATGAAAACCCAAAGTCAAGGAAGAACGGCAATTGTCAAACACCGAATAAATACTGGTGAAGCGAGGCCAATAAAGCAGGCGCCCAGAAGTATTCCCCTAGCAAAACGAAATGAAGTAAAGGAGTTAGTCAACGAAATGCAGCGTAGTGGAGTAATCGAACCATCTTCTAGCCCATGGAGCTCGCCTATAGTTTTAGTTAAGAAAACAGATGGCAGCACCCGATTCTGTGTTGATTACAGAAAACTAAACGATATCACCAAGAAGGACAGCTATCCACTACCGAGAATTGACGACACTCTAGACACGCTAGCAGGAACCAAATTGTTCTCCACTTTGGACTTGCTAAGTGGTTATTGGTAAGTAGAAATTTGTGAGCAAGACAAGGAGAAAACTGTTTTTAGCACAGGTGACGGATTATGGCAGTTTAATGTTATGCCCTTTGGACTCTGCAATGCTCCAGCAACATTCGAGCGGTTAATGGAACATGTGCTGAAAGGACTCCACTGCAAAACTTGCCTAATGTACCTTGACGACATAATTGTCATGGGAAAAATTTTCGATGAACACCTGAAGAACTTAGCAGAAGTCTTAAGGCGAATATCTGCGGCTGGACTCAAGCTTAGCGCAAAGAAATGTACACTGTTTCAGAGGGAAGTCAAGTATTTGGGGCACCGCGTAACTGCAGAGGGTATATCAACCGATGAAGATAAGATTCGGCCTGTAAAAGATTGGCCTCGCCCGAAAAATCTGCAAGAGGTGCGCAGCTTTCTAGGTCTCTGCACATACTACCGACGATTTGTACCAAATTTTGCCAGTGTGGCTGCGAGTCTACATGAGCTGACTAAGAAGGCGCGACCATTTCATTGTGGTGAAGCCCAAGAACAAGCATTCCTAAGGCTCAAGGATATAAGGCTTCTTGGATATCCTGTGGCCGGGGAAAAATTTGTGCTGGATAGCGATGCAAGCGGATACGGAAAAGGAGGTGTGCTTTTGTAGGTGATCAATGGAACCGAAAAAGTCATAGGCTATTACAGTCGAGTACTTTCGAAGCCTGAAAGAAACTACTGCGTAACGCGACAGGAACTCTTGGCGGCGGTAGAATGTGTAGAGCGCTACCACAAGTGTCAGTATGGTCAACACTTTCAACTAAGAACCGACCATTCTGCACTCAGGTGACTGACCAGAAGGGCAGCTGGCTCGTTGGATTGAACGACTTCAAAGCTATGATTTCAGCATCGAGCACAGGAAAGGCATAAAGCATTGCAATGCGGACGCCCTTTCAAGACGCCCCTGCAATTTAGAGTGCAAACATTGTTCGAGGGCTGAAGGAAAAGAGTGCATCGTTGATATAAGAATAAAGCATATTGAGTCAAGTGAAGCCTGGTCAGCGGCGCAACAAAATGACCCCATACTGTCAAAAATTATGTCAGCCAAAGCAGAGGACAGGAGGCCTACCCGTGAACAAATATCAGCTGAAAGTCCGCTAATGAAGGCGTATTGGGCCCAGTGGAACAGTCTACGGGTAATTAATCACTCCTTATACCGCATATGGGAAAGTACGGACGTCAAAACTGAGACAAAGCTAATTGTGGTGCCGTCAAGCAAAATAGACGAAGTATTAAAAGAGTTCCATGACGGTCCCAATGGTGGTCATCTCGGTGTCACGAAAACCCTAGAGAAGTTAAAACAGCGATTCTACTGGGTCGGCTGCCAGCAAGCTGTAAGCGACTTGCTAGCAAATTGCGCGCAATGCATCGCCAGTCATGGGCAACTTCAACTATACAACTCGGGTGCCCCATTTGAGCGGATAGCAATGGACGTAGCAGGCCCTTTCCCTGTCAGTGATTCCGGAATCCGTTACGTTCTTGTTTTGATCGACTATTTCAGTAAATGGCCTCAGGTATAAGCTATACCGAACCAGAAAGCCAGAACGATAATAAGCGCATTTGTGAACAACTGGGTGTGTCACTAAGGTGTTCCATTAGAATTACACTCTGACCAGGGAAGGAATTTTGAATCTGCTATCTTCAAGGAAATGTGTGAGTTGTATGGAATAAGAAAGACAAGAACCACCCCGCTGCATCCACAATCTGATGGTATGGTCGAAAGATTCAATCGCACTTTAGAGGAATACTTAAGAAAAGTAATCAGTGCACATCAGAAGGACTGAGACGAACACATCCCTAAATTTCTGCTGGCATACAGATCGGCTGTTCACGATTCTACTCCCGGACGCCTGCAAAAGTTATTTTCGGAACGGAACTTAAATTGCCTGGCGATTTAGAAATTGGTGTTAAGGCCCCCGCTATAGATAAAGACAACGATAACGCTTCCCGGGAACAAGAAGACCTTAACGAGCTTCATGAGTTTGTGCGCAATCGAACTAAAATAGTCAGCGATAAGATGAAGGCGAGGTACGATACGGTAGCAAATTCTGAAGGGTTTAATGAGGGTCAGCTGGTTCTGCTATTTAACCCGCAACGGAAAATGGGACTATCTCTCAAATTACAAACGCATTTGGACGGCCCCTATAGAGTAATTAAAAGGTTGAATGATGTGGTACACAGAATACAGAAAGATCAGAGCCCAAGGTCCAAAATGAAGGTTGTTCATCTAGAACGACTAGCCAACTATGGAAAAGGAATAGCTATGTCTGTTCGTGACGAACAGGCTTAAGTGGGCGGCAGTGTTACAAGAAATTTCTACGACTAGAAATTTCTTCACGCGAATTTTGACAGCTGGAAAAATCTAGTGTCGTAATAAGCTTGAAATAACTAGAATAACTGACTACTCATATAAATACGGGTACTTGGTGACGCAGTAGTTCAATTGATATGTAAAACGCAGAGTGCGATGAACTAAAGTGTGGCTAACGTTTAGTCTATCTACATCGTGTAAATTAGTGTTTTTCTGTAATTTTTAGTGACTGTTGTAAATAAATAGAGCTATAAATAATTACAAACAGTGTTTATTATTTGCAATATAGAAAGAACTCGATTTATTTAAAAGGTAAATAAATCAACGATTTTATAAAGGATAAAATCGTAACAGTATATATCCAGAAATATGTCTTCATACTATGCACTCGAACGAAAAAAGTACCCACAGTATGCGCTGTACATATATATATTTTGTTTAAACTTTTTTATGAAATTAATTGAGATCTAATGTATACATTTAATATTGATCTTAAAAATTTATACGACGGTTTTTTCACATTAAACTGTCAACAGTTTTGTCTCTTCGCGACACACATACATTATAGCCAATGCAGAAAACTTCTCTCGGCATTAAGTTTATTTTGATAAAATTCTTTGAGGCTACAAAATTCTTTCGACGAAACGTCAACGAATAGCTTGATGCAGTATTCTTCACCACATTTTCATGGCCGGAAAATCTATTTGTTATATGGAACGAATAAGACTGATCTGTAATATACCGTTGGATCATCTGTTTGTAAATTTGAACGGTACTTTTGTGTTCCTACTAGTCTTGGTAACTCTGGCTCTATACCATACAGCTATACGATTTCAACAGTCCGCATACAAATAATAACAAACTTCTCCTCTGTATTTCTACCCATCGAATTCAACATATCAATTACTAAATTGATACTCGTATGCTCATAAGCCTTTATTTTATTAAGATTTACTGACTTATTAATTTTATTGGTAATTAATAAGTTATTTGGATTGGAACATTTATTGAAAAACAGCATTTTCATTGAAAAAAATAGCAATTGTAAATCAAAATCATATTTTATTTTTAAAGACTTTTTTCAAGTTAAAAAACATCATTCGAAATTCAAAAAATATCAATTGAAATTAAGAAGAAAAATATCAAAGCAATATTTTGTTTATATTTTCATTTTATCAGTTTGAAGAAAAATAGGCGATATATAAAAAAAGGAAATTTTAATTTCCTTTTTTGTCATTTGTTAGGTATTAGTTAAAGCAGAAGTATCGATTTTTTATCACCTAAGTGATTTTTAATAACTTTTTAATAGCAGTTGGAGGATATTTTAACAATATTGAGAAATATCTGTCAACAATAAAAATACGTTAAAAATTATTAATATCACACATTCCTCACAGAACATGAATTTTCGTAATTAAGTTGAACGATTTGTAAACGTTGTTCAGGCGTAAGTCTTTTGATTATGAAATGCCAAACAATACTAAACAAAAAAACATAACAGCACGACAGATCACGTGTCAGATCTGTCAAAAAAAGGCTATTGAAAAAAGTATCTCTACTTGGATCACCCTGTATTGCAACATAGAGATCAAAATGATATACAGTCAGAGACTAAAGTTTAAATACACCCTTCAATTTAAGAGTTTAATGAAAAGAAAACACTTTATCAAAATTGTTAGTATGCAGCTTTATTTATCTTCATGAATGATTAAAAACAAAAATAAAAAATATATTTTTCATCGTAACTATAACGGTAATTCTTACAAAAACAAAAAAATTCAGTGGACAAAAGTTTAAATACATATGAAAAAAGTATATGTAATACAATGAAATATATTAACTTTACAACAGAATATAAAACTTCAATATGTTATGACTGCTTGAAGAAGACGGACAGTGCTTTGTTCCCATATAACGAGTGGACAAAAGTAGAAAGAGCTATCGGAGGTTACTGAAATTTAGTAAGTGATTTTAGTTTGAATAATTTTGAAGATAAAAGAAATTTTAGAAAAATTTATGCTAGGACACGCCTTCTTATCATATATCGTGAAGTTTAAAAAAGTAATACCATTTTCAAATTTGGTCAGAACATAACGAAAATTGACAATTGCTATTAAAAGAAAGTGTGTTTTCTTTTCAATCGAAGCAAGAACTCGCTTACCTTTCATATATCCTTTTTAAAAAAATGCTATAAGAACACTAAAGTTGAATAAATTTGTTTTTATTACACTTAAATACTAAAATTATTGAAAAATTCGTTACCGAACCAATAGTGCAATTTTCTAACCATTTTATAGATTTCGTTAACTAACGATAATTGTTGGTTGAGTTACCGAAAAAAGCTTTTCTTTATTGTTTGAAATTATTAATAAGATATACCGACAATAGTTGTTAATTTGAAATTTATTTGATTTGAAATTTTATACAGTACCCAAGTAAAAATATATGCTTATGTATTCTCACATATTGTTTAATGTATATATTTATCTATGCATCATAAAAAGACATCCATTTTTGGGAATGTATGTAATCATACATGTAATTGTATGTCATATACTTTTCTATTTATTATCAAATGTTATCTCATTTTCTATTTGTTATTTTGATTTATTTGTTTGACTAAACTTCAAAATCACAATGTCATACTTTTGTGTTTTTTAAAGGTGCCCAAAAGATTAAAATATTCAACAAACAAATTCATCGTTGAATTTTACTTATAGCGCTAAAACAAAAAATCCCAGAAGTACATTTACATTCCTATTTGACAGGACTACAAATAACAACTTATAATTATATTTTATCAAGATTTTATATTATTATTTTTCGTCTATACATCTAGAAAAACTTTTTATCTTAAGCGAATTGTAAAATTTTACGAGGATTTTTCGTATTTTTAACCCCTTATCACCCACTTTTGCGGGTAATTTTATAAAATGTTTACTAAGATAAAAATTAACCTAAAAATGGGAGATAAATGTTTAAAATATTCAACGAAAAAATTTGTCGTAAGATTTTAGGCTTTGAGACGTAAAATTTTAAATCACAATTCAGCTTTTTCAATATTTACATCAACAGAAAAAATTTCGTCTTTGGCACTCCTAATGAAATTTACAGAACATTTAAATCTACAAATCTCCAGCCTTAATGGACTTTTTCGTACTTCTTGAGAAAAATAAAATGGCAGGTTAAAAGAAAAATTTCTTCATAAAATTTCATTCTGAGAATTTTTTAAAGAAAATATAATAAAATACCAATTGTAGTAAAAAATATAATTTGCATTTTTAATAACTAAAATATATAAAAACAAAGAACCCAGCAAAACCACACATTACCAAATAAAGTTCATTGATGAACTTTACAGGCGATGAGCCTAAAAGTAATGTATATACCCATTACTTTAGAGGTGATAATGTAAGGGGTTACTTATATAGTTATGAGAATGGAAAAAGTAATGTGTCTAAAAATAGATTTTAAAAAAAGAGGAATTTTTATTTAAAAAAATTATTACAAATATTACAAATATTTGCTTGCCAGCCAAGAACTCTACCCACTGAGCTATCGACGCATATAGTATTTGATTGCTTTAAACTTAAATGAATTGTTGCGCTTCGTTTTTTTTGCTAGTGTTATCAAAACAAACATACATTAATTACGCTTTTGCTTACAAAAAAAAACAAAGTAAAAATAGATTTTCAAAAATGTTTCAATTATTACTTTACATTTATAAATCATATATTACGTAACCAATAATGAGTAACTTATTACCTTATGCTTGCAAATAATGAAAAAGGTAACGAGCTATCATTACAAGGTAACGCATGAGAATATCGCACCTATTACCAAAGTTTTGCTGGGAATATATAGTTATGCATGCATGCTATATGTGGCATACGTCAACATATTTGAATATTTGTAGCCGGGTAACGACAAAAATCTGTAGTTAAGTTAACGATTTTTTGAACTACAAGTATACGGTAGAAAAAGTTAGAGATTATCTTTTTTTTTTTTTTTTGTTAATTTAGTTGTTAATTATCGAATTTTGACAAAGAAACTGAATTTTGTCGTGAAAAACTTACGGAATCCCACTACAGGAATTATTTCGATTACCACGCATCTTAGAAATCAGAGATTAAATTTTATTAAACTTTTTATTGAAAAACCTATGTCGTTCGCATCCCTAACTTAATAAATTTAAATAACTATAAATAAAATGTCAATATAATAAAACAAAACAGGTACTTTCAAAGATGTAAATTTTTAAATAATACTGAAATTTAACCAAATTAAAAACGATGATACTTTTTATTTATTATTACTAAGCTTCATTAGAATCGAAAAGTTTTTTATTTCTTAATCTTGATCCCGATTTTTATAATTTATATTTCTTTCTATTTATTTTAATATTTCGGTGTCTATTTTTTAACTCTTAGTTATTAACATTTTTCAAAAGAAGGTATGAAAAATATAACTTAAGCTTTAAATTCTTCATCCCTGGTATGTTTATTTATTTTTGTTATTAATACTGGTAACACCAACAAATTAAATAATTTCCTTTTATTAGTCTGTTACTGATGTATAAAATTAGTTAAATTAGTTGACGATTGACTTTATTATAAAAAGTTATTTTTAATACTGCTGTGTTGTTGCTCAAACTTTACATTTATAAGAAAAAATAAGTTCTTTGTTTAATATTTTTTGATTTTTTGAAGATATGATAGAAACATTTCATTAATTTTGTTATTGTTTAAATTATTTTTATACTGTTGTATAAAAAAAAATGATAGAATGCTTCCATGATTGTAAATAATATGCTAAACATAAACTTGTTTTTAGGTTTTTAGACCAATAAATGCAGATAAAAAAACTAATGCATTCTGTCATGCAAAATGTATCATTTTTTGTTTTTTTTTTTTTTTTGTTTATTTACACGTCAAAATTATTTTCTTTCCAACATTAAAATTCAAAGCCAGAAGCAAAACTTGTTGAGAATTTATATTCAAAGTTATATTTTAAGATTGGCTAAAATTAACTATAGAATTAAAAAACCAAACATAAGATACTTTTGTTTAAAAACTTATTTTTGATATTTTTTGTGCAACAACTAAAACTAGAGATTTCAGGAATATTCGGTCCTTATTCGGTATTCGGCATGTTTTGGATTTTTACAGAATACCGAGTATTGCTACTATTCATCCAAATTCCGAATATTGACACAATTTCGCCGAATAATTCGTTTTATAAAAATTTGCTAAAATCAATAATTTTTATTTTAAAGAAATCGAAACGAGTCCAAAATTTTAAATAAAATTTGTTTAAGATTGTCATTGACTGAAGTGTTATCTTTTTATTAAAAAAGTTATGAATATTTGGTATTCGGAATACACTTTTCGTGACGAACACACTATTCGTGACATCTCTAATTAAAACCCATTTCTTGTTAACAATGTTTCCTTAAAGTTCCATGTATTTAGCGCCTTCTAGTGGTGCAAATAAGAGTCAAATCTAATCTTTTTTCACACAACGCTTTATAATCTTTCCAAAAATATGTTTTTTTTTATAAATATATTATCAGGGAACTTTATTTTATTTAACATCATTTTAAATTGTGGCAAAAAATTTAAATAATAATATAAACTTTGAAAAACGTAAAAAGTACATTTTCATATTTTTTTTTTACTCCATCAGAGTTTTGTAAATTTTGTGTTTTCAACAAATCAAAATCTATAAATTATAGCCACAAAAAAAATTTTAAAAATTTAAAAGATTTATATTAAAATTTATATTTATAGTTTATTACAAATATACTTGAACAATTTAAAAAAATAACTTTGTCATTTTTTGAAAAACATAATTTTTTTTCGTGAAACATCTAAAACTTTTTTTGTGTTTAACCATTTTTGCTTCAAATTCTCTAAGCTTATCGTCATCTCGTGGCTTCAAAAAGGCAAAACAAAAATATATTTTTCATCCATCTTTACCATAAATATTTATTTTTTTGCGTCATTTCAAATTTTGGCACTTTAAAAGGGGAATAAATTTTAGTATAAATTATGAAAATAGATATATTTAAAAACACTTTTTTTTGTAATTTGTGACAAAAACTTGATTATATTCATCTTATAATCTTGAGACAATAGTATAAACTTTGAAAAACGTCAAAAAAATAATATATTTTTTTAAACATTTTTTTTACTCCATCAACATTTTATAAATTTCCATTTTTTAACACAAAAAGTAGTTTTTAGAGCCATAAAAAATTATTGTACTAACAGTTTCAGGAAGGATTATAAATTTTTATTCGAAACATAGTAAAATAATTATTATTAATACTACGAATAATTTGATAGAGAAAATATTAACTATTAGTGACAAAGAATTTCATAAAATAAATTAGGAAAGAATAAAGAATTTATTAAAGGATAATGATTTTCCGATGAAATTAATTTGTTACTTAATTAATCAATTTAAATTTAAAAGGCGAAATAGAACAGAGAACTTAACAGAAGATTTACAAATCTTAAGTGTAAATCTTTAGTGTATGTACCAGGGATATCAGAATGTTTGGAAACATCAAGGATAATGATACTTATAGATATAGAATAGCTTTTAAATCATATAATACAATAAATAAATTATATAGTAAGACAAAGGATAAGATTCAAAAATAAGACATGTCTAATATAGTATATAAAATATCATGTAGTGGAAATGACAAAGGTAAAACTAGAATAGCAGCACATAAATCAGATCAAAAATATAGAAATATTAATTCACAGAAGACAGCATTACCTTCTCATTGTTCGATATTTTATTACTATCCAGACTTTGAAAATGTATCGGTTTTAAATACAGAACATAATTATAAACGTTATATATTAGAAATGTTACAGATAACACTATGCTACAAAAAAATTGCAAGAACTTGTGAAATGACCTAGTGTAGGCTGTAAGTCTAGCTGAGTGTATTATATAACCGGTTTTATAAGTTGCAATATACCCTCAAAATTTCGAGATATGTTGAAAAGAGTATTTTTTTAGACTGGCGCACTTAAACTATTCTAACTCAGTCATTTTTTAACCGATTTCGAAACGGTCAACGGCCGAGAAACGTTGAAAGGCGATTTTGCATGTCGGAAATGCTGCTGGAACGCTACAAAAAGAAGTAATTTTTAACGAAAAATGGATATATTACGATAACCCCATGCACAAAAAGCCAAATCAACGCCGAAGCCGAATATCCATGGCGCCAAGGTAATTCTCTGTATTGGGTGGGATCAGAAGGGTGTTTTGTAGTATGAGCTGTTGAAATCGGGTCAGATGATTACAGGGGATCTGTACCGAACACAATTGATTCGTTTGAAGAGAACAATAAACGAAAAATTACCAGATATTTGACCAGACACGAGGCAAAAATCTTCCATCATGACAACACTCGGCCACATGTTGCAAGACCGGTCAAAAACTATTTGGCAAACAGTTAATGGGAAGTTTTGGATCACCCGTCTTATAGCCCAGACCTTGCTCTTTCTGACTACCAGAAATTGGTTTGGCGCGGAATCCATATGCTACCAGAAAGATGAGAAAAAGTAGTTCTAACGATGGACAAGACTTTGAATAATGTATCAATTCATTTTGTTATTATAGTAAATGCATTTTTCAAGCAAAAAAATCGACATTATTAACTTGTATAACCAATAACTGAACATAAAATTAAACTTTGCTATTATTTAGCGTATTAAAATTAAATTGTTAACAACAATCCTGTCTCACATAAGAAGACATTCCGTGGATACATAATCACTCAAATTTCTTGATGAAAATCAATATGCAAATTTCGCCAAATTCGCGACTTCGGATTTAATTTTGGTTTTATATTCGCAATGTGATCATTTTTACTAGATTAATGAGCAGTTTGATATTGAAAATGAGCTAAATCGGTCGAGCGGTTAAAAAGTCATGAGTGAAAATGTAAGGGTACCTCAAAATTTTCCATACAAATTGGTGTATTTTAATACAATTTCATAGTAGCGATCGGTAAATAATATATTATCTCATATTTTTCACCACATGCTTAGAAGTGAAAAATATTTTATATTTTTCACCACAAAAATTTCTTTTTCACTTAAGTACCTTTTGAACTATTAGAACCATAAAAGTGTTATGGTACTCCTTTGAATCATTTGGTACATTCACAAATGTCTCCTTTTTATTATTTTTTTTATTTATGACAACTTTTGTGATATAATTTCTTTTAAAGGCTGTTTGATAGAAAATAATTTTTTGGGGATGATATAGTTTTAACGATTACTATAATTTTGTGCCTCACAATTAGAACCTTAAATGTACTTTTATTCCCATTGTAGCCGGTGGGATGTAATAATATTTAAACACCGATGTATCCTTTAAAAAACAGATATTTATTAATTATATCTAATCTACACCACGTTAACAATTTTAATGATAAAAAATGGCAGATATGAAAACAGTGCTAACAACAATGGAATGTAAAAATACTGAGTGTTGCGTTATACCCCGACTTGCAACCGGGCTTCTACACACGACAACCTTGGGCTGTAACAGTTCTCCCACGCTAAAAGAACCCTTATAGGTTGGTCGGTTCTAGTCCAAGACATACCCTTCCAAACTTCTGGGAGCCCTGCGTTGTCAAATTGACTTACGAATTGGACTCCGGGGTTGATCCGAAGATGGCTCTTGGCAAACCGGTGGAACTCGACTGGAAACTTCATGATCACCTGACGGAGATGGCTGTTGACTTATTTCTGATTCATCTTCAGGTATATTAACGCTGCCTGGGTTGTACACTGCTCCATGTTGAAATACGATTTGTTGATCTTGTGTTTGATGATTACCATTTCGTTGAGATGATTCTACAATTGGTGGTTGTATCTTAGTTGGAAGATCCCTTTGAATACTAGTTGATATTAATTGGTTTATGTGCCTCTTAAATACGTAGCCATCGTCCAACTTTACCATATAATGGAGACGACCCATTTTTTGAACTATTTCTCCAAACTTCCATAACGGTTTGTTTGGAGTGTAGTACCGGGCCTGTACCCTTTCTCCCACGCTGAATTGCCTTGATGAATATATTTATGGTTATTATTACCTTGTATGTTTGGAGGTTTTAACCCATCCAAACGACTTCAAATTTGTCGTCCTAAATACAGCTCTGAAGGTGTTTTACCATTTTTCAACGGCGTAGTTGGATATTTTAAAAGAAAATCTCTTACCTTCTTCTGCATTGATGATGACTCGTTTGCCATGGCTGCTAATTTATTTTTAAGGGTTTGAATGTTCCTTTCAGCTAACCCGTTAGTAGCTGGATGTCCAGGAGCGATGAATTTTTGGAATATTCCACAATCCTGGCAAAATGTGGAAATTCTTCACTTTTGAAGACAGTAGCATTATCGGATACGATGACATCGGGATATCCGTTCCTCGTAAAAATATTAAGCAAAATTTCAATTGTTGATGATGAAGAAGGTGCTGCTGTGTATGCACTGAAAAAAAATGAACTAGAATTTAGAAAAATTAACTTATTTAGAGGAAAAATTGAAATGAAAACGGCGCCAAAGACACTTTTTACCAATATTAAATAAAATTTTCCTTGAAATTACAAAACAAATTTTACTTAAAATTTGGTCAAAATTTTTAAGTTATAGAAAAATTCTATTACTGAGAAGTAAATTTTTATTAGAAAACAGTAAAATTTCCTCCTAATTAGTTCATACATCATCTAAAAATGTACTGTTAGTTAGGAAATGTTTCCTTGGTTTTAAGAAAAATTTTATTTTATTTAAGTTCATTAGATAATTTTTTTTATTAAAAACTAGGACTTAACTCCCTAAAAATAAGAAAATATTTTCTAACAAGTTAAATAGCACTTCTTTTAAGTGAAAATTATCCTTATCCTGCTTCTATGGAAAAGGTAATATATTTTAACAATATATTTTAAAGTACTTTGCAGCCCTCCCACTTTCGGAGGACTTCCGCTATGTGAGGACAATGCTCTTAACAAGCTTTTTGCTATACAATTTTGTCTTAAAACTAAATTGAATTATACTAAATTCATGTATTTAAAATATAAATTAAATTTGATTAGCAAAAAGGTAAACAAATTAAAAAATGTACTGGATATCCTGAAATATAATAAATTGTGACAAAGTCAGATCCTTTTCGTAGTTAATTAACGGTTCTGCTTGAGAGAACTACAAAAAGGGACGCCCTGAGTGACACACGGCATCTATGGCTAAGGATCACTGGGGGTCCTTTGTCTTCTTAAATTAACTAATTTAAGGAAATTGTCTTGTTATTATTGGAAAATGGAAAAATAATAAGTTTATTTTTTTTAGCTTAAACTTTATTTAACATATACAAATTTAAACTTTTTTATTATTTAGTGAAAAAAAATATAAAGTTTACTAAGCGCTACGTCAATTATAGAAAAGCAATTATGTCGTAATGTATAAAATGTGCTTGCGATATTTTGTAGTCAACAAACAAATTTATTTCATAAAAGCGCAAATTCGAAATTTTTTACCCTCTGCTACAAAATTTTTAAATATATTTTAAGCTACTTTAAGTTCAATATTAAAATCTGTTAAGATTAGAGATGGGCAGGTGAGAGATTTTTGACTCACACTCACGCACGATCACGAACCAAAAATTACAACCATGTACGATTAATTTTTTAAATGGTTACTTTAATTTTTTTCCTTTAATAATATTTTTTTTTTTTTTTTGAAAACCAGAAAAATTAACTAGTTTGTTCTTAATTGATGTTTTTTTTGGAAAAGAATATTAAAAATAATTTAAACGTTTTCCAACAAAAAAAAAAAATCCTATACCAAATTTTATTATTTGTCAAAAATTTAGAAAACTTTTACTTGAAAAAAATAATATTAAAATTTTTAAAACTTATCTGAACTAAGTTGCATGAAAATGTTCCTTAGAAATAGTTCATCAGTTTCTAAAATCAAATAAATTTTTATTATTACATAGGAACAAATGTATTTCTTTTTGTTTTTAATTGTCTGAACTAATTTTTAGAAAACAATTCTTCAAAATTAGAAAGTTGTATACTTAAAACCTGAATTCGGGAATGGCTTTCTAAAGTTTAGTTAATTTTACTACTCGCGAAGAAAAAATGAACACACATTAAGTTCAAGTACTTTCTCGATTTAAGTTAGACACATTTTTTTAACTAAATGGGAGTAAATTATGTCCTAATTTTTTTTTTTTGAGTATGCAATTTTCTTAAAACTGAGATGTTTTTCTAAAAATTAATACATTTTTATTTAATTGACTTGTTTTTTTTCCTAAAATCAAGAAATATTACTTAGGAAATATATGAACTATTTCTGAGTATATAAACAATTTCGTTTTTCCTCAAACTTAGGAATTTTTATTCTTTTTAAGAAAATTTTTCTAAGTTTTAATAAAATTTTATTAAATTGAGGACAATTTATAAACTATTTTGAAGGAAGTTTTTGATTACATTTTAGTTCATGTCTTTTTTTTTGAGTGTACTTCTATCCATTTTGACGTGGCATCAACGACCACAAAAAAATAGTGACCTTGGTATGGGCCAGCGTAATCAATGTGGATACGCTGCCAGTTGTTTTCTGGTTCTTCCCAGGGATGAAGTGGCGCAAGACGGACAAGCACGTACAAATTTCTTTATGGCTTTGTCAATCCCTATCCAGTAGACATAACGCCTGGCTAATTGCTTCATCTTTGTAGCACCTGTGTGTGTATGGGGAAGTTCTTGTAGAACTGCATTTTGGAGAGATCTTGGTACAATTATTCGACGTCCTTTAAATAACACGTCGCCGTCAATGGTAAATTCGGAATCGGCAGCTGCGTTGTAGCGTAACTCATATAAAATTTTTGACAGTGTTTCATCTTCTTGTGTCTCTTGTTGAATTGCTTTATAGTTTAATCTTTCCGAACAAATTTGGTTCATGGATGCACTGCATAATTGGTGTACTTCCTGGTCAATTGAATTTACAGAATCCCCTTACGTGTTACGGCCGCTCTTGAAAAACAGTCCGCACTGATGTTTTCTGTACTATTTTTATGAATAATTTCATAATTATAACCGCTTAAAAATGCGGCGTATCTTTGTAACCGGGCTGACGTCATCTGCGGTAGCTTATTCTTTTGGTGAAATATTCTCATTAATGGTTGGTTATCGGTACCAAGCTTAAATTATCGGACAAACAGTTTTCATGAAAGTGCTGGACTGCGTAGAAAATAGCCAAAGCTTCTCTATCCAATTGGGAGTAATTTTGTTCAACACTAGTTAGAAATCGAGATGCAAATGCAATTGGCCTCTCTTCTTCTTCTACTAGGTGTGACAGTACGCCAGCAATTCCGGTCGGGCTTGCATCGAAAGATAGTTGCAGTGGCAACTCTGGATTATTGGGCATCAGAACCCGGTCACTCGCAATTTCCCGCTTTAGTATGTTGAATGCTTTTTGACATTCACTGGACCATTTAAACTTCGAACCTTTGTGTAAAAGTTTTCTTAAGGGTGTTGTTATAGTTGACACATTTAAAATGAACCTTGAGTAATATGTTACCATACAAAGAAATCGTCTCACTTCGTCAACCGTTTTTGGTTCGGGCATTTGTAGAATTGCTTAAATTTTCGATGAAGATTTTTGAACTTTGTTGTGTTCAATAGTGTGTCCCAAAAAATCAATTTTGGTTTCAAACAATAGACACTGCCATATTTAAATGTAAGTCAAATTTTTGTACTTGTCGTAAACAACATTTCAAATTAGATTTGCACTCACCAATAGATTTGCCATGCACAATAATGTCATCAAAATAAGATTCTGTATCGAAAACCTCCCATATAATTTGGTCGATTATCCGATTAAATTCTGCGGGTACCACCATCTGCTTTTGGAATTACAACAAGTGGTGAACCCCAGTCACTGCTTGAAATTTTTGAAATTATACCTTCACTTTCTAAATTATCTAATTTTTATTCACACGTTCAGCCAATGAGTATGGAATCTGGCGTTCTTTTGTATAAATTGGTGCAGAATTTTTTCGTAGTTTTAAAGTTACCTAGTAGTTTGGAATACATCCGATTTTTTCTTTAAAAACATCTGTGAATTCAAAATTGGAATTTTGAAAATCGTTCTGATAAACATCAATTATTTTGTAAACGCAGTAGTCTGTACTGTCGACATTTTGAATTTGATGTGCTGTGTTGTTAGATTGCCTATTTCCTGAGCCAGTTTTTGAAATGGTTGTAATACACACTTTACTCACGTGACCATTTTTGTTGCAACTCATACATTTTAATTTTGTCTTGTTTGTTCGGCACTCTTTCGCCAGGTGATTATTTTTCACACAGCGAAAACACAATCCAGCAATACCCAACTCTTGATAATTAATGTTAGCATTATTGACTTGTTGGGTTGAACGTGGAGGTTTATTTTGTTTAGATTTTTTGAATTTTGAAATTTTATTGATGTCCATTGCGATATTTGACGAAAGACCCGCTTTAAATGCCAGTTCTCTTGCATTGAGTTCAGCAGCTTTCGGTGTTAAAGCTTTTTTAACTATTTCATCAAACTTGTCAGCGCTTGACTGTAGTAATTGCTCACGTATATTACCATCTCGAACACCACGGATGAATTGTGCACGTAGAAAAATGTCAGCAATCGAAATTTTGCAAGGACATGGAGACGTTAAATCACATTCGATTGTTTCTGCACGTAGAGAGGCAATATAATCAGCTATGGGTTGTTGTTCATTCTGGTATTTCGATAGAAAACAATGTTGTGCTACCAGTAAGTTTTTTGTTGGGGAAAAATTAATTTTTAACATTTTTAATAACTCGTAGTTGAGTTCAGCCGGGGATTTTGGTGCAGCTTATGCTGTAATTACATTGAACGTACTTGTACCTATTGAATTAAGGAGGATTTTTAGGCAATACTCCTTGTTTGCGCTGATGCCTTTTATTTCAATATAATTCTCTAAACGTTGGATGTAGTTTTTATAAGCCTCCTTATTTGAATCAAAGGAATCGAAATTTGGTACTAAAATGGTGTTTGCAGATGAACTTTGTACTGAGTTTGACGTAGAAGTAGTTGACCTTAAAATGTCCTTCAACAATTGTTGTTGCACTGCCATAAATTCTGCAAACTGATTTGCGTCCATTTTGTATCATGAAGTGTAGGTAACCTATAACGTAAATTGTAATTAATTTTTTTGCACTATTACTTATTTGTAATTTATTATAATTGAACGATCTCCCCAAGGCCGTATTCAGGGGGGGGGGGGATGAGGGGGATCAAACCCCCCCGAAATGAATGAATTTTTTTATATAAATAAATATATATTTTTAGCAGCATAGAAAAATCTTATCGAAAGATGTTGAAGAAAAGCTGGAGGTTTTATTTTGAAAAACGCTTACCTATAAAACTTGCACAAATCATAGAATATAAATACACATACACTCAGTCGCAGATAATTTATTCAGTCGATTTTGGCACCAACGAACAAATGGCATTGCGACCACTGTCTAGCTGATTTTCGCTGCTTGCTTCTTACTGTAAAATTATTGTTAAAAAAAAATGTAGATTATGAATGATCGGCGACAATGTAAAAACAATTGCTATTTTATGACAGAAAGGCAGATTGACGGTCTGATCGAAGTGTGAATTTACAAAAACAAAGTATGGAATAGTTGAAAAAATAAATTCGAGACGCACAAAATTGAATTGTTTTTTGTTATCTCGCAGCTTAGGCTCTGCCGCAGTTGGCAGATAAGTTACGGTACTTTTTAACACAGACAATTCTTCGTATTTTTTACTTTGTCTGGCTCTCGTTGTCATTCACAAATTCGTCAAGTTGTAACAAGTTGATTATAGCGTGCGTGAGTTATTGCTTTTCACAAGTGCAAGGTTTTTATAAGTCGTATTTTATTCTATCAACTGAGTAAGTAATGTTTTTAGCAAATACGTTTCTTTTATTGTTTTACATATATAATTATTTTATAGTTTTGCAATATTAAATGTCGAAGCGCACAAGCAATTCCACTCTTTTTAAATACATGTTCAAAAAACAAAAAAAAGATGATGGTCAAGATAAGGGACCAGAAAATGGCCACTACCAGTTCTACTGCCGTTGAGGAAAATACGTCAAACCCGCCCGATACATTGGATGTAGGCTTTTATGTAGACTCAAAGCGAAAAATAGATGATGACCTTAAATATAATTTATTAAAAACACCCTGGATGCCAAACAATTCTTTTAAATTTCCAGTCACAGATATCAAAAGACATTTGAAATTCCAACACAAATGGTTTAATCAATTCTCCTGGCTGGTCTATACCATAAAAGAGCCTCAAGGTGCTTTATGCAAGATTTGCCTTTTGTTTGCAGCGGAATGTGCAGGGAAGGGTTCCCATCAAAAACTCAATTTATTGGTAGTAAAACCATTAAATAAGTGGAAAAATGCTATCGCGGATTTTGACCGGCATCAGAAAAGCCAATACCACCAACACTGTACATTATTAGCTGATAATTTTATGAATGTTTATAGCAAAAAACAAACAGACATTAGAAGTCAATTAGACATTGCTCGTGCAGTTAATATTGCCAAAAATAGGAAGAAACTGGTTCCCATCATTGAAACCATTAAACTGTGTGGACGACAAGAATTAGCATTAAGGGGAACTTCCGATTTTGGAAATATAAAATTCAATGAATCTGAACCAGAGATTAATGATGGTAGTTTTCGAGCTATATTGCGTATGCGTCATAAATGTGGAGATATTGATTTAAAGCAGCACGATGAAAATTTACAGTTAAATTGTACATATTACAGTTCATCCATACAAAATGAGTTGATTCCTGTTTGCGGTGAAGTAATTCAAAAACAACTGGTAACAGCTATAAATAATGCTAAGAGTTTCTCCTTGCTGGTCGATGAAACAACGGATATTTCGCGACAGGAACAAATGTCGATATGTGCTAGATACACCGAGCTGCATAACAATGTTTTTGTCATACGAGAAGATTTTCTCACTTTTGTTACTGTCAAAATCACAACAGGGGCTTCTTTGGCTCAAACTATTCTCGAAAGTTTAAACAATATGCAAATTGACTGTAACTATTTAGTTGGACAAGGGTACGATGGTGCTGCATGTATGAGCGGCAATTTTAATGGTGTGCAGGCAATAATACGCGAGAAATATCCAGAAGCTATATATGTGCACTGTAGCTCGCATTCGCTAAATTTAGCTTTAGGTCATTCATGCCAAATTCAACCCATCAGGAATGCAATAGGCATTATAAAATCAATTGGGAATTTTTTCAAATCATCAGCCAAGCGTACAAATTGTTTAGCAAAATATATAAAAAACACTATTCCCGAAACAAAATGGAAAACATTAACCGCAATGTGTGAAACCCGATGGGTTGAAAATCATGATGGATTGCTAAGGTTTAAGGAAATTTATAAAGCAATTGCTGGCGCTTTAGAAGAATTAATTGGTGATAGAGATTGTGATACATCATCAAAAGCATCGTCTTTTGTAAAATCAATATCAAATAGCGAATTCGCTGTGAGCTTGTGCTGCTTAAATAGTTTATTTGCTTCTACATTACCACTATGCAAGATGTTACAGTCCACTTCATGCGACTTAACGGCTGCTGTTCAACATGTTGAACTTATTATTTACCATTTCAAAAATATGCGTGAAAACTCAGAAACAGAATTTGCAGACATATATTTGGATGCTGAGAACCTGCTCGAATTCTTAGGTGAAAAAATAGCAATGCCTCGCATAACTGGACGTCAGCAACACCGCGCGAATGTTAGTGAGCACGATCCGAAAAAATACTTCCGCATTACTACAATAATTCCACTTTTAGAAGATTTCATACATCAGTTAACACTGCGGTTTGAAAAACACAATAAAACTCTGACTGATCTTTATAAATTAATTCCGACAGAATGTGTAAAGCCTGAAACAAAATTTGAAGCAAATACATTTTCGTTTTACGGCAGATTTTTACAAGAAAATAATAAATCTGAATTGTCGCTTTGGCAAACGAAATGGCGCAAAACCTGCGAAAAGAACCTGCCTAATTCAGCGATGGAAGCACTTGGAGAGTGCAATAAAGAGATATTTCCAAACGTGCATATTCTTTTAAAAATTTTGGTCACTTTGCCAGTTACTACGTGCTCATCCGAACGTTCATTTTCAACAATGAAGAGATTAAAGACGTATCTTAGAAATTCGACTAGCGAGAGTAGACTCAATGGATTGGCATTAATGTCGGTTCATCGCCGAATAAATGTGCCGACTGAAGAAGTCATTGATTTATTTGCTGCCCAAAAAGCCCGTCGGCTCAATTTAATATTATAAAAATATTGTATACGTACCTATACATAAATAAAATTTTCTACACATAAGATTATATGAATATTTATTTTTTAAAGTTGAACCCCCCCCGAATTAAAATCCTGGCTACGGCCTTGGATCTCCCCTCAACGTTTTAAAACTCGTCGCCAATCTATTGTAGCCGGTGGGATGTAATAATATTTTAACAACGATGTATCCTTTAAAAAATAGATATTTGTTAATTATATCTAATCTATATCACGTTAACAAGTTTAATGATAAACAAGTAAAAAAGGGCTAAATTCGGCTGTGCCGAATCTTTGAATACCCTCCACCAATATCCTAAAAAGTTGTTCTTTTCTGTTTTTGATACAAATAATATAAAAAAACTTTTGAAGTCAAATTATGTAGGTGAAAAAATTTTTTGAGGTGAAAAACTTTTTTAGATATAAAAAGAACTTTTTTGGTGGAAAAAAAATTTAGAGGTGAAAAAAAATTTTTTGTTGTGAAAAAAAATTTTTGTGGTGAAAAAATGTTACTGCTAAGCGACTGGTGAAAAAATATGAGAAAATATGTTATGTACCAGTCGCTACTATGAAATTGTACTAAATTTGTATGGGCAATTTAGGGGCACCTATACATTTTCACTAGTTTTTTTAAACATGGACTGCACAAAAAACACATTTTAAAGCATAGTTTTTGTCAAATACTCAATTTTGTTCCGGCTAATGGGAACTAGCTCTGCAGCTGAATATGCCTAGTGGAGAGAATGCACTTTCTGATGCGCCACGTATTGATAAGTAGTTGCAACGAATGTTCTTTCTTTAAAAAATTAAAGTGTGTTTGTAGGACAATATGCCTAATCGAGAGAATACAGCAAAGAAATTAATTTGTTAAAGAAAGAACATGAGTTGTAACTATTTGTCAATTGTTGGCCCATCAGAAAGTACATTCTCTCCATTAGGCATATTATGCTGCAGAGCTAGTCTCCATTAGCCATATTGTGCTACAATATGCAGTAGAGTATTATTGATTTTATATTTTCCTCGTAACATAAATGAATATTTGCCAAAAACTATGAAAAATATATGTTTTATGTGCATATTATACCTTATTTTTTTAAATCAATATTTATTTAGATGTTTAAGAGCACAATATTGCACTTAATTCATGTGTATTTTTTTATAAAAGAAAAAATTAACATAAATATACATTTGCCAATCCCTCAATTCTCAAAAATACAAATGGAATAAAAAAAATACTATAGAGGAACTATGAACATTTTTTTTGACATTAAAATGTGAAACAAATCCTTTTATTACGTCAAGCATTTGAAAAGTTGACTTTACAATTATGTAATAAATCTACTAGCAACATCTGAATGCATTATAATTTAAAGTACGTAGTTAATTTAATATTTTTGTTAAATAAATTAATTGAAAGCATAATCCAAGGTTATATCGCCATGGGCAGGATATAGTTTTAATGTGATTATGCGTCACCTATTCAAAAGTAGCGGCACTAAAGCAATTATGCATTATGCTCTTTCTTTATATATAAATTTCTTTGGACGTTTATGAAAATGCGGATGTTCTACCCTTCTTAGGTACTCCATGTCGTTGCAAACCAGATTTGTTGAGAAACTTGCGCTACACGATAATATGCTTGTCAGCCAAATATACGAAAGCGAGAAAAACACCATCTGGGCTGGATCTACATTTCTTTCTCCTGTCGGTATAATTAATGGACGTATTAACGACGATCCAGCTCCTCTGAACTTTACCTCATTCTATATGAGCTCAGCCTCCGGCAATCATAGGGGCTGAGGATGATATACGTATATACTAAATTTTGCATGAACTGTAATATGAATATGTTTTGACAATTTATGTAACGAACTTTTGTTATTTAGTTTTAGTAATGTTATTTATTTAGTTCTAGTAATGTTATTTACAGAGGTCTGCTCTGTTAGCGACTTTAACATTGTTGCTTTTTACGTTAACATAGTTATTACAGTAACACACATATAGCTCTAAGAATGTTATTATTCTCATAGTATGTAAGACAATAAATGTAATCGAACAAGAAGAAGAATTAATACCATTTTTACTTTCTTAACAGAAAAAAAATAGATACAGAAAAATTGTACAAATTTGTATGGAAAATTTAAAGGTACCTTCACATTTTCACTCATAACTTTTGATCCGCTGAACCGATTTTGCTCATTTTGAATACCAAACTGCTCGGGAGGATGTTCGATAATCTGGGTAAAAATAGGCACGCTTGCGTCTTCGCGTCGTGATCGCCATTTCAACAGACAGACGGACAGATAGACAGACAGACGGACATCGCTTAATCGACTTAAAATTGCATAAGGATCACGAATATATATACTTTATAGGGTCTTAAACCTATATTTCAACATGTTACAAACGGAATGACAAACTGATTTATACCTTCACCATATATGGTGGAGGGTATAAAAATGGCAGACAAGAAAATAGTGCTAACAACAACCCAGCAAAAATGAAGCTGCAAAAGAAGCAATAAAAGCATCACTACTATGGCAAAGGCATCACTTCTTTTCTAATGGTTTCATTGATGAATTTAACATTAGCCTGTCATAGGATGCAAGTATTCAAATGTAGCTACTAGCATTATTTATTCTATACTCTAAGAAAGCAATGATTAGCTATTCTGATGCATGAGTGCAAAATGTTCATATACTTTGTAGTATTTAAGCATTGATGAAAATTTAATTCATAAGAACGCAGAAAAATAAGTTTAAAGATGCGAACCTTATGCATTGATGTACAATTTCTCTTTATTGAAACAAATAAATAATTCTGCATAAGTAAAAAAGTATTTTTGAAACATTTTTCAAAAATTTTAATGAATTTTTAGACAAATTTTAAAATATTTTTGGATAATTTAAAAACTGGTTGTACAATTTGGAAACATTTTTAGACAATTTTAAAATATTTTTGAGCAATTTGAAACACAATTTTAAAATTATTTTGATAAATTCTGAATTAAAACTGGAAATGGTGTAGTGTTAAATAATAAACATAATGCAAAAATGCACAGATTGCGTCGTCATAAATATTTAAGGCTGAGAAAATGCAAATAACAGGCCAGCTAGTTTCAATTAAAGGTTAAAAAATCTGTTTTACTTGATTTTTCAAAACTTTTATTAAAAATTGCAAAACTGCATAAATTTTAACCCTCATGATATTTTAAACTAAAATATAAAAAATGATTTAATAAAAAAATTAAAGAATTTCATCAGAACTATTTTCTTAATTTGAATAAATGCTTTAGATACAAAAAATATACGATATACTATAAGAAATGCTTTAGAAGTAATAAAAAGTGATTTGAAATATGAACACTTGTATTCTTTTGGAAGTGCCTTAGAATAACACCAAAAAATCATAAAAGAATGTCCACTTAAAATTAGGAAGCAATGAAAGAAGTTATAGTCACAGAATGACTACCATTTTTTTGCTGAGAATGGAATGTAAAAATACAGAGTGTTGGGTAATACCGCGATTTGCAACCGCATACATTGGGCTGTAACAATTCCTAAAAGAATTAAAGATACAAATGTACTCGTATGTCATTTCTCATACCATATTAAAGTTTTAAATTTCATTAATGTGTTTGATTTCGTAGATATTTAGACATTTGTGGGTTTTAATGTAGTTTCGCACACTACAGGGAAAGCCATGGGAATATGTGCCTTGCTTTTATTTAAATATTGTACCAGTCCCAAAAGTGTGTTTCGATATGTACTTAGCTGAAAAGGTATTTTAATTTTTATATGGTTTTTTAGCGAATTTCTGGGTTCACTTACTACGGGGTTACGTTTGATTTTTAAAAAGCTTTGTATTTTTCTTAGAATCGGTCTCTAAGTATGTAAGGTAAATGTGAGTTGATTTTAAACAAACATGTTCAACACCTTTTATTTTAAAACATTTTGTCTGAAAGTGCTCGCAGAATCGATTAAATCTGTGATTTGGTAAATGATTGTGTTTTTAGGACATGGGTGGAGGGTATTCAAATATTCCTCACAGCCGAATATAGTATATTTTTACTTGTATAATTTGAAAATCATATTTTTTGTTTAGATGTTTTACAAAGTTTCATTATTTTTTAAGGAGGACCAATGTATGCTATATGAACAAAATTTTAAATGAAAATTTTAAAAAAATAAGTAAAAAAGGCTTAAATTCGGTTGCGCCAAATTTTTGAATACCCACCCCCAATATCATAAAAAAATGCTTTCTACCGTTTTTGATACAAAAAATGTCATTATTTTTTAATGAGGACCAATGTATGGTTTATGGACAAAATTTTAAATGAAAATTAAAAAAAAAAAAAGTAAAAAGGTTTAAATTCGGCTTTGCCGAATCTTTGAATACCCTCCCCCAATATCCTAATAAATGTTCTCTACTGTTTTTGATACAAAAAAATGTAAAAAACATTAGAAGTAAAATTATGGTCGTGAAAAATAATTTTGAGTTCAAAACTTTTTTGGATGTGGAAACAAATTTTGTGGTGGAAAAAAATTTTGAGGTGAAAAAAAATTTTTGTGGTGAATAAATATTTTAGTGGTGAAAAAAATGTTTTGAGGTGAATGTAAGATATTGTTTAATTCTAGGCGATTGGTAAAAATACAAGTGGAAATATTGCCAGTCGCTACTATGGAAATGTACTAAAATACACCAATCTGTATGGAAAATTTAGAGGTACCTTCACACTTTCACTCATAACTTTTTAACCGCTAAACTGATTTTGGTCATTTTTAAAACCAAACTTCTCAATAGGATGTCCATTAATCTTGCGTTTTATCGTGCCATTTTAACAGACAAACGAACTGACTGACAGAAGGACATCGCTAAATCGGCTTTTGGGGTCTTAGACCTATATTTCGACATGTAACAAACGGAATGACAAACTGATGTATATACCCCCCCCCCCCCCCCCCTTCCTTATATGGTGGGGGTATATAAAAAACCAATAAAATAAAAATGAATTCCGTGCAACAATTTAAATTACTTAGTCTTTACAAATAAATTAAAATTAAAAACAAAATAATCAGTCATTTTAAAAATGAAAAATTTATATATTGCAAAAAACAAAAAAAAAATTATTAATCAAATAATATAAGAAACAAAAACACAACAGTTTAAATAAATTAGGTTTTACATAAAAAAGTTGCATAAAAGTTTTGAAAAAATATTCCAAATTAGTGTAAAATAAAAGGTTAAAAAATAAAAATTAAAAAGAAATAAAATTGTCATAATTGAGCAAGATTAAAAGATACATAGTTTTTTTTAAACTAATTTTGGTTTCCATCCTATGTTAACACGGAAATTTTGTACATATTTCTAACTGATTTGGAATATTTTTCCACATTTTTTCCGCAATAAGACTTAGGTTCAAAACAAAATTTTATATTAAATAAAAAATTTAAATTCAATTTGTTTAAATTAAAAAATTGTATACAAAAATTAAAAGTCAATTCCATACATAAAATTAAGTAAGCTAGCCTTTAAATAAAAATTAAAAATACATATAAGTCATTTAGTAAAAAAACTAAAAATAGATATCGATGGCTTAATATAGAAAAGGCGTATATTTTGAATTCGATTTCTTAAAGTTTGTTTGTTTAATATAATTGTATGTTGGTATTTTTAAAATAAAAGTTGTTGGTTTTCTCTGGATCATGAATTGATAATTGTGTTAGCATTGCATTGATATCAGTTGTAACGAAATTATTTGCATTACGATTATTTGATAATGATAAAGTATTCAGTAGTTGAGTGTCAAACCTTCTCCTCAGATTTTGGGATGACCTACATATGTGAACAATAACTAAATATACCCTTAATGAGCAATATTGAATTTTGCTGGTTGTGGGTGTTTGTCTTAGGATATGGACTTTGGTGTATGCTGACATATATAGTAAAATTTTATGGCTAACATTTTTGAAGAATTGGAGGGTTAATATATATATATATATATATATATATATATATATATATATATATATATATATATATATATATGCATTGTTGTAGGTAACTAGCTTCCTCCAATGACATCCCTATGTTAAAATAATGAGCTTAGCAGGCAAACTTCAACCAGTTACTGCTCGTTCTAAAACCCATATTTAGGTCTTTTTTTCTGGGTTATAATTACAAATTATAAACTAACATGATTATGAGAAATAGCAACATGGGCCTTCAGCTAAGTTTTTAATATAGTAATAGATTGAATTCATAAAGCTTTGTTCCACTATTTAGTATTTACTATTAGATATTATTAAAAAATTAAAGTCATACATATTGTTACGATTTTATCCTTTATAAAATCGTTGATTTATTTACCTTTTAAGTAAATCGAGTTCTTTCTATATTGCAAATAATAAACACTGTTTGAAATTATTTATAGCTTTATTTATTTATAACAGTCACTAAAACTTACAGAAAAACACTTTAATAGCACACTTTATTTACACGATGCAGATAGACTAAACGTTAGCCACACTTTAGTTCTTCACACTTTGCGTTTTACTTATAAACTGAACTGCTGCGTCATTGAGTACCAGTATTTATATGAGTAGTCAGGTATTCTAGTTATTTCTAGTTTATTACCACACTAGATTATTCCAGCTGTTAAAATTAGTGTAAAGAAATTTTTAATACTAGAAATTTCTTGTAACACTGCCGCCCACTTAAGCCTGTTCTTCCCGAACAGACATAGCTATTCCTTTTCCATAGTTGGCTAGTCGTTCTAGATGAACAACCTTCATTTTGGACCTTGGGCTCTGATCTTTCTGTATTCTGTATACCACATCATTCAACCTTTTAATTACTTTATAGGGTCCGTCCCAATGCGTTTGTAGTTTGGGAGATAATCCTTTCTTTCGTTGCGGGTTAAAAAGTAGAACCAGCTGACCCTCATTAAATTCTTCAGAATTCGCTGCTCGATCGTACCTCGCCTTCATCTTATCGCTGACTATTTTAATTCGATTGCGCACAAACTCATGAAGCTCGTTAAGGTCTTCTTGTTCCCGGGAAGCGTTGTCGTTGTCTTTATCCATAGCGGCGGGCTTAACACCAAATTCCAAATCGCCAGGCAATTTAAGTTCCGTCCCGAAAATAATTTTTGCAGTTGTCCGGGAGGTGGAATCGTGAACAGCCGATCTATATGCCAGCAGGAATTTGGGGATGTGTTCGTCCCAGTCCTTCTGATGAGTACTGACCACTTTTCTTAAGTATTCCTCTAAAGTGCGATTGAATCTTTCGACCATACCATCAGATTGTGTATGCAGCGGGGTGGTTCTTGTCTTTCTTATTCCATACAACTTACACATTTTCTTGAAGATAGCAGATTAAAAATTCCTGCCACCATCCATTGCTATCCTCTCAAATGGGGCACCCGAGTTGTATTGTTGAAGTTGCCTACGACTTCTCCTTACTGGTCCTTTAGCTGCGATGCATTGCGCGCAATTTGCTATCCAGTCGCTTACAGCTTGATGGCAGCCGACCCAGTAGAATCGTTGTTTTAAGTTCTCTAGGGTTTTCGTGACACCGAGATGACCACCACTGGGACCGTCATGGAACTCTTTTAATACTTCGTCTATTTTGCTTGACGGCACCACAATTAGCTTTGTCTCAGTTTTGCCGTCCGAACTTTCCCATATACGGTATAAGCAGTGATCAATTACCCGTAGACTGTTCCACTGGGCCCAATACGCCTTCATTAGCGGACTTTCAGCTGATATTTGTTCGCGGGTTTGCCTCCTGTCCTCTGCTTTGGCTGACATAATTTTTGACAGTATGGGGTTATTTTGTTGCGCCGCTGACCAGGCTTCACTTGACTCAATATGCGTTAGTCTTATATCAACGATGCATTCTTTTTCTTCAGCCCTCGAACAATGTTTGCACTCTAAATTGCAGGGGCGTCTTGAAAGGGCGTCCGCATTGCAATGCTTTATGCCTTTCCTGTGCTCGATCCTGAAATCATAGCTTTGAAGTCGTTCAGTCCAACGAGCTAGCTGCCCTTTTGGTTGTTTAAATTGCAGCAGCCACCTGAGTGCAGAATGGTCGGTTCTTAGTTGAAAGTGCTGACCATACAGATACTTGTGGTAGTGCTTTACACATTCTACCGCCGCTAAGAGTTCCCGCCGTGTAACGCAGTAGTTCCTTTCGGGTTTCGAAAGTACTCGACTGTAATAGCCTATGACTTTTTCGGTGCCATTTATCACCTGCGAAAGCACACCTCCTATTCCGTGTCCGCTTGCATCGCTATCCAGCACAAATTTTTCCCCGGCCACAGGATATCCAAGAAGCGGTGCCGTACCTGATAACTCCTTGAGCCTTAGGAATGCTTGTTCTTGAGCTTCACCCCAATGAAATGGTCGCGCCTTCTTAGTCAGCTAATGTAGACTTGCAGCCACACTGACAAAATTTGGTACAAATCGTCGGTAGTATGTGCATAGACCTAAAAAGTTTTTCCCATGACAATTATGTCATCAAGGTACACTAGGCAAGTTTGCCAGTGGAGTCCTTTCAGCACATTTTCCATTAACCGCTCGAATGTTGCTGGAGCATAGCAGAGTCCAAAGGCCATCACATTAAACTGCCATAATCCGTCACCTGTGCTAAAGGCAGTTTTCTCCTTGTCTTGCTCACAAATTTCTACTTGCCAATAACCACTTTGCAAGTCCAATGTGGAGAACCATTTGGTTCCTGCTAGAGTGTCGTCAATTCTCGGTAGTGGATAGCTGTCCTTCTTGGTGATATCTTTTAGTTTTCTGTAATCAACACAGAATCGGGTGCTGCCATCTTTTTCCTTGACTAAAACTATAGGCGAGCTCCATGGGCTAGAAGATGGTTCGATTTCTCCACTACGCTCCATTTCGTTGACAAACTCCTTTACTTCATTTCGTTTTGCTAGGGGAATACTTCTGGGCGCCTGCTTTATTGGCCTCTCTTCACCAGTATTTATTCGGTGTTTGACAATTTCCGTTCTTCCTTGACTTTGGGTTTTCATGGCAAAGACAGAGCCGTATTTCCTGAATAGCTGTTTGGCTTTATTTCTATCAGGCGGCGCCAGTTCTTTTACCCATTTTTCCATGTATTCTGCCAGCATCTCTTGATCTTTAACGGACGCACTGGATGGTTCCAAGTTATTTTCGCAACTGATTATTGCTTCTGGCGCAGTACATTTGGCTATTTCAGAGTTCGCTCGGACAACTTTTTCAGAATTTGATAGGTTCAGTATTCTTACAGGAACTCTTTTGTCTTTGCTGGTTTTTACTAGGGCTTTCGCTGTTATAAGGTCACTTTTTATTTCTGATGGTTCTACCACCCACAAGCTGCTGTCCTCACAATCTCCCTCCATACGCACCCATACTAAAGTTTCTGCCCGTGCTGGTAGTTTTTGGTCGCTGATGGTAACTAACTTTCTTACCTGATCCTCGCGTTCATATCCAACACAAAGGGGTATTTCAACATTCTGCCAAATCATAACTTTTTGCCCCATATGCAGGTTAATGCCGTGACAAATCATAAAATCTGCACCAATAATTAATTCGTTCACAATATCGGTAACAATAAATACGTGACTGACGCTTATGTTGGCAATTGTTAGTTTCACATCAACCTTACCATAGACAGAAGCCTGCTCTCCAGTGGCTGTTCGGAAACTTACCCCGTGCAATGGTTCAACTGGCTTTCTAATTATATCGGGCCTGATGATGGACTGTGATGCTCCTGTATCTATGGTTAAAATGTGCTTTTGTCCGTTGATGCGTTGATGCAGTAAGATTGATTTTCACCTGCTGTGCTATTGATATGGAGATTGTGGGGCCATCGGTTGTGGGAGCTAGCTCATGCCCCGTAGTGCTTGCTCTTTTTAGTTTAATGGTGACTCTTAAGGTGATTGCTGATCGGCTCTGAGGCTTTTTCTGGGTGCTTTGCAGTTTCGCTGAAAGTGTCCCATTTTACCGCAGTTGTAGCATTTGTCCTTTGGTTTGCTGCGCTTTTCACCTAATGCCTTCATAACTGCCTCTGTTAACTTGGTGCTTATATCTTTTTCAGCAGTTACTTCGAGGTTACGCACCTAAAATATTTGTGGCTTGGAAATCACCTTCGCAGTCTCTTGGGCCAGCGCGAATGAGACAGTTTCAGCAAAAGTCGACTTCTGCGTAGCACACACCGCATGTCGCACATCAGAATCCCGAATTCCATTCACAAATGCTTCAATTTTGAACTGATCTAAGAATGGATGATTTTCACCTGGATAAGTCAGCTGCACCAACCGCTCAATCTCTGTCGCGAAATCTTGCAATGACTTATTTGCTTTCTGCAGTCTACCTCTTAGTTCCATTCTGTATATTTATTTTTTGTGTTCACCACCATACTTTCGCTGCAGTGCCACCATTATGTCGTCATAATTATTTCTGCAGGTGATAGGCACACTTTCTAGAATTTCTGCAGCGTTTCCTTTTAAGGTCAGAATCAACTCTATAGCCTTTTCTTCGTTGTTCCACATATTTCTGGCGGCAACTGTCTCGAACTGGAACTGCAAAACATTAAACGGTACGCTGCCGTCAAAAGTAGGGGCCTTTGCTCTACCAGAAGTTTCTTGAATAATTCGTACTGGACCCTCTTGGCATTGGAGATTATTTACTTTATTTTCTAAATCTTGTAGTTTTCTCTCAAAATCTTTGGTTTGTACGTCGAATCTGTTTACGCCGTTCTCTAAGTCAGAAACTCATTTTTCAACAACAGAAATTTTCTCATTAGTGGCTCTAGAAGATTCTTGAAGCTTATCATCCACCTTAGCTAATAATTTCTCGTTGTCTGCTCTCGATGTTTCTAGCAGTTTCGTTTCCATCATAGCTAACAGTTTCTCGTTGTCTGTTCTAGAAGTTTCCAGCAGTTTCTCATTTTTCTCCATCTTTTCCATCATAGCAGCAAACATTGCTCTTAACTCCATATTACCTTCTCTTTTACGGCTACTGACCTCCATTGCTTCTTTCTCATCAAATTCGTAAGTCGCAATGTCAATATTACGCCGCTTGAATTCCTCTATGAGCCTCTTTTGCAATTCGACTTTATTTCCTGCTGTCGGTAGCTCCAATTTGCTTAATTCCTTTTTGAGCTGTTCCACCTTAAGCTCCTCCAATTTCGTGACTGCTTATTATTTTGCAATCCCTCTTCTGACACCAATTGTTAAGATTTTACCCTTTATAAAATAGTTGATTTATTTACCTTTTAAATAAATCGAGTTCTTTCTATATTGCAAATAATAAACACTGTTTGAAATTATTTATAGCTCTATTTATTTATAACAGTCACTAAAAATTACAGAAAAACACTTTAATAGCACACTTTATTTACACGATGCAGATAGACTAAACGTTAGCCACACTTTAGTTCTTCACACTTTGCGTTTTACTTATAAACTGAAATGCTGCGTCATTGAGTACCAGTATTTATAAGAGTAGTCAGGTATACTAGTTATTTCTAGTTTATTACCACACTAGATTTTTCCAGCTGTTAAAATTAGTGTAAAGAAATTTCTAATACTAGAAATTTCTTGTAACAATATGTATTTATGTCTATGTTTTACGTTTATTATTAAATTTTGTTTATAAATGTTATTTAAATATTTTTATTTAGAATTGAATTGGACTGGATTGATATTGTTTTATTTTTAAATCAATAAAAAAATAACACGTTGTCAAAAACTACTCGGTTTTTAATAATAATTTAAAATATTCGTTCGTCTATGTAGGCAGATTGAGTTTAATACTTTAGGTTTTTCCAAACCAAACAATGCTATGTATACTTAGACGATCAAAGTAAAAATTGAAGAAACATCAAAAAGATGCTAAGTCGAATTAATAACCTTTTGAGCGTGATAAAGAATACTATGTCAATTTTAAATATGAAAGACTCACTTTTTCGACTTAGCATGTTTTGGAATTGAGCTGTCGATACGTGCCATCAAATATTTAAGATATAAAAAAATATTTTTGATAATATTTTTTAATATGGTATGAGATATAATTATATAAATATATGATCCAATAAAAAAAATATTTTTTGATATGGTAAAATATATAATTATATATGACAATATTTGTAAAAAAAAATTAATATATTGTTATACAAAGTTTTATATCTATGATATGATATAAAATATTTTTTTTTTTGTTTTGTTTAAGCAATTATTGAAAATTTATTATTCATATTCACAATAATTAATTAGCTATTAGTTAAGAGATCAATCTATACAATTTTTCACCTTAAATATTAAGAAATTAAATAATAATATATATACAAAGAAATATAATCTATTTTAACCCTTATGTTTACACCAAGTTGATTTGTCCCGTTCATAACACCAGGGTCTGGCCAGACCCGGTACATAGCAGGACGAATTTACATGAAAACGTATAAGTAAATATAAATATTTTGTGTTTGCAAAGTTATTTATTATTCTTAATTTAATAACTTAATACATAAATTAAAAAAAGTTAAATAATAATAGTTCAGAATTAAAATAATTAAAAAGCAAAAAAGAAAATACTCAATTTAGTCTTGTACCTCCTCAATCGTACATGGGAAACATGTGTAGACGCATCTTGAGAGTTGCTGACTTACGGGCTGTAATCATTTTTCACAAAAGAAGCGAGTTTCGGGACGTATTTTATCATGGGAATTACATAACTGACATTCTGATCGCTTCCCCATAGCGTTGGCTCAGCTTGAGGTATAACAATTGTTGTAGTTGCATAGAAAAAAACCAAAAGAAACAAATTAATAATATGTACTACAAACATTAGATATAAAAAACTACCAATAAAGGTCTGCCGAGGAAGGATTCCAGATTCTTATTTAGGATTTCCAAAATGTTACTAATGGTTGCAGCTTTATCAGTTTGGACACGAAATGAACGCGTGAGTAATCTACAATAGTACTCTGCTCTTAGGAGCAGAAGGAAAAAACAAACAAAAATGTATACTCTTAAGAGTTTGATCTTTATTTCCCGAAACGAATCTTAAGACTAACCTTAAACTACAAATAAATTCTCTTACAAGCTAATGTTGTCATGGGAACAACAAAACACAGACGCTAAGTCAGCACTTTTGTATGTTCCCATAATTTTTCATACAAGTAAAATTCAAAAGTATCATATTCTTTTGTTGATGCTTTGGAATTTCACCAGTATATGAACATACTTATTCTAATTATGTTTGGGGGACGTAACTCCTCCACCCTTTGTCTGAAATTCTCCTGGATTTCAATAAAAGATATTTCTAGTTGGAACATTTTCCTTAATATTTATCGTAATTGTAAATTATAGTTTAATTTTTATTTTATCTTAATATTATTATTATTTTTTTTTTTTTAAGACAAAACAGTAGTTTTTGTATATTTATTTTATTTTAGTCCATATCTTTTTTTATATTTGCCAATTCTAAATCTTCTATTTTGGGTTCACTTTTAATTTCCGTTTTATTAACAACAGTAACAACACAATTACAAATATTATGTTTATTCCATATGAAACATTTTTATGGATTTTAAGTTCTTCTATTTCTTTAATGTTTAAAAACTTTTTAATTCTATTGGCTTAAAATTTGTTGGTATCATATCGGATTGTGAAAAGTTGTTATTAGGATAAAAATAATTGTCTTGAATAGTTGTTTTTTGATTTTGAAAAATTTGGTTTTTGATTTTTATTTTTCAATTATAGAACATAAGGAGGTAATTTTTATTAACTCTCATCTTTCTACTGTCACAGTCCTGTATAATTTCTAAATTGTTAGCATTTTTTACTAAAATCATATCGTCTTCAAATGCTTCAACTTCAGTTTTGTTATTATATTTAAAATTAAAGTTATTTAACAGAGTACAGTGTTTACTATTTTTTAGACCCTTGAGATAGACATTTTCCTCGTAATCCAAAACATGATTTTCAATTTCAATAATATAGCCGTTTGGCTCGTTAATTTCCATATAATTTTTATTGGGCAGAGCTATAATCATTTTCAAATCAGTTTGAATATAATCATTTGGAATTTTTATTGCAAGAATTATTATTCCGCTTTTTTAGTTTAAAACGTCAATTTTCATAAATTATAATTTAAAGAAGTCTATTTCAAATTTATCTATTTCCTCTGATGTTAATATACTTGGGTGAAAAATATGGTTTTTGGGGGACGCTATGTTATCCTGAATATGTTCAATTTTTCCCTTTAGGTATGTAAGTTTAAACATTTGGTCAGTATATAAAAGTCTTCGAATGATTTCATTGTGTCTGTTTTGTAAATCGCTTAATGTGTTTTTAATATTTTCCCTGTCCTCTTCTATAGCTGACTTTAATATTTGGATTGACTCGTTGAAATGTGTATTTATATAAATTTGCTTATTAACTGTATCTATAATATTATGACTGTCTTATCGATTACATCAAGGTGTTCAAGTATTTCCCTACGATCGTCATCATCCATTACCCCAGCCAACCATTTATAAGCATGGCCTATGAAGTTAAACAGTCCCCTTTTCTTCCTAAGTTCTATTGGAGTAATTGATTTCAATTTGGATTTCATTGATCTTATCTCTGTTTCAATCATTTCCCTATTGTACAAGTCAAAATTTTTTATATTACTCTCGATTTGACCCACAATATGGTGCAATTCCCCAGTGTCAATCAAATGTAAAATTGTTGAAGTTTGGTTAACCACTTCAACTCTTCTTAGTTTAATTTGTGCATATCCCGACTCTTCGGTGATTGGGTTAATCTGCAGTATTCCCTGTGTCCCGGTTGTGAACATCATTATCACCATTGTGACTGCCAAGATCTGCAAATTTAAAAGGTCTTTTTATATTTGTTGTGTGGACATTTTCTAAATTTCGTCTTATAAACTTTGGTTCCTCTTTATGCCTCAAACTTTTGTAATTTTTTATAAATCCTGTTTCCCTTCTTTCTATATAAGATTCCATATTGCGGTTTCGTTTTGGAATAGTATAATTTTTCCTACTTTCCAGTCTATTTCTGATAAGTTCGTGATTTATGGTACCATTCAATACGTCAAATGGAGTACATTTGATAGTGCTGTGGACTGTGTTGTTGTAAAATTTTATAGCTTTTGTCATTTCAGTAACTATTGGCAATTTTTCTTCGAGGTTAAGTGCCCTAATTTTTTCAGTCAAAGTATTGTTAAGGCGTTCGATGTCAGAATTTCCTGTATGACTATTTGGTTTAGTGGCATGAAATTCGATTCTTTCCCGTGTTAAGAAGTCTCTAACGTTCTTGGAATTGAACTCGTTGTCAAAGACAAATTTTTTTTACTGGTCCTTTTATTGCCAAAAATTCATTTATTTTGCCTATAATCGTTTGGTTATTTCTATCTGGCAAATGGAAACCCACAGCATGTTTTGAGAATTTGTCAATGAAAATTATAAATGAGTGTTTGCTATTTACATATGTATCAACATGAATAATTTCGTTCACTGTGGTTGGCGTTTCCGTAAAGTGAAATTTTGTTCTGATTGGATTGCGGTCATATTTTCCTCCGGAGCATATATCGCAATTATTAATAATTTCATGTATTTTTGTTCTTAGTTGTGGGTGATAGATTTTATGTTTCATCCCCTCATAAGTTGGAATAATTCCGGCATGACCCACTTCGTTTTTATGGAAAAGCGATATCTGTCTTCTTAGCTCATTTTCATCTTCTACGTCCTTAGCAAAATAGCTACATTTCACAAAAGACATCCTTTCAATACCCGAGTAAGTGCCCAATAAAATTCGTTGTAATTCATGGAATTGGTGATCGTTAAGCTCGGAAAATATTGCAACTTTTCCTTTATCTATATGTCTTCGGACTAAATTAACAACATTACCCGAATCGAGGTCATGTTTATCGATAAAAATTCTCTTGTTATTAAAAATGGTCGTCATTTCAATTTCCCTAGTCTCCAGTAAAATTATCTGGTATTTAAAACGATTCACGATTGTGTCAAGAATCGGAAAGTGATCGTTAAAATTTTCTGCTTGTGAATGTACAGTTCCACCGTCCTCAGATTGATCGCGATTACTAGTACTTGGAATATTTATTAAATTTTCTTCTTGAGAATGGTCAGTTTGGAGAGACTTCTGATTGCTCCTGACGCTCTCCTACGTTTATATTCTTGATGCTAAGCATTTCGTTCAATGTGATTCCCAAATTTTCGGAATCAAATGTGTTTATTTCACAATTAATTCGACTGAGAAAATCAGCTATTTTATTTTCCTTCCCCGAGATATAATCGATTTTCGCATCATATTCTCCTAACTGTATCAGCCATCGTTGCAGTCTGGGGTTAATATCTTTCCCCGAATTTTTTGCCTGCAGCCACCTCAGTGGCTGATGATCTGTTTGCAGATCAAATTCCCTTCCAAAAATATAAGGTCTATAATATTTCACTCCCCAAACGATCGCCAATAATTCTTTTTCGATCGTGGAGTAATTCTGCTCAATGTTCGCGACGCAAACGAAATTGGATGACCCTCTTGAGTTAAAACTGCGCCAATTGAGAAATTGCTGGCATCTGTAATAAGTTTGAAGCGTTTGCTAAAGTTAGGGTACCTCAGAATAGGAGGATTTGTTATAATGTCTTTTAATTTTTCAAAAGCAACAATATAATTTGGGTCTCTTATGTTAACCTTTGCATTTTTTTTCAAGTATTTTATCATAGGGTAAGCTATTTTAGAATAGTCCTTTATAAATTTTCGGTAGAAACCTGTAACTCCTAAAAATGATTTAATTTGCTTTTGCGTCGTCGGGAGGTTTAATTTTTGAATCACTTCAACTTTATTTGGGTTTGGTCTGACACCTTCAGGTGTAAGTATATGACCCAAAAATTCAGTTTCCTTTTTTAAAAAATTACATTTATCTATTTGAAATTTAAGTAATGCTTTTTTAGCGTTTGGAATATTTTTGTAATGTTTTCTATATGTTCGGATAATGATGTGCCAAATATTAAGATATCGTCTAGATAGACAACACAAATTCTATTTATATATTGACGGAGCACAGAATTCATAAGACGCTGAAAAGTCGATGGGGCATTTTTAAGCCCAAACGGCATTCTTATGAACTCATAATGTCCGAAAGGTGTGGAGAATGCAGTTTTCTCCATATCATTCTTATTCACTAAAATTTGGTGAAAACCTTTAGCAAGGTCAATCGAAGAAAAATATTGGGCTTTCCCTAACTTGTCCAAAATTCCATCAATATTAGGGATCGGAAACTTATCATTCACTGTAATTTCATTCAGTCTTCTGTAATCAATAACAATTCGCCACTTTTGAACGCCCGAATTGTCGATCTTCTTTGGCACTACTCACAAAGGGCTATCATAAGGTGAATTGCTTTCCTTAATTATATTTTGCTCTAACATCTCTTTTATCTGTTTCTGAATTTCTTTTTCATGTATTTGTGGGTATCTGTAAATTTTTGAATATATTGGCTGGTCCGTTGTCGTTACTATTTCATGTTTGATCTCATGAGTTGCAGAAAGTTTATCCCCCTCCTTATAAAATAATTCTTCGAAATTTCGTAATAACTTTGTAATCAATTGATTTTCATCTGAATTCAAATGTTCCAAATTTAAATTTTGCAAGTCTCTGTATTCAAGTGAACAAATTTCCTGACTATTGTATGGGCTGTAATTTCCAAACGGTATATTGTTACCTAAAATGGTAATGAATCTATTCTCTACATCAATCTTAGCTTTAAGAGCAATGAGAAAATTTTGACCAATTATGGCTGAATAATTTTTATTATTGAAATCAATAACCTTCCATGAGAAGGTACCTGAGATATTGAATTCTCTAGGTATGGGAGTAATAATTTTATGTGTCACTTGATTTATTCCGTTTATGGTTCTGTACCAAAGGGGTGTATTAATTTTTTGAGTGGGAAATGAATTCCCAAGGGCATTTGGCTTAATTATACTTGTATCGGACCCGGTGTCTATGAGACATTTAATTCTGTGTCTGCCAATTGTTACTATTACTATGGGCAATTTTGTGAAGGAGGCATTATAGAAAAATTTACATCTTCCTCTTCGTTTAAATTACCTATATCCATCGGCTCTGGTTCTTGTTCTTGGCCATAGCCATTTGTTCGGTGTTGTTGCCTACTGTGGTAAGAATTTCTGGTTTGATTAGATTTAGTTTGATTTTGAAAATTATTGTAATTCGATTGCTGTATTGAATTCCTGTTGTAATTTGTGCCCTGACCCGAATTTTTAAAGTTCCGGTTTTGCTGCTGAAAATTCTTGGTCATAAGACTATTGTTTGACCTATATTGGAGGCTTTTGTTTGGCTCGGACTTTTGCCAATTGCTATTTGGGTATTGAAAATTATTGTTTGGCTTAGACTTTTGCCAATTGCTATTTGGGTATTGAAAATTATTGTTTGGCCTAGACTTTTGCCAATTGTTATTTGGTTTTTGTTTATACTGTGAATTACTTCTATGGTTAAAAGCGATGGCTCTAGTGTCATCCAATAATTTTAATTTTGTATATTTGGTAATAATATCGTTCATATTTTCGTGTTCACCTATATGTATTCGTATTGGTCCGTCTATTTTCTCTAATAATATGTCTACGAGGTCTCTGTCAACATTCTCTGGTTTGTATATACCTGGTTTTAATTGATCAGCTAAATATATATCATTTATCTCATATTTACATTTTTCAAAAATTTTAAATAATTCATTTAAATCTCTTACTTTTATTATCCGACAAAAATTGAAAATCTCTGCATATGTCCTTTTTGGACTGAACTCCTGTAGAATCTTGGCCTTCATCTGCTCCCAGGTAGCATTGATTTGTAACTCCCTCACTCTTCGACCAGCGTTTCTAAGAATTTTTTCGTTGCCCACAATCCTGATGCAAAAGTGAGCTAGACTTTCATCATGACCACAAAGAGTAAGATTTGCTTCAACGGCATTTATAAATGCTCTTGGATTGTGGTTTTCATCAAGAGGCTTAAGACGTCGAAATTGTTCAATGACGTCCTTTGCTGACATATTAAATCCGAATCCTTGTTGTAGAACATGCTGTTGTTGTAGCTGCTGTTGTTGTTGAGCTTGTTGTAGCTGTTGTTCTTGAGCTTGTTGTAGCTGTTGTTGTTGCTGAGCTTGTTGTAGCTGTTGTTGTTGCTGAGCTTGTTGTAGCTGTTGTTCTTGAGCTTGTTGTAGCTGTTGTTGTTGCTGAGCTTGTTGTAGCTGTTGTTGAGCTTGGCTTGCCGCTGCCGCAAGCTGCTGATTCTGTTGTGTAATTTTCTCCTCTTGCTGCTTTAGCACCGCTTCCAATTCGTAGATTTTTTGCTGCAAATGTTCCATATTTTCTTCTTTGCAGCAATTGCTAATATTACGATTTTTATCGAAAATATTATTTCGGTTCATAACCCAGTACAAAACTGAACTTTCAATTTGATTCACTTTTTTTTTCAAAAAAAAAAAAAATTTTGTATAACAAATGTTCACTGCTTTTTTTGTTTTTTTTTTTTGTTAATAATTTAATTATTTATAAATAGTTCAAATTAGTTTAAAAATTTTCTTTTTGTTTATGTAAGCTTAAGTTTACATTGGTTCGCGATCCGACTGCGCCAGTAATCTACAATAGTACTCTGCTCTTAGGAGCAGAAGGAAAAAACAAACAAAAATGTATACTCTTAAGAGTTTGATCTTTATTTCCCGAAACGAATCTTAGGACTAAACTTAAACTACAAATAAATTCTCTTACAAGCTAATGTTGTCATGGGAACAACAAAACACAGACGCTAAGTCAGCACTTTTGTATGTTCCCATAATTTTTCATACAAGTAAAATTCAAAAGTATCATATTCTTTTGTTGATGCTTTGGAATTTCACCAGTATATGGATACGAGCGGCTACGGGTAGCACTTTGCTCCATTTTGAGCCATCACTTCCGTTAAAATTTGAAGTTTGGTCTATTATATTTCCATCTGACTGCATTTTATTACTGCCTGAATATCATCTTCAAATTCATCACAGTCATAATTTTTCTCTATCTCCAATTTTTGTTCTTTCTCGATATCCGAGGCTTCATTCTTATCCGGCACATAATCTGAGTCTGCATTGTCTTCGATAACAATAGGTTCGTATCCATCTTCCGTTTCTCTTTCCCGTTCAAGAGAATTGACTAAGCAGCAGCAACACGTTCGTAAAAGGTTGAGTCAAAACGTGAATAGGACGGATAGACCAAGTCAACTTCTCCTACCCCTTCATTATTTCTTTCCATTTTTATAAAAAAAGAACCACTTAGGGATATGTTATCCCAAAATATGTTATTGAAAATTTCAATCGACGACTCTTCTCTGAAAATTTTTAAAATTTTATTACAAAATTCATCAAAAATTGTTTTCGCGTAACTCCATTATGGACACTGTTTCATTTAAACGACTATATAATTAAAAATGGCTATCTGTTTGAAAATTTCTTAATAATCTTAAAAAGTTGTTGATATAATAATGGCCATTAGACTTAATTTGTTTAAATTATTGTTTAAGCCAAGAATTTTTATAATTATAATTTGGTCTTTTCAAAACCTTAAACCCATTTGAGGGTTAATTCTTTCTTTTGCATTCCCTTTTTTCCCCACTCCTCTACCACTTTGTAAGGAGTTTTTACTCTCTTTATAACGAGTAAATAGTTAACTGTGCCTTAAACGTTGTTAGCTGCCACTCTCTTTCTATTATTTTTTTTTTAATTCGTTATTGGATATCAACAACAGCACTACGTGCAAAGAAGATTTTAAGGTAATATAAATATATTTTAAATAAAATTATAGAGACCATTTATCTAATAACCCAATATAAAACTTTTGTTTTTATTTCCATACTTTTCTACGTCTACGACGAACATTTTTTGGTCCTTTGAACTGGATTAATAAGCAAAAGTTTTAATATTGGTAAAATTTTAATAAATATTTCCAGTAAGTTCTCCATTTTGAAGTGAATTTTGGCGATTCATCCCTATCATCAAAAATCTTTGTATTCCATATTTTACAAAGTCCGGATAAAAAAGGTGCGTATCATTTTTTTAGTGCTAGGAAAAATAAAAAGTGAAAAAATATACAAATTAAAAGATTTATTTAATATGTTGATTGTGGTGGTTGATCGTATTACAACCCTACGCGGTAACTTTTTTTATTGTTTTCACTCAACGGTGTGTTTGGTTACGCGAACGGAAAAACAGAAATTTATTTTCTAGAGAAAACACAATTTTGTGATTTTGCTAATTTTTGTGTTGAAATTTAAAATAGTGTTTAAAGTACATAGATAAATTATAAAATAGAATTTGTCTTATTATTTGCCTTAATCAAAAACCCGTCGGTAACCGTGTAATAGTGATTTATTAGTAATTTTTAATAAATTTACTTTTTGTAAGTTGGTACATTTACCATACGAATATTTATTTTGTTTATTTTTATTTTGTTTATATTGCTTTCCTCGTTTGTTTGTACGCTGATATTATTACATACATACATATACGTACGGTTAAAGCTAGTGCATTTTTTATATACGCTTAAAGTAAAAATATACACTGTATGGTTGTTGTACAATTGGTGACGTCATCAATATTACCCTACACGTATATATACAGGTCATAGTCGCTATATAAAGTGTTTGATTTTTTTTATGAAAATTATTTTTATAATTTTTTTTTTCGGATTCTTGCTATATTTTATCGGTCACTCTACAGACGGTTATAGTCGCTTCCATAAAGTGTATTTTCAATTAGAAAATTGTTTAAAAATATTTTTTCGAATTTTTGTGAAATTTAATAATTATTTCGGTGAATTATTTTATTTTATAACTAAAAATAATTTTTTTTGTTGTGCGGAATTTAATAATTATTCGAGATATATTTTAACAAGTTCTGATTTTCGTACATTTTCGGAGTTTTTCGTATTTTCTTTTAATTTTTTTTTTGAAAACAACTAATTTTCGACATGTCAGTGACCTCACTTGACCTTTTTATTAGAGCTTCGGATGCTCTAATTGAATTCGAAGCGAATTTTAACGACCTGCGCGAAGATTTTCATACTCAATGTAGTCTTGAAATTGAGAGCGCAGAATTAAAATCTTTGTGGGATACGGTAAAGACCACGTACAACGAGTGCCTGACGTATAACGCAACGTTGAAAAAGGCGGAACCTTCAGCTAATGAAGTGGTAAAATCTAAGTACAAGTCCACCTATCGCGCGTATGTTACTTGTTTGTCGAAAATAAATGACAAGCTGCGAAAGTGTGAAACGGAAATGAAGTCGCAGTTAACGTCTGAAAACTTGGTGGATAACGTCTGCCATAATTTGGCTCTACCGCCATGCGACACAGATGTTTTCGAGGGCGATTATCTTTCGTGGCCTACCTTTTGTGATCTTTTTACCGCCGTTTATATTAACAATTCGCGGTTAAGTAACATTGAACGTTTGTGCCATTTAGTTAGAAAAACGAAAGGCGAAGCTCGGGAAATTGTTTCTAAATACCCTCTTACGGATCAGGGGTTTGGTATGGCGTGGAAAAACTTGAATAGGGCATATGATAATCCACGTATGTTGGTAAACGACCAGCTCAAGACGCTTTTCGGTCTTCCTTATCTTGATAAGGAAACCAGTGCAGGGTTGAAATCACTTCAACGCGGAATAAATGGTTGCCTTTCTGCAATGTCAATTTATCAGATTTCTACCGAAAATTGGGATCCGATAATTGTTTTTATTTGTCTACAACGGTTACCATCGGCCACCGTGAATATTTGGGAACAGAGTGTAAGGGATAAATCGGCTTTACCACTCTGGAAAGATTTGGACCTCTTTCTCACGGAAAGGGCCCTAACTTTAGATTGTTTTCGTAACATAAAAGCTTCGGAAACTTTGAATAAGTCTTCTGGGAACAAAATAAGGACTCATTACACTAATGCGTCTTCTTCTTCTTCTTCCACATCGTCAAAGAATTCTTGCCCTATATGCAAGAATCAAGATCACAATCTACGGCTTTGTCCACGTTTCAGGAGCCTGTCTGTGGCAGATAGATTTTCTACAGTGAAACGATTTCACTGCTGCATAAATTGTTTATCTCGGGCTCATGACTCAAAGAGTTGCAAGAGCACACACAATTGTACCATATGCAACAAGCGCCATCATACGATGTTACATCGTGATGCGTCGTTTTTGGAAAATTCGGCGAGACAAAATAATTCGAATACGAGCTCCGCTCGGCCTAATGATACGAATTCGAATTTTGTTCGACAGAATTTTTCAACCAATGCGAATTCGGTTCCTGCTTATCAGCATGCGAACTTCACACAGGTTGATTCATCGCTACCATCCACTTCTGATGCCGCAGCTCGTGCGAATCAGCAGGTATTTCATACCTCGCAAAATAGGTCGGTTATTCTGGGGACGGCTATGGTGAATATCGTTCACCAGAGTATCACGTATCCAGCCCGTGCTCTTATTGATCCGGGTTCTGAAGCTTCGTTCATATCGGAACGTTTGCAAAACCGCCTGAAACTGTCTACGCATTTCACGAATGCTCAAATTTCAGGTGTGAATCAAGCAGTTGCTGCTAGTTCCAGAAAAATTTGTTCTATACAAATTGGCTCTCCACTAGATCCGTCTATTTTAATGGAAACTATGGCGCTTGTCCTACCTAAAATATCAGGAAATTTGCCATCCTTTGTGATTCCGTCTTATATAAAGGATAATTTGCCAAATCTACGATTTGCGGACAACAACTTTTACGACAGTCGGTCTGTTGACATTTTGCTCGGCGCAGATTTATATCCTAGAATTATTCTGGGAGAAATTAAACGCAATATTTTGGGTTCACTTTTGGCTCAAAAATCAGTTTTCGGTTGGATTATAACTGGTCCAATTTTTCAACCTCAAGTCCAAGTTTATTCCACTAAAGTAAATTTTTCTACGGAGGATAATCTCAATAGAAATCTTCTTCGATTTTGGGAACTTGGGGAAACTCCTAGGAAAAGAATTTTTTTTGACAAAATTTGTGAGGAAAACTATGAAAAGACTACACGTCGAGGTTTTGATGGTCGTTTCATCGTTACACTTCCATTCAAGCCTGAATTTCCTCAAATATTGAATTTAGGTATATCTAGGTCGAATGTTCTAAAGCAATATCTTCGGAATGAATCTTCTCTTCTACGAAGACCAGAAATTAAGAGGATCTATGATGGCGTCGTTAATGAATACCTGGACCTGGGTCATATGAGACCTGTTTCAACTTCACCTCCTTCAACTACCTTTGCTTGCTATTTACCTCACCACCCTGTCGTTAAACCGGAGCGAAAGACTACAAAATTGCGAGTAGTTTTTAATGCTTCGAATAAAACTTCTAATGGAAATAGTCTTAACGACTGTCTTTACGTTGGGCCCACTTTACAGTCTGATTTGGTTCTTTTGATTCTGCGGTGGCGTCTGTTTAAATTCGTTTTTAATTGCGATATTGCGCAAATGTATCGGCAAATTCGTGTAGATTCTTCTCATACTCCTTTTCAGCGGATTTTGTTCAGAGATTCTCCAACGGAGAACGTTAATGAGTATGAGTTGCAGACGGTGACTTTTGGAGTTAATTGCGCCCCTTACCTAGCGATAAGAACGTTACTGCGATTAGCTGACGATTCTGAGGCTGAGTACCCATTAGCATCACACATTCTACGGAAGTGTATGTATGTTGACGACGTTTTAGCTGGGGCTCATGACGTTTCAACTGCCCTGAGCGCTCGTGATCGGCTTATAGCAGCTTTGTCTTCTGCTAAATTTGGACTTGGGAAGTGGACTTCTAATGAACGCATTATTTTGGACAGATTTCCGTCTGAGCATTTGATTGATGCTAAACTTTTGACATTTGTCGAGTCTAGTAGTTCAAAGACTTTGGGTGTTCAATGGAATGCTCAATTGGACTGTTTTTACTTTAACGTAAACCCTATAGCCCACAAAACCGTTCACACTAAGAGGGAAGTTTTGTCAACTATTGCGAAATTGTTTGACCCTGTTGGTTGGCTAGGTCCAGTAGTTGTTGTCGCAAAAATGATTATGCAAAGGATTTGGCTTGATAACATTAATTGGGATGATTCTCTTACACTTTCTTCGGAAAGCGATTGGCAAAGATTTATTGCTTCGTATCATGAAGTTAATAGGATACAAATTCCGCGATGGGTTCGTTATACTCCTGACTCTTCAGTTGAACTTCACGTTTTTTCTGATGCCTCGGAAAAGGCATACGCGGGGGTGATTTATATTCGTATTGAAACTCCCGGCGGTGAAATTTATACGCATTTAATATCTTGTAAAACAAAAGTGGCTCCCATAAAATCGATCTCTATACCTCGTCTTGAGCTTTGTGGTGCAGTTTTGGGTTCTGAACTTTTAAAAACTGTTTTAAGTGAAATTGATGTACGGCTTCAACAGATTTATTGTTGGACTGATTCTACGATAGTCCTTTCCTGGTTGAAGAAGGACCCTTGTTCTTGGACCACATTTGTCGCAAATAGGGTGTGTTTAATTCAGGAGAATGTTGGCCAACATAGTTGGTACCACGTCCGATCTGAGGATAATCCTGCCGATTTGGGTAGTCGGGGAGCTGCTCCATCGGAGCTGGAAAATAATGAACTTTGGTGGCATGGGCCCCAGTGGCTTCGTCTTGATAAATCCCAATGGAATATTACCGATCTTTCGCGATTCGACACTGATATTGAAAATCGCTCAGTTCGTTCTTTATAGACGAAGAAGGGAAGGATACATATGAGGATATTCTGAAGAACTATTCACGCCTTGATAAATCACTTCGTATTATATCGTATGTATTGAGATTTTTCTATCCACAGATCTGATCGTCATTTTTATGAGAGTAAAACTCTTTCGGGTATGGACAGCTAAGTTACGTTTAGCCAAGGTATCTCAACAGTTTCATTTTGCTAGAGAGTACAAGTGTCTTTTGGAAAAAAGGCCTTTATATACGAAGAGTTCTTTGCTTCCTCTAAATCCTTTCTTGGATAAAGATGGCGTTATGAGATTGAATGGTCGTTTAGTTAAATCACCGTCTCTTTCGTATACGGAACGACATCCAATAATTTTACCTTACGAGGGTAAATTTACACTTCTGTTGGCAGAATTTGTGCATCTTATTTCCATTCACGGTGGAAACCAATTGATGCTGCGAATAATTCGCATTGAATATTGGGTTCCTCGATTGAAATCTAAAATTCGAGGTGTTGTGAGTCGCTGCAAACGTTGTATAATTGTCAAAAAACGTTCATGCAGTCAAATTATGGCAGCTCTTCCTCCGGAAAGAACTGCGCTTGATAGGCCTTTCACCGTCACTGGTGTTGATTTCGCAGGTCCTTTCGATATCAAGAGTTTTACTGGTAGGGCTTGTCGAATAACTAAAGGCTACGTCTGTATATTTGTCTGCTTTTCTACGAAAGCTATACATTTAGAGGCTACTACAGACTTGTCAACGGCAACATTTTTATCCGCCTTTCAACGATTTATTTCTCGCCGAGGTTGTCCTAGTACAATCTTTTCGGATAATGGCACAAACTTCGTAGGTGCGTCACGTGAATTGGAAAAAGATTTCGAAACTTTTCTCAAGGAAAGTCAGTCCACAGTGTCTACTACGTATGGCATTCAGGGACTTTCATGGCGTTTTATCCCAGCTGGCGCTCCTCACATGGGTGGCCTATGGGAAGCCGGAGTTAAGAGTTTTAAACTACACTTTAGGAAAGAGGCACAAGGCTTCAAATATACATTCGAAGAACTTTCGACTGTTCTAGCGCGAATAGAAGCATGTCTTAATTCGCGTCCTCTTTGTCGTATGAACGAGAACCCTCAAGAGCCCGTTGCTCTAACTCCGGGTCATTTCTTAATTGGCTCTGCAATTCTAGCTCCTCCGGAGCCTGAAATTAACGAATTGCCAACAAGTCTTGTTAATCGGTTTCTTAAAATGAAAGCTCTTTCTCAGCATATTTGCCGCCGGTGGAAAGATGAGTATTTGATGGATTTGCACACGCTACAAGTGGAAAAATCAGGAACGCGATATTCAAGAAAACGATTTGGTCGTGATTAAACACGAACAGCTACCTCCAACTTCGTGGAGACTGGGTCTAGTCGTAAAATTGTATCCGGGTAGTGACGGTATTGTTAGGGTAGTTGATGTGCGTACAGCGAGTGGGGTTGTAAGACGAAATATTACGAAATTGGTCCCTTTGGCCAATTAACACAAAATCACATATTTTTTCTTCTTCTTTTTTTAACCTATTTTTTTTCCTAGCACAATGGCCGCCTTATCGCAAAATTTGTCCGATGATGGTCTTTTGGAAGATTATGAGGAGGCTATGGAAATAGCAGAGCCTACATCTTCAGCAGCACCTTCTGAAGGAGTTACACCTACGGTTGTTGAGATTACTCCGTCAACAACATCATCGGTTTCCGAACCTTCATCGGAACCTAAAGGAACCTCGGGCTCGAATATTACCACCACTATTTCGCTTGATACCTCTGGTGTTCGGAAGTGTAGGGTCTGTAGGGACAAAAACCATCCCTTGCGTGCATGCGCCAACTTTCGTAAAATGAGTCATGAGAAAAAGTTGCGCATGGTGGTCTTACACCATTACTGCTCACGTTGTTTGGTCCACACGCACACGTCCATAGATTGTCCGAGTGTTTCGAAATGTCGCCTTTGCCACGGTGATCATAACACCCTTCTCCATTCGGGCCGTTTATCTCAGTCCGTCGTCAAAAAATCGCAGGAGCGCTCTGTTGCCAAAACTAAGGTTTCTTCGAAACAAAAAAAGGCCACTAATCGCCCGTCCTCGTCCGTCTCGACACTTTGTCACCTGCCTATTAGACATGTGGTGTCCTTTTCACCTACCCTTGTGGTAAAATTAAAAGTGCAGGCAAAGTCTATTTTGGTACGAGCAGCTCTGGACTCGTGTTGTAGCAACAGCTATATGTCTGAGTCATTGGCTGCACAGCTCAGACTTCCCGTCTCTACGATGGATAACTACCGTTATTGTCGCCTGACTGTCGAATCAGTTTATGATTCGGCACAGCTTACTTTGACGGCGAGGGTTACAAAGATGAAGGGCGTGAACACTGCTCCGGAATCTGTCTCGGATCTGGTAAGGGAAAATTTTGCTAGGTTTCAGCTTGCAGACCCCCAATTTAACATTTCGGCTCCAGTGGCTCTTGTCTTGGGACCAGAACTGATCCCACAGATTTTGAAGGGAAGGAATCATTCGAGCCCGGGTCTTCCTTTGGCTCAATACACCATATTTGGTTGGGTCATCTCTGGCCAATCCCCTCTTTAAGGGAACGGTCCCCTTTGGACCAACGACCTCTGTGTCAACCCGGCCCCCTTTGGGTCAAACATTTTTATTTTTTTTTAACGACCTCTGTGTCAACCAGGCCCCCTTTGGGTCATACATTTTTATTTTTTTTTTAATGGACCTCTGTGTCAACCCTGGCCCCCTTTGGGTCATACAATTTTTATATTTATAATAGACCACTGTGTCAACCTGGCCCCCTTTGGGTCACCGATCCTTTGATCGATTATAACAATTAGTTTTAAGTGTTTTTTGAAAAAAAAAAATAAATGAATTTTTTTTATAATACTGAATATTTTAAAACTTATATTTACCTTTAAGTCTTTATTGTTTAGCACTATGTTGCAACCCTTATAATGTTGCAAGGTGGCCGGCAATGTTTAAGCCAAGAATTTTTATAATTATAATTTGGTCTTTTCAAAACCTTAAACCCATTTGAGGGTTAATTCTTTCTTTTGCGTTCCCTTTTTTCCCCACTCCTCTACCACTTTGTAAGGAGTTTTTACTCTTTTTATAACGAGTAAATAGTTAACTGTGCCTTAAACGTTGTTAGCTGCCACTCTCTTTCTATTATTTTTTTTTAATTCGTTATTGGATATCAACAACAGCACTACGTGCAAAGAAGATTTTAAGGTAATATAAATATATTTTAAATAAAATTATAGAGACCATTTCTCTAATAACCCAATATAAAACTTTTGTTTTTATTTCCATACTTTTCTACGTCTACGACGAACAATTATATTAACCCTTATAATTCGTATAAGGTGTAAGTGGGTTAATTTTGCCCAATAGTAATTTATTATAAAAACATTAAATTATGTATCATTTTTGCAGTTTTCACATGAAAATATTACATTTGAATGGCTTTTACAAATAAAATTATTGCAGTTAGTACATTTATTTGAATATTTTGTACTGATGAACGTTGGGGGCATATATAGCATCGGTCTCTCTTTAAAGCGCTCTTCTCAACCACTTTATGCTCCTGCTTCAAACTTCGTACAGTCGACTTAACAAAACTGCTTCCCGGCATTATGGAACGACGTGATATTTCATCAATAACCAAATTCTTTCATTTTTTTTCGGCGGGTTGTGACGGTATGACTTGTTTGAAGGGACATCTTCCTCGAAATGTAACTAATTGCTCATCAATTGTTACGCATAGACCAGGATTATACAGTTTCCAGACATCTGTATATACAGCCAAAAAATTCCCTATAATATGTGCTGTATCCAGTAAAATGTCTTCAGTGTAAACAGTAGAATAACGAAAAGTTTAAGGGCAGTCCCCAAAGTAACAAAATGTCTTCATAGTAACTTGTGGAACGAAAAACCGTCCCCGCAACATGTGCTGTGCACATATATATGTACGGGACGGTTTTTCGTTTCACAGGTTACTATGAAGACATTTTGATTCTTTGGAGACTGACCTCAAACTTTACATTAATCTACTATTTACACTGAAGACATTTTACTGGATATAGCGCATATTATTGGGACATTTTTGGCTGTATATACAGATGTCTGGAAACTGTATAATCCTGGTCTATGTGTAACAATTGATGAGCAATTAGTTACATTTCGAGGAAGATGTCCCTTCAAACAAGTCATACCGTCACAACCCGCCGAAAAAAAATGAAAGAATTTGGTAATTGATGAAATATCACGCCGTTCCATAATGCCGGGAAGCAGTTTTGTTAAGTCGACTGTACGAAGTTTGAAGCAGGAGGATAAAGTGGTTGAGAAGAGCGCTTTAAAGAGAGGCCGATGCTATATATGCCCCAACGTTCATCAGTACAAAATATTCAAATAAATGTACTAACTGCAATAATTTTATTTGTAAAAGCCATTCAAATGTAATATTTTCATGTGAAAACTGCAAAAATGATACATAATTTAATGTTTTTATAATAAATTACTATTGGGCAAAACTAACCCACTTACACCTTATACGAATTATAAGGGTTAATATAATTTGAACAAATTAAGTCTAATGGCCAGTATTATATCAACAACTTATTAAGATTTTTGACTTAAATTTTATTTAAGAAATTTTCAAACAGATAGCCATTTTTAATTATATAGTCGTTTAAATGAAACAGTGTCCATAATGGAGTTAAGCGAAAACAATTTTTGATGAATTTTGTAATAAAATTTTAAAAATTTTCAGAGAAGAGTCGTCGATTGAAATTTTCAATAACATATTTTGGATTTTTAGGGATAACATATTCCTAAGTGGTTCTTAATAAACTCTTATGTTTTGTGATACCTATTAGTCTTGCCTGTACTTTGTGTTTTGTTGATTTTTTTTTTATAAAAATGGAAAGAAATAATGAAGGGGTAGGAGAAGTGGACTTGGTCAATCCGTTCTATTCACGTTTTGACTCAACATTTTACGAACGTGTTGCTGCTGCTTAGTCAATTCTCTTGAACGGGAAAGAGAAACGGAAGATGGATACGAACCTATTGTTATCGAAGACAATGCAGACTCAGATTATGTGCCGGATAAGAATGAAGCCTCGGATATCGAGCAAGAACAAAAATTTAAGATAGAGAAATATTATGACCGTGATGAAGTTGAAGATGATATTCAGGCAGTAATAAAATGCAGTCAGATGAAAATATAATAGACCGAACTTCAAATTTTAACGGAAGTGATGGCTCAAAATGGAGCAAAGTGCTACCCGTAGCCGCTCGTATCCATATGCACTTTACTGAAGGTGCTGCTCAAAGAAATTCTATACCAGTGTGGAAGACATTCACAGAAGTTGAGTTAGATGCTTTAATTTGTATACTTTTAGCTTCTGGTGTAAGCCATAACATTTATAAGCATGCATCTGTCCTCTAGAAACTACAAGTGCATAGATGTATAGATTGATCTCTTAACTAATAGCTAATTAATTATTGTGAATATGAATAATACATTTTCAATAATTGCTAAAACAAAACAAAAAAAAATATTTTATATCATATCATATAAAAAATACACTAGATATAAAACTTTGTATAACAATATATTAATTTTTTTCACAAATATTGTCATATATAATTATATATTTTACTATATCAAAAAATATTTTTTTTATTGGATAATATATTTATATAATTATATCTCATACCATATTAAAAAATATCATTATCAAAAATATTTTTTTATATCTTAAATATTTGATAGCACGTATCGACAGCTCAATTCCAAAACATGCTAAGTCGAAAAAGTGAGTCTTTCATATTTAAAATTGACATAGTATTCTTTATCACGCTCAAAAAGTTATTAATTCGACTTAGCATCTTTTTGATGTTTCTGCAATTTTTACTTTGATCATCTAAGTATACATAGCATTGTTTGGTTTGGAAAAACCTAAAGTATTAAACTCAATCTGCCTACATAGACGAACGAATATTTTAAATTATTATTAAAAACCGAGTAGTTTTTGACAACGTGTTATTTTTTTATTGATTTAAAAATAAAACAATATCAATCCAGTCCAATTCAATTCTAAATAAAAATATTTAAAAAACATTCATAAACAAAATTTAATAATAAACGTAAAACATAGAAATAAATACATATTGTTACAAGAAATTTCTAGTATTAGAAATTTCTTTACACTAATTTTAACAGCTGGAAAAATCTAGTGTGGTAATAAACTAGAAATAACTAGAATACCTGACTACTCATATAAATACTGGTACTCAATGACGCAGCAGTTCAGTTTATAAGTAAAACGCAAAGTGTGAAGAACTAAAGTGTGGCTAACGTTTAGTCTATCTGCATCGTGTAAATAAAGTGTGCTATTAAAGTGTTTTTCTGTAATTTTTAGTGACTGTTATAAATAAATAGAGCTATAAATAATTTCAAACAGTGTTTATTATTTGCAATATAGAAAGAACTCGATTTATTTAAAAGGTAAATAAATCAACGATTTTATAAAGGGTAAAATCGTAACAATTGGTGTCAGAAGTGGGATTGCAAAATAATAAGCAGTCACGAAATTGGAGGAGCTTAAGGTGCAACAGCTCAAAAAGGAATTAAGCAAATTGGAGCTTCCGACAGCAGGAAATAAAGTCGAATTTCAAAAGAGGCTCATAGAGGAATTCAAGCGGCGTAATATTGACATTGCGACTTACGAATTTGATGAGAAAGAAGCAATGGAGGTCAGTAGCCGTAAAAGAGAAGGTAATATGGAGTTAAGCAATGTTTGCTGCTATGATGGAAAAGATGGAGAAAAATGAGAAACTGCTGGAAACTTCTAGAACAGACAACGAGAAACTGTTAGCTAAGATGGAAACGAAACTGCTAGAAACATCGAGAGCAGACAACGAGAAATTATTAGCTAAGGTGGAAGATAAGCTTCAAGAATCTTCTAGAGCCACTAATGAGAAAATTTCTGTTGCTGAAAAACGAGTTTCTGACTTAGAGAACGGCGTAGACAGATTCGACGTACAAACCAAAGATTTTGAGAGAAAACTACAAGATTTAGAAAATAAAGTAAATAATCTCCAATGTCAAGAGGGTCCAGTACGAATTATTCAGGAAACTTCTGGTAGAGCAAAGGCCCCTACTTTTGACGGCAGCGTACCGTTTAATGTTTTGCAGTTCCACTTCGAGACAGTTGCCGCCTGAAATATGTGGAACAACGAAGAAAAGGCTATAGAGTTGATTCTGACCTTAAAAGGAAACGCTGCAGAAATTCTAGAAAGTGTGCCTATCACCTGCAGAAATAATTATGACGACATAATGGTGGCACTGCAGCGAAAGTATGGTGGTGAACACAAAAAATAAATATACAGAATGGAACTAAGAGGTAGACTGCAGAAAGCAAATGAGTCATTGCAAGATTTCGCGACAGAGATTGAGCGGTTGGTGCAGCTGACTTATCCAGGTGAAAATCATCCATTCTTAGATCAGTTCAAAATTGAAGCATTTGTGAATGGAATTCGGGATTCTGATGTGCGACATGCGGTGTGTGCTACGCAGAAGTCGACTTTTGCTGAAACTGTCTCATTCGCGCTGGCCCAAGAGACTGCGAAGGTGATTTCCAAGCCACAAATATTTAAGGTGCGTAACCTCGAAGTAACTGCTGAAGAAGATATAAGCACCAAGTTAACAGAGGCAGTTATGAAGGCATTAGGTGAAAAGCGCAGCAAACCAAAGGACAAATGCTACAACTGCGGTAAAATGGGACACTTTCAGCGAAACTGCAAAGCACCCAGAAAAAGCCTCAGAGCCGATCAGCAATCACCTTAAGAGTCACCGTTAAACTAAAAAGAGCTAGCACTACGGGGCATGAGCTAGCTCCCAAAACCGATGGCCCACAATCTCCATATCAATAGCACAGCAGGTGAAAATCAATCTTACTGCTTATGGGCGCATCAACGGACAAAAGCACATTTTAACCATAGATACAGGAGCATCACAGTCCATCATCAGGCCCGATATAATTAGAAAGCCAGTTGAACCATTGCACGGGGTAAGTTTGCGAACAGCTACTGGAGATCAGGCTTCTGTCTATGGTAAGGTTGATGTGAAACTAACAATTGCCAACATAATCGTCAGTCACGTATTTATTGTTGCCGATATTGTGGACGAAGTAATTATTGGTGTAGATTTTATGATTTGTCACGGCATTAAGCTGCATATGGGGCAAAAAGTTATGATTTGGCAGAATGTTGAAATACCCCTTTGTGTTGGATATGAACGCGAGGATCAGGTAAGAAAGCTAGTTACCATCAGCGACCAAAAACTACCAACACGGGCAGAAACTTTAGTATGGGTGAGGGAGATTGTGAGGACAGCAGCTTGTGGGTGGTAGAACCATCAGAAATAAAAAGTGTCCTTATAACAGCGAAAGCCCTAGTAAAACCCAGCAAAGACAAAAGAGTTCCTGTAAGAATACTGAACCTATCAAATTCTGAAAAAGTTGTTCGAGCGAACTCTGAAATAGCCAGACAATAATCAGTTGCGAAAAGAACTTGGAATCATCCAGTGCGTCCGTTAAAGATCAAGAGATGCTGGCAGAATATATTGAAAAATGGGTAAAAGAACTGGCGCCGCCTGATAGAAATAAAGCCAAACAGCTATTCAGGAAATACGGCTCTGTCTTCGCCATGAAAACCCAAAGTCAAGGAAGAACGGAAATTGTCAAACACCGAATAAATACTGGTGAATCGAGGCCAATAAAGCAGGCGCCCAGAAGTATTCCCCTAGCAAAACGAAATGAAGTAAAGGAGTTTGCCAACGATTCTGTGTTGATTACAGAAAACTAAACGATATCACCAAGAAGGACAGCTATCCACTACCGAGAATTGACGACACTCTAGACACGCTAGCAGGAACCAAATGGTTCTCCACATTGGACTTGCAAAGTGGTTATTGGCAAGTAGAAATTTGTGAGCAAGACAAGGAGAAAACTGCTATGCTCCAGCAACATTCGAGCGGTTAATGGAAAATGTGCTGAAAGGACTCCACTGGAGAACTTGCCAAGTGTACTTTGATGACATAATTGTCATGGGCGAAACTTTCGATGAACACTTGAAGAGCTTAGCAGAAGTTTTAATGCGAATATCTGCGGCTGGACTCAAGCTTAGCGCAAAGAAGTGTACACTGTTCCAGAGGGAAGTCAAGTATTTAGGGCACCGCGTAACTGCAGAGGGTATATCAACCGATGAAGATAAGATTCGGGCTGTAAAAGATTGGCCTCGCCCGAAAAATCTGCACGAGTTGCGCAGCTTTTTAGGTCTATGCACATACTACCGACGATTTGTACCAAATTTTGCCAGTGTGGCTGCAAGTCTACATTAGCTGACTAAGAAGGCGCGACCATTTCATTGGGGTGAAGCTCAAGAACAAGCATTCCTAAGGCTCAAGGAGTTTTCATGTACGGCACCTCTTCTTGGATATCCTGTGGCCGGGGAAAAATTTGTGCTGGATAGCGATGCAAGCGGACACGGAATAGGAGGTGTGCTTTCGCAGGTGATAAATGGCACCGAAAAAGTCATAGGCTATTACAGTCGAGTACTTTCGAAACCCGAAAGGAACTACTGCGTTACACGGCGGGAACTCTTGGCGGCGGTAGAATGTGTAAAGCACTACCACAAGTATCTGTATGGTCAGCACTTTCAACTAAGAACCGACCATTCTCCACTCAGGTGGCTGCATCAATTTAAACAACCAGAAGGGCAGCTAGCTCGTTGGATTGAACGACTTCAAAGCTATGATTTCAGCATCGAGCACCGGAAAGTCACAAAGCATTGCAATGCGGACGCCCTTTCAAGACGCACCTGCAATTTAGAGTGCAAACATTGTTCGAGGGCTGAAGAAAAAGAATGCATCGTTGATATAAGACTAACGCATATTGAGTCAAGTGAAGGCTGGTCAGCGGCGCAACAAAATGACCCCATACTGTCAAAAATTATGTCAGCCAAAGCAGAGGACAGGAGGCCCACCCGTGAACAAATATCAGCTGAAAGTCCGCTAATGAAGGCGTATTGGGCCCAGTGGAACAGTCTACGGGTAATTGATCACTGCTTATACCGTAGACAAAGTTAATTGTGGTGCCGTCAAGCAAAATATACGAAGTATTAAAAGAGTTCCATGACGGTCCCAGTGGTGGTCATCTCGGTGTCACGAAAACCCTAGAGAAGTTAAAACAACGATTCTACTGGGTCGGCTGCCAGCAAGCTGTAAGGAGAAGTCGTAGGCAACTTAAACAATACAACTCGGGTGCCCCATTTGAGAGGATAGCAGTGGATGTGGCAGGCCCTTTCCCTGTCAGTGATTCCGGAAACCGTTACATTCTTGTGGTGATCGACTATTTCAGTAAATGGCCTGAGGTATACACTATACCGAACCAGGAAGCCAGAACGGTAATAAGCGCATTTGTGAACAACTGGGTGTGCCGCTACGGTGTTCCATTAGAATTACACTCTGACCAGGGAAGGAATTTTTAATCTGCTATCTTCAAGAAAATGTGTAAGTTGTTTGGAATAAGAAAGACAAGAACCACCCCGCTGCATACACAATCTGATGGTATGGTCGAAAGATTCAATCACACTTTAGAGGAATACTTAAGAAAAGTGGTCAGTACTCATCAGAAGGACTGGGACGAACACATCCCCAAATTCCTGCTGGCATATAGATTGGCTGTTCACGATTCCATCTCCCGGACACCTGCAAAAATTATTTTCGGGACGGAACTTAAATTGCCTGGCGATTTGGAATTTGGTGTTAAGCCCGCCGCTATGGATAAAGACAACGACAACGCTTCCCGGGAACAAGAAGATCTTAACGAGCTTCATGAGTTTGTGCGAATTAAAATAGTCAGCGATAAGATGAAGGCGAGGTACGATCGAGCAGCGAATTCTGAAGAATTTAATGAGGGTCAGCTGGTTCTACTTTTTAACCCGAAACAAAAGAAAGGATTACCTCCCAAACTACAAAAGCATTGGGACGGACCCTATAAATTAATTAAAAGGTTGAATGATGTGGTATACAGAATACAGAAAGATCAGAGCCCAAGGTCCAAAATGAAAGTTGTTCATCTAGAACGACTAGCCAGCTATGGAAAAGGAATAGCTATGTCTGTTCGGGTCGAACAGGCTTAAGTGGGCGACAGTGTTACAAGAAATTTCTAGTATTAGAAATTTCTCTACACTAATTTTAATAGCTGCAAAAATCTAGTGTGGTAATAAACTAGTAAGAATACCTGACTACTCATATAAATACTGGTACTCAATGACGCAGCAGTTCAGTTTATAAGTAAAACGCAAAGTGTGAAGAACTAAAGTGTGGCTAACGTTTAGTCTATCTGCATCGTGTAAATAAAGTGTGCTATTAAAGTGTTTTTCTGTAATTTTTAGTGACTATTATAAAGAAATAGAGCTATAAATAATTTCACAGTGTTTAATATTTGCAATATAGAAAGAACTCGATTTATTTAAAAGGTAAATAAATCAACGATTTTATCAAGGGTAAAATCGTAACAATATGTATGACTTTAATTTTTTAATAATATCTAATAGTAAATACTAAATAGTGGAACAAAGCTTTATGAATTCAATCTATTACTATATTTAAACTTAGCTGAAGGCCCATGTTGCTATTTCTCATAATCATGTTAGTTTATAATTTGTAATTATAACCCAGAAAAAAAAGACCTAAATATGGGTTTTAGAACGAGCAGTAACTGGTTGAAGTTTGCCTGCTAAGCTCATTATTTTAACATAGGGATGTCATTGGAGGAAGCTAGTTACCTACAACCTTACGAGTAGGGAGTATAATAACTAGTTAATGGTAAGGTTAAAATAACTAGTTATAGGTAACGCAAAAATAACTGGTTGCAATTCATATAATACACTCACCAAAAAAAGTCTGTTATTACCGGAAATTCTGCTAATTGGAGCCCAGCGGTATTTTTTGCTAATCTTAGCAACACATGTCTGCTGACGTGCCAGCAATGAAATTAGGAGAAAAATTGGTAGCCGCTACTAAATTTTAGTCAACTTTTTGCAAAGTGGAATTAAAAATCTGTTTGCTAAGCTCAGCAAAAAAAAAATTACTAAATATCATTAATATTAGTACAAAATTTAAATTTTTTTTTCGACCATCAAAATTTTTTTATTTTTTTTTAAAGATATTTAGACAATTTAAAAACCTTAAAAATTGTTAAAACAGAAACGAATTTATTATTTTGTTTTAATTTGGTAATTTCTGGTTTGAAAAATATTTTTGTCAATTTTTTTACTTTTAACATCAAATTTTAATTGTTTTTAGGGCTGATTTTTAGAACTAAAAAAACTTGTTAGTGCTATTTCAAATGGATGTCGGCATATTCACTTCCGATCCTTTTTTTAATCTATGTAACATTTTAAGGCAATTTAAGTTTGTAGGTGTAAATTTTAATTAGAAATAACATTTCCTTCAATATCCACTTTTTTTAAATTAGTAATTTTTATACCCTTCACCACAGGTGGAAGGGTATATATAAGTTTGTCATTCCGTTTGTAATTTCTTCAATATTGTTGTTAGACCCTATAAAGTATATATATTCTGGGTTATTATGAAGAGCGAAGTTGATTTAACGATGTCCGTCTGTCCGTCTGTGTGTTGAAATGGGTTTTCCGAAGAACACAGACATGATGAGGACTTGATTGTTTTTTATTTCTGTTACATGTGATTCATTTCTGTTTGCTATTAAAAATCAGACAGATCGGTTAATAAATGGCTAAGATATTACCAAAAAACCAGGACTACCTCTAATTTTTTCCGTAAAATGCCTTTGTTTAATATGTATGTAGAATTTTACGCATAACAAACACATCCATGTGTTAAAATTCTTTTCTTTCATCTCCACCTTTTATACACAAACAACACACATACAAAGATTTGTTATTTAAATAAAAACTAAACATATCTCTAATGAACGAAGACTTTGTGTGAGCTTCAATAGCTCAGTTGTCTAGACGCTATGTCACAAATACTTTTTTTCTCTAAGGCCGGGGGTTCGAATCCCGGTCGATTCACTTTTTTTTGTAAATTTTTTTTTATTATTTTCTTAAGACTTTTTTTTTTGTTTATTTTTGGTTTTTTTTTAAACATTTAATAATTAATTTATATAAAATTGTATATTAATAATTAAATAATCCATAAATAGGCTAAAAACATCAAAATTTTTATAAAAACCCTCTGATACAAACAAAATACAAACGTTTTTATACCCTTCACCACAGGTGGAAGGGTCGCGGGTTCGAATCCCGGTCAATTCACTTTTTTTGTACATTTTTTTTATTTTCTTAAGATTTTTTTTTTGTTTTTTTTTTAACATTTAATAATTAATTTAAATAAAATTTTATATTTATAATTAAATAATCCATAAATAGGCTAAAAACATCAAAATTTTTATAAAAACCCTCTGATGCAAACAACAAACACTATTCCAGAGCTGTAATATGACCTATGGATACGTCTTATATAGCAAAAGATAAAATCTTTAGTATAACATATTTTCTGAAAAACTCGGAAATATCGGTTCAGATACAAAAAAGTTATGCCCAAAACATACATTTTTTTAAATACCAATTTTCTGGAACCATAAATCTGCCCGAGTCCAAGTCTTATCACCAAACTAAATGGTTAATTTACTCTTAAAGGCGTCCGTATATAAATCTGTCCATTCCATATATGTCCATATATAAACTTCAGTTTTTTCCCAACCATGGTGAAAGGTATATAAGATTCGGCATAGCCGAATTTAGCCGCTCTTACTTGTTTTTGCTAATTTTAGCAAATCGGTTTTTAAAAATTTGTAAAATTATTTCTGAAATTAGCAACAAAAATTTGTAAAAATTCTGTAATTTGTAAAATGCAAATAGAAAAAAGATTTGCTAAATAATAATTTTTTTACTAAGAATCAGTACTAAAATAGTAGTGGGAATGAAAACTGTTTACAAATTTTTATACTAACTTTTTTTCTGAATGTAAAAACTGGTGGCTTGAAGGTATTTAATAACAGGTTGCATATAAAGGGCATAATAATTCGTTACATAAGGGGTTCAGATAACACATTATCAATAGGTACTGAAAAATTGGCTACATATAATAAGTTTATAAGTCGTTACAGAACTGATAACGAGGAAGAAAAGTAATAACTACACCATTTCCAATTTATTTTCAGAAAGTACCAACTATTTTCAGAAACTATTTTATTTCAGATATTAAGAATTTTATTTCAGAAATTAATATAATAACTGAAATTAAATTAATATATGTGAAATTTAATTGATAGTATCTGAAATAAAATTAATAACTTCTGAAATTAACTGATGAATCTGAAATTAAATTAAACATTTCTTAAATTGTTATTTTCTTAAACTAAACTCATAATTTCTGCAAATAATTAATAATTTTTGATGTTAATTTGTAAATGGTGTAATGGTGTATAAAGAAATAATATATTAACCCTTTAACCACTGGAGTCGAAATACGAGGCATTTTGTTATGAAATTTTGGTTCTATTATCATTTTGGACTAAAAAGCGAGAATGTGAGTCCATTTGTCAAAACAAATTAACCTGAAAGCGCCAGGTGGAATAAATGAAAGACAACCTGAAGACAAAAAGCTCGACTCAAACAAAAATATTTGCTTCACAAATCAAACACGCATCAAATTATCAAAATACAGCTTGAAACTACTTTTTTTAGTTTTAATTTTGCACCAAAATCACAAATAATTTTCGTGTCTGTTTCGACAAAAATCTTGACAGAAATGTGTGTATCTATCAAACTACAGGTTGGTTGAAAAGTTCCTGCGCTCGAAATGAAAGAATACTGTTTTTGTTACGAAATATATTTTTTTATTCAATATAATCTCCTAGAAGCTCAATACACTTGTTCCAATGATCTTCCAATAGTTTTATCTCATCCTTATAATGGTTTTCCGGAAGCTCTGCAAAATAACCGTCTACGGCTGCTATGGCCTCTTCATTCGACGAAAAATTCTTTCCACGAAGGAATTGTTTGAGATTTCTGAAGAGAAAGTAGTCACTGGGAGCCAAATCTGGTGAATACGGTGGATGTTCAAGCAATTTGTACTTTAATTCTTTGAATTTAGCCATCGTCAAAACACTTTTGTGAGCAGGTGCATTGTCTTGAAGAAAAATGATTTTTTTCTTCTTTAAACCAGGTCTTTTCTCACAAATTTTTTCATCCAGCTGATCCAAATAGCTGAAATAATATTCAGAGTTGATTGTTTTACCTTTCTGAAGATAATCAATCAACAAAATTCCTTTTGAACAACCAGCTTCAGTCCACTGTAAGCGTTCTTGTTTCAATTTAGGATCATGGTGGTAGTTCCAAGTCTCATCCATAGTTATAAAACGAGGGTTTTATTCGGCTTAAAACGCTCCAAATTAGGCTGAGAAATTTGTTTTCGATCCAGTTTTTGTTGAATTGTTAATGTGTGCGGCACTAACTTTCCAAACAGTTTTTTTATACGTAATTCTTCATGTAAAATATGGAGTACTCGTTCGTCTGAGATGCCTATGGCATTAGCAATTTCACGCTTAGTCAAACTTGGATCTTCACTAACCATATTATGTACCTACTCAATGATTTCTGCTGTGGTTTGGTCGTCCTTCACGTGAATCGTCTATAAGGCTGGTACGACCTCGTTTAAATTCACCAGCCCAAAATTCAACGGTGCGTTTTGAAGGTGAGGACTCCTTATACACTTCTAACAATTGTTCATAAATTTCCTATGCTTTTAAACCCTTCAAAACAAAGAATCTAATGACTGCACGATATTCAATTATTTCCATAATAAAAAAATCAATGACGCGCCAACTTCAAATGGCTTGTAAACAAAGAAAGAATTGACAGAATGACTTGCAACTTTGCATGTGTTCTCAGGACAGTTATACCAACTTGAGAAAAAAAAAAGTTTGGAGCTAGCAGTGCCATCTCTTGGTGAGCGCAGGAACCTTTCAACCAACCTGTATTCAACTGAGCGTGTTCAAACCGGCACTGTTCGAAAGGCTAATTCAAACAGACAAAAATGTCGTTGGCGATTATTGCACCAAAATTATTGCTTTGGATATAATTGGACTTTAGTGATGACCTTCTGTAGAAGGTCTTAGTGGTTAAAGGGTTAAGTTTGTTTTTTTCAAATTATATACAAATATTCCATACACATTTAAGCAGATAAAGACTAGCCAAGCAGTTATAGATATAGCTACTTAAAAACACTGTCCAACAAATTAAGACTTTTTGAATGGAACAGAATAGTGACCCCATAATTCTGAAAGGGTATGTTGAGTAGCTCATTTTTGTACAACAAACTTATGGTCCAACACGTCTGAGTTTTTTTTTACAGTGGGTCAAAATTTTCATTTTTTGGTCGAAGGGAGCATTATACTATATGAAAAAAATGCTGTAAGTTAATGTCTGAGAGAATTCTTATGGTCAGAATTGTATTGTGGAATTGTATGAGGATTATTTTTGTGGAAGATCTTAACCCTCTAACTGGTCTCTTTATGGGTAAATTTTACCCTTTTTTCGAGTAAATCAAAAAATATCCTTTAAAAAAGGACATTTAAGGATTAAAATATTCTACGAAAATGTTTGCCGGAAAACTTCAGTGGGGGTCACCAAAGACACCAATGTTGTAAATAAAGCTCTTTACGCTTTATTAGTAAAATTTTACACCAACATATACAAAACAGGTAAAAACGGCGTCAAGTTCGGCCGGGCCAAACACTGAGTTCTCGCGTCTTGTCAGCTGTGACTTGCAAATTAAGAGATTGGTTTTGTTTTATTTGTGGACATTTTACGCACCATCAAAGCAGAAGAAAGATATTCCCTACAATTGAAGAACCATATTTTCTTTTCTTTGGAATACGATTTTTATCTGAAGCTTGGATACCAAAAACCGTATGTACTACTTGCGAAAGTGGTCTTTTGACCTGGTACAAAGGCGGTACTAAGGCGCTGCCATTTTCTGCGCCTATTACATGGATTGAACCTGGAAATCACAAATCAGATACATGCTATTTCTGCGTAAATTACAAATTTGGTAGAAGCCAAAGGCACTACGCGATAATGACATACGAAGCAACAAATAATGTCATTTTACCAGAAGTGCGCTGTGAAGGTGTTCCGGTGCCTCAACCGCCTACACATACATTTTCGGCCAATATGACAGTCGCCAATACAGAAATAACAGCGGCGGTTGAAAACATATCAGATATAAGTTACTTGCCTCTTGATGGTTTAAACATATGTCCTAATTTGATAGACCAAGCTTATTATGAAGATCTTGTAAGAGATTTAGGACTAACAAAAGAAAAGCTGAAATATTATGTTCCAGATTGAAAAACAGGAATTTGATAAAAGCCGATGTAAAAGTTACATTTCCAAGAAAAGGACACGCCGATCTGGAAAGTTATTTTAAAAAATCAGAAGAACTTGTATACTGTTGCAGTATTGAAGAGGTTCTAAAATATCTAAAGCTTCCACTGGACTCTTCCGCTTGGCGACTATTTATAGATAGTTCAAAACACAGCTTAAAAGCAGTTTTACTGCACAATGGAAATCAGCATCCATCAATACCGGTTGCGTATTCCACAAAAAAGGAGGAAACATACGCAAATATTTCAAATCTCTTAAATAAAATTGAATACTATAAATATAAATGTGAAGTATGCGCAGACTTCAAAATGATTGCAATATTGACTGGAATGCAAACAGGATACACAAAATATATGTGCTTTCTTTGTAAATCGGATTCACGTGCTACCAGCAGCCATTATCATATTAAATATTTCGAAAAACGTAAAGATAATATTATTGGTGACTTAAATGTAATCCATGAATCCCTTGTCCCAAAAGATAAGGTCATACTTCCACCGCTGCATATTAAGTTGGGCGTGGTGAAAAATTTTATTAAAAGCTTAAATACACAAGGAAATGCTTTCAAACGCATTCAAACAATTTTCCCCAGATTATCTGCAGCAAAATTAAAAGAAGGTAAAATACGGTTTTAAGAAATAATTTATTTCATTTAATGTAAATTACCTTTTCTAGGAATGCTCGTTGGACCCGATATAAGAAAATTATTACAAGATGAAGAATTTTATGGTCATCTGTCGGATATGTCGGACAGCATTTGACTTTATGCAGCTGGTTATATCAGTATTCCTTGGAAACTCAAAAGCACAAAACTATGCAGAAAATATTGAAAGCATGCTAATCGGTTTTAACAATATTGGCGTTAAGATGTCACTAAAGCTACATTTTCTGCACTCTCATCTCAATTTTTTTAAAGAAAACCTTGGAGCGGTTTCAGATGAACACGGTGAAAGGTTTCATCAGGATATAAAAGTATTGGAAGAAAGATTCAAAGGAAAATCCCAAAGTGTAATGCTTGCTGAATACGTATGGGGCTTGTACAAAAACCTTGACCCATCGGAACATTCACGTCAAGCTAAATACAGGAAAGCATATTAAGTTTAATCTTTAATTCATTGTCATACTACTGCTATTTCCCAATTCCCTTTTACTCGAAAATTTGAAGCAAAAAAATAAATATGTACAATGTACATACTATAATAAACCACTATTAAAACAAAATTATAATTTTTTATAGAAGTTGGCGTGTAATTTTGCCAATTAATCGTAAAAAGCTTTATTTACAACAATGGTGTCTTTGGTGACCCCCACTGAAATTTTCCGGCAAACATTTTCGTAGAATATTTTAATCCTTAAATGACCTTTTTTAAAGGATATTTTTTGATTTTCTCGAAAAAAGGGTCAAATTGACCCATAAAGAGACCAGTTAGAGGGGTAAGATCTTCCACAAAAATAATCCTCATACAATTCCACAATACAACTCTGACCATAAGAATTCTCTCAGACATTAACTTACAGCATTTTTTTTCATATAGTATAATGCTCCCTTCGACCGAAAAATGAAAACTTTGACCCACTGTAAAAAAATACTCAGACGTGCTGGACCATAAGTTTGTTCTACAAAAATGATCTACACAACATACCCTTTCAGAATTGTCGCTATTCTGTTCCAAAAATGCTGTTGGACAGTGAAATTAAGAATGTATAAAAATGTTTCCCAGTCTGAGAAATTATTGGCTTTTCGCTTTTAAATGTAAACAAAAATATTTGTCATAAAAATATTTGAAATTTTTGTGTTTTTAATTTGATAAAATATTAAAAGACAACAAAAGCTAACAAATGAATTATTTGTTTGTAAGTAAAGGTAGAGCAGGGCAAGCAATATAATTGCTCTATTTCGCTTTCCTGCGAAGTCCATATACGAAAACAGCTTTCGTACAAAGGCGGCCCCATATGTTCAAATTGTATTTGTTTACAAAAAATAAAGAAAAGTCTGTTAAGTAGAGATAGTCGTTTTCTTAACAAGTATTTATAGATATAGATATAAAAATCGCCAAAAAAACAGACCTATTATACATTTATAATCATAAAAAATACAACATATATACACATATTTTATTAAATTCACAAAAAAAAAATCAGATTAATTCATTCAAAATTTCAATTCAAAATGGTAATCGAAAAATCCTATTTTCAAACCAAAATCATTAAAAAACAGAAATATTTAAAACCAAAAAATTTTTTATTTCCTTTTTTTTGAATTGATTTTTGATAACAGTTAAAAAAAAAATTTAAATATCAAAACCAAAAATATATTTTAACTGCCAAAAATAAGTAGTGAAAACACATTATTAGTAACTAATTATTTTCACATTGAAAGTAATGTAGTATGCAAGGAGCTGACAGAGAATATCCATGGCGTTATAAGTAACTCAATATTTTCACTTTAGAAGTAATGCAGTGGGCAGGGGTAGGTAAATATGTAAACAGGAATTGGCAACGAATATGTGATCTTGTCTAATAATTAAAAAAATCGTTTACTTACTTTTAAATAGATATGTGTAATCTTTATTGGCACTCTAAGGGTGGGTGCGAGCTGGCTAAATAAAATCTAAACTTAATTCAGGTTTCTAAATTTCTTTTAAATACAAAATATTTTCAATTATTTTTCAAAACAATTTTAAACCCTATTGTCGATTTGTATTTAGTTTTGTGTTTATTTAGCCACTTCGCACAGGGCCTAAATATTTAAGATTGAACTATTATATAACTTTTTTCTTTATAGCTTAATAATTAAAAATTAAAGTCATACATATGTATTTTTTTCTATGTTTTAGGTTTATTATTAAATGTTTGTTTATGAATCTTATTAAAATATTTTTATTTAGAATTGAATTGGACTGGATTGATATTATTTTATTTTTAAATCAATAAAAAAATAACATGATGTCAAAAACTGCTTGGTTTTTAATAATAATGTAGGCAGATTGAATTTAATACTTCAGATTTTTCCAAACCAAACAATGCTATGTATACTTAGACAATCAAAGTAAAAATTAAAGAAACATCAAAAAGATGCTAAGTCGACTTGATTACTTTTAAAGCGTGATAAAGAATGCTATGTCAATTTTAAATCTGAAAGACTTAAAATTTCTAAAATTCGAAAGTGCCAAAAGAATTATGTTTAATTTTTAATAACAACAGTGCAAAACTTTAAGTTCAACCTCATATAGTTTTCGAGACATCGCCCGTCAACTTTAAGAGCTTCTCCTGCAAAACTCACTTTTTCGACTTTGCATGTTTTGGAATTGAGCTGTCGATATGTGCTATCAAATATTTAAGATATAATAAAATATTTATGATAATGATAGTTTTTAAAATTGTATGAGATATAAATATATAAAAATATGATCCAATATAAAAACTATTTTTTGATATGGTTAGATATATAATTATATATGATACAATATTTGTAAACAAGTTTTAGATATTGTTATACAAAGTTTTATATCTAGTACATTTTTGATATGATATAAGATTTTTTATAACCACTGATTGAAAATTGATTATACATATTTACATTAATTTATTAGTTATTAGTTAAGAGATCAATCTATACAATTGTTCTCCTTAAATATTAAGAAATTAAATAATAATATATATACAAGGAAATATAATCTATTTTAAGCAAAAGCTTGTTCAAACCCCCATTTAAATATAAGATATAATTCGTTATAATTATATAGCTACATGCCAATGGTTTCGAATCCCAGCCAGGAAGATAACAAATTTTTTTTTACTGTGTTTGTTTTTTCTTTCTAATATTTCTTTTACAAAACTTTCAAAATTCAACCCATTTCGAGACAACAAGTCCTAGACATTTGTAAAAGGATATAAGATATAATAAGTTTATAATAAACTAGGTAACATACATATGATTAGAATGTACAACAATTTCGAAATTTTCTGATCTGAGACGGTATGTTCAGCAATTTCGTAGAAAATATTAACACAAATACTTTTGTGAAACTCATTAACCCTCTAATTCCTACACATAACAGTAATTTTTGTCTTTGTTTAAACAAATCGTAAAAAGCAATCCTACAAAGGGGGGAGGGGGGGAATGACAACGCCTTCAAAAATTTTAGCCATTAAATTTTACTACATATGTCAGCATACACCAAAGTCCAAAACATAATATAAAAACCAGCCAAATTCAATATTGCTTATTAAAGGTTTATTTAGTTATTGTTCACATATGTAGGTCACCCCAAAATCTCAGGAGAAGGTTTGACACCGCATACTTTATCATTATCAAAAAATTGTAATGCAAATAATTTCGTTACAACTAATATCAATGCAATGCTAATAAAATGGTCAATTCATGATCCAGAGAAAACCAAAATTTTTTGTTTTATCAAACAGACAAACTTTGAGAAATCGAATTTAAAACATATTTTAATTAATCCCAAATTTCGTGTATACTATTTTCAATAATTTTTTGGTAAATATTTTTCATAAAAAAACCAAAGATATTTTTAATATGTAGCCAATGTTCCATTATTTTTTCTAGTTTAATGGAACATTGTGAAAATTTAAAAAAAAAATACATTTAAACGGAAGGGTTTTTAAGGAAGGCTTATTAACTTATTTAAATTGAATAATAACCCTTTAGGAAGCCTGGGGTCAAGTGTCGCCAAGTCCCCACTTTTGTCGACTATTTTGGGTGACTTTTTGGTGACAGAGTGTCTACACTTTTTACATTCCCTTTTCTTGGTGACATTGTCAACAAAGCGTATACTGCACATTTTACATACCTTTCTTTGCAGCTGCAAAGCTGTGCTTCTTTTTGATTTTTTTATTGTTTTATTTTATTGAAAATACATGTAGATACATGAAGATTTTGTATAGTCTTTGAAGATTTGTCTACTCCAAAATAAAATTTGCGCGAAAAACTTATTTTCTTTAAACAAATTTTTAAAAAATTTATTAATAAAATTTCTTATTTTCCAAAATAAATGCACCTCTTTAAACTTATTTTCCTTCCTAGTGTGGAAATTTAGTAAAAAGTTCCAAAAGTTTAGACTGGAATTACTAAAATGTAGTTTTGAATCAGTAGACAAAGTTAATGAAACTGTACTGGTTCAGTTTCACTATCGACATTTCCTTCAGTGAAAATTTTACTAAATTTTAGTAAATTTTAGATAATTCACTGAAGGAACTCAGAGTGTGTGATGTTGTATTTTCTTGTAATTTATTACAATATATCTTAGTTGGATATTGTGAACGAAAACCAGTAATGCAGAAAAATTAGCACTTCTTTTATTGTCGTCATATCACATGACTTTTTTTGATAAAATGTTGTATTGTGAGGGAAAGAAGAATTTAGCGGCAAAAAGCGCTTCCTAGTCCTGTAGTCCTGCTAAATTCATGTTTATTCGTTAAGGAACGTTTTGCCAATAAAATCTTTTCACTTTCCCTGTGTGCGGTTAGTAGTTTCTAATAGTACGCATAATAAGCAATTAACATGTGAAATCTTAACGGCTTTAAACCAAAAATTGGCGATTATTTTGAATACGATTATTGGTAAAACCACACCAGAACATGTGTTTATTAAAAAATTAAAAACAAAATTTAATGCAAAGAGTAAACAAAATTACACTTATGCGATCTTATCTGTGAAGATTAAAAAACCAAAACGTAAAGCAAATAAATGTTTTATATTTTATCCATCTGCTAATTATTAAAAATGAACTCAACATTAACCTTGTCATTATCATTTTATTTTAAAGGTTTAAATCTTAACAAATTTTGGCATCATCACAAGAATCAATACCAAAAATAAACTTGGCTTAACTGGAAACTAATCACTGTGTTGTCAGTTTAGGGGATTTGTCCCCAAATTGGGGATTTTATTTTTTGAATGAGAATAAAAATTTCCGTTTGGGGATCCGGGGATTTGTTGGGGATGAAAAAAAAATTAAGGGGATTTTCGGGGATAAAATATTAACAATATTTTCTTTTTTTTAATTTTTATTATTTTTCAACCCTGTTAATATTTTATAATTGTTGGTAAGAGTGTAGAATTTATGATTATACAGGCGCGGATTCAGGGGGGGGGGGGATAACGGGATATATCCCCCGCCAACTCGGTCACAAATCCCAAAAAAAACTAAGTGATTTACGTATATAACGTATAATAACGATCCGCCCTATTGAGTGTCTAGTCGTGTTTTTGCAAGTGTCTAGTGAATTTTTAAAAATTTATTGTTTTAATACTAAATTATTTGGACCTGTTTTTCAAAAAAGAACTCTAAAAAATCAGAATTATTAGACAATAATTGGGTTTGGTGCATTTAAGGATTTTTGCGGGTTTCTGCAAAACTTGCAAATTTCATCAAATTGTTAAGCCATTACAATAACAAATATTGGTCATACTGTTTGTTTTTGTTTATTATCATCAAGTTCTCCATTATTCACTTTGAAGTAAGTGATCAGCTGTTATCCATAATCTCCAGTATACATCAAACTGTAACGTATAGGTTTGTGCCTGAACTATTATATAGTAACAACCCTGTTATCTCCTGAGCTGTCCAATATTATCATGAAGTGCTCATATGAAAATTGTGTGGTTACTAAAAATGAACTTATGGTGTCTTGTTGGCTGTGCAGTCGATACTACCATTTAACTTGCACTAAAGGTCTTAAGGCTCGTGATGCTGATGCTTTGGCTGATAAAGCTAAAAGCCTTCATTGGACTTGTCAACATTGTAAAAATATTGGCGTGGAATTTTATAATTTCTTTAAAAGTTCGCAATCTGAGTTTAAAAAAATCTCTCAAGACTTTGCTGAACTGCAAAGTAAATTATCCTGTTATGGCGAATTATTTACCAAATTCCATAACTTGGAAAAATTCTCCAGCTCAATAAAGTCTTCATCTCCTAAAGGTAAAAACAATTTAGAAGACCTGAATAATCGTCCAACTACGTCAAATTCTCTCCGTACTGCTGCCTCATCAAACCTTATCGAAATTGATGCTGTTTCTCCTATCCCATCTGGTTCATCAATTAATTATAATCCGTATTCGGTTTCTAATTCTAAGAGTTCCAGCTCGATTCCATCGGTGGAGGTTGCTGCTGGTTCCTCCAATCAATGTTCACACTCTACTGATAACATGGAAGTACGAGTGACAAGATCAATTAAAAAATCTTTACATAATCAAAATCCTTATATTATCACACAATCCATGAATACTATACCTACTGCTTTAACAGTAAATGATGCTGGATCTCCTATTTCTCTAACGCAATCTTCCCGTTCTTCTTCTAATTTAAATGCTACAACGGTTCTACGTTCTCCACCTAATAATCAACTTTTGAATTCCATCAATAATACTGATATTCTCCCTACTTTACCGAATCAACAAATGTGTGTACCTACTGATTCCAATTCAACTCTAAATCTGTTAACTGTTGTTCCACCGAAAAAATCTATATTTGTTTCACGCTTTACGTCTACAACTTCAATTGAAGATATCAATCAATACATAAAAAACAAATTGAATTTCGATGCAAATATTTTAACTTATAAATTTTCTTACTCTCAACCAAGAGAAATAACATCGTTTAAAATATTGGTACCTTATGAACTATTTAAGCAAATCGTTGATCCTAGTTTCTGGCCTGAAAACACTCTAGTTCGTGAATATGTTTTCAGAAATAATCCTAGAGTACCTAAAATATCTATTCCTGTCTCAAAAAACTAATTGATTCTTCCGTCCATACGAGTTCAATTGTGTATCAAAATGTTAGAGGCCTTAATACTAAATTATCTGCCCTATATGCTGATAGTTTTAATTTTGATAAACATATATTTGTATTTACTGAAACCTGGCTACATAAAGGTATTCATAATTCTGAAATTTTGTGTCCAAACTATCAAATTTTTAGACGAGATAGAAATAATGGTCATAGTAAGAGTGGTGGTGTTATGATTGCTGTTATAAATTACTTGTCTGCAGAAGAGATTTTATTTAATAATGCCTTTGATATTGAAGCTATTTGCGTACTGGTAAAACAACATAATAAATCATTTTATATCATGTGTTCCTATATTCCTCCCAGATCTTCTATAGAAATATATGAAAAGCACAAGAAAGCTGCCGAATTAATTTTTAAAAAACTAAAACCATTAGAGTCTTTTTTACTACTTGGTGATTTTAATATTCCTTCGATTTCATGGGATAAAGAAGATGATTCAAATAGTTTAATTCCAGTATTTTCCACTGACCTAATGTCTGAATTTGTTAATGCATTGTCTTCCAATTGCCTTTTCCAAATTAATAATGTTGTCAATAAGTTTGGTAAATTACTGGATCTTGTTTTCGTTAGTGAACCCAACGAATTCTGTATTTCAAGAGCATCGCCTATATCATTTCCTGAAGATCAGTATCATCCAACATTGGAAATTACCTGTTTATTTTCTTATACAGTTTGCAGTAATGTTAGGAAACAGATTAAGGAGCTTTGCTTTAAGAGAACCGATTACAATACACTCACTTCTGCTTTGTCACAAATCAACTGGAATGATGTTTTTGCTTTATGTAATGATAATCTGGATCTGATGCTGAAGTCATTCTATAAAGTTATATACAATTGTTTTACTAAATCTGTTCCTAAGACTTTTCCAAAAAAAAGTACTGGTCCTCCTTGGAATTCAAAATTTCTTTCTCGCCTAAAAAATAAAAAAACTAAGCTATTTAAGAAATATAAAGAACATGGATCATTGATCAACTACACGAACTATATAAGTTAGAGCTGAATATAACAAATCGAATCGTTCTGCTTATAATGATTATTTAAATAATATAAAGGCTAAGTTAAAAAGCGACCCTAAGTCTTTTTACTCGTTTGTTAATTCTAAACGACGCTGCATTGGTTTTCCATCCTCAATGAAATTAGATGACATCGAAGCATCAGACGATATCTCTATAAGTAATATGTTTGCTGATTTTTTTGCTTCAACATACTCCACAACTAAATTCAACAACACTTCTCAATATCCTTTCATTATCCCGGAATCATCTATAAATATTTCATTTATTAATGAACAAACTGTTTTAAGCAACTTGTTAAAACTAAAATGGTCGTATGCTGCGGGGCCTGATGGAGTCCCAAATTGTGTGTTAAAACGTTGCGCAAATCTTCTATACAATAATTCAATTAGACTGGCATATTTTCCTGATGTTTGGAATAAATCCTTTATAACTCCAATTTTTAAGTCTGGAAGTAAATCCGTAGTATCAAATTACAGAGGAATAGCTAAATTAAGTTCAATTCCAAAATTATTTGAAAAATTGATAACCGAGGCATTATCATATCAAGCGTCTTCTATTATTTCACAACAGCAACATGGTTTTCGTAAATCCTGCTCAACAATTACCAATTTACTGGAACTTACAACTTTAGTCAATGATGGCTTTGTTAATGGAAAACAAACTGATGTTGTTTATACTGATTTCAGTAAAGCCTTTGATAGAGTAAACCATGATTTATTACTATATAAGTTAGACCGTATTGGTTTCAGTTTGACGCTTCTTAAATGGATTGGTTCCTACCTAAAAAGCCGTAAACAGTGTGTTAAATTTCGTACTGTACAATCTAATATTATTAATGTCACATCTGGTGTTCCTCAAGGCAGTCATTTAGGTCCGCTTTTGTTTATACTCTTTATTAATGATCTTCCATCGGTTTTACAATATTCTAAATGCTTGATGTATGCAGATGATGTCAAAATACTTCTTTCCTTTAATAATTGTACTGAGCAAAGGTTATTGCAAATCGATATTAATAATTTTACTACATGGTGTAATTTGAACCTAATGGACCTTAACGTAAAAAAATGCAAATACATGGTGTTTTCAAGATCTCTTCCTGTTAATGGTTTGTACATGATGAATGGTATGCGGCTAGAGATGGTTGAAACATTTAATGATCTTGGTGTTTTATTGGATAGACGTTTGGATTTCCGAAATCATATTACTAAGACAATTAATAAGGCAGTTGGTGTATTGGGGTTTATCAAACGCTGGACAAAAGAATTTTCTGGTCCTTACATTACAAAAAAGCTGTTCACTACTCTAGTGAGACCAATTCTTGAATATGGTTCTGTTGTCTGGGATCCTTTCTACAACGTACACTCTAATTCTATTGAATCCGTTCAGAAACAATTCCTTATATTTTGCCTCCGTGGACTTGGTTGGAGTCCTACTGTGCACTTACCTCCCTACAAAAGCCGTCTTGCGCTTATAAAGCTTCCTACACTTTATAGTCGCCGTAAAATGTTAAATGTTACTTTTTTAATAAATTTGATTAATGGAGATTTACATTCAGATTTTCTAGTTAGCAAACTCAACATAAATGTTCCACATCGCTTATCAAGATACTATCTATTTCTTAGTGTTAAATACTTTTCTACAAATTATGCTAATTCTGATCCTTTTCGCCGTATTTGTATCGAATTTAATCAATTGTATCATATCTTTGATTTTTATAAGAGCTTAGATACTATTAAAAGAGACATTATTCTTTACCTTAATAATTAAATAACATTCTTATCAATTTCTAGTTTATTTAAAATTATATTACTCCCTCATATGTTTGTATTTTTTATCATTATTTTATTGTTATCATAATAGTCTGTAAGGATGTTATTTTTTATGGACTAAATAAATAAATAAATAAATAAATAAATAAATAAAAATAAAAAAATAATATATTGCTGCCTATCCAAATATTTGACTGCAAATATCGTGTTTTTAAAGTTTTCTGGTAGACCACTCTTAAATACATCTGCCTAAACAAATTTTGCAAGTACAATAGAAATGATAAATTTGTTTTTTGTTTTGAATTAAAATTGCATTAAAACGTTTCTTGCGTCATAAGATTTTTAATTTTTTCCCTGTCCTGTTTCTCCTTTTCGCCTTTTCTATATTAAGCCATCGATATCTATTTTTGGTTTTTTTACTAAATGACTTATATGTATTTTTAATTTTTATTTAAAGGCTAGCTTAATGAAAACATCAAATACATTTACTAAATATTAAAAAATTTATTGTAGCTTTTTTTTTAACAAAAATTAATAAAAGTAATTGAAGCATTAAGTAAAAAATCAAATAAAAGTTAAATACAATGCATTAATTTTTTTTAAATGCCATGCTACAATTCAATTCACTGAAGGAAATATCGATAGTGAAACTGAACCAGTACAGTTTCATTAAATTTGTCTACTGATTCAAAAGTACATTTTAGTAATTCCAGTCTAAACTTTTGGAACTTTTTACTAGATTTCCACACTAGGAAGGAAAATAAGTTTAAAGAGGTGCATTTATTTCGGAAAATAAGAAATTTTATTAATAAATTTTTTAAAAATTTGATTAAAGAAGATAAGTTTTTCGCGCAAATTTTATTTTGGAGTAGACAAATCTTCAAAGACTGTACAAAATCTTCATGTATTTTCAATAAAATGAAACAATAAAAAAATCAAAAAGAGGCACAGCTTTGCAGCTGCAAAGAAAGGTATGTAAAATGTGCAGTAGACGCTTTGTTGACAATGTCACCAAGAAAAGGGAATGTAGAAAGTGTAGACACTCTGTCACCAAAAAGTCACCCAAAATAGTCGACAAGAGTGGGGACTTGGCGACACTTGACCCCAGGCTTCCTAAAGGGTTAGTATTCAATTCAAATAAGTTAATAAGCCTTCCTTAAAAACCCTTCCGTTTAAATGTATGTTTTTTTTATAATTTTCACAATGTTCCATTAAACTATAAAAAATAATGGAACATTGGCTACATATTAAAAATAGCTTTGGTTTTTTATGAAAAATATTTAACAAAAAATTATTGAAAATAGTATACAGATAAAAGTACCACGAAATTTGGGAGTAATTAAAATATGTTTAAAATTCGATTTCTCAAAGTTTGTCTGTTTGATAAAACAAAAAAAATTTGGTTTTCTCTGGATCATGAATTGATCATTTTATTAGCATTGCATTGATATTAGTTGTAACGAAATTATTTGCATTACGATTTTTTGATAATGATAAAGTATGCGGTGTCAAACCTTCTCCTGAGATTTTGGGATGACCTACATATGTGAACAATAACTAAATAAACCTTTAATAAGCAATATTGAATTTGGCTGGTTTTTGTATTATGTTTTGGGCTTTGGTGTATGCTGACATATGTAGTAAAATTTAATGGCTAAAATTTTTGAAGACGTTGTCATTCCCCCCCTCCCCCCTTATTATATCGTATATCCTTTTACAAATGTCTAGGACTTGTGGTCTCGAAATGGGTTGAATTTTGAAAGTTTTGTAAAAGAAATATTAGTAAGAAAAAACAAACACAGTAAAAAAAAAAATTGTTATCTTCCTGGCTGGGATTCGAAACCATTGGCATGTAGCTATGTAATTATAACGAATTATATCTTATATTTCAATGGGGTTTTGAACAAGCTTTTCCTTAAAATAGATTATATTTCCTTGTATATATATATTATTATTTAATTTCTTAATATTTAAGGAGAACAATTGTATAGATTGATCACTTAACTAATAAATTATTGTAAATATGTATAATCAATTTTCAATCAATGGTTATAAAAAATCTTATATCATATCAAAAATATACTAGATATAAAACTTTGTATAACAATATCTTAAACTTGTTTACAAATATTGTATCATATATAATTATATATTTAACCATATCAAAAAATATTTTTTATATTGGATCATATTTTTATATATTTATATCTCATACCATATTAAAAACTATCATTATCAAAAATATTTTATTATATCTTAAATATTTGATAGCACATATCGACAGCTCAATTTCAAAACATGCAAAGTCGAAAAAGTGAGTTTTGCAGGAGAAGCTCTTAAAGTTGACGGGCTATGTCTCGAAAACTATATGAGGTTGAACTTAAAGTTTTGCACTGTTGTTATTAAAAATAAAACACAAATCTTTTGGCGCTTTCGAATTTTAAAAATTTTAAGTCTTTCATATTTAAAATTGACATAGCATTCTTTATCACGCTTTAAAAGTTATCAAGTCGACTTAGCATCTTTTTAATGTTTCTTCAATTTTTACTTTGATCGTCTAAGTATACATAGCATTGTTTGGTTTGGAAAAAATCTGAAGTATTAAATTCAATCTGCCTACATTATTATTAAAAACCAAGCAGTTTTTGACATCATGTTATTTTTTTATTGATTTAAAAACAAAATAATATCAATCCAGTCCAATTCAATTCTAAATAAAAATATTTACATAAGATTCATAAACAAACATTTAATAATAAACCTAAAACATAGAAAAAAATACATATGTATGACTTTAATTTTTAATTATTAAGCTATAAAGAAAAAAGTTATATAATAGTTCAATCTAAAATATTTAGGCCCTATGCGAAGTGTCTAAATAAACTCAAAACTAAATACAAATCGACAATAGGGTTTAAAATTGTTTTGAAAAATTTTTGAAAATATTTTTGTATTTAAAAGAAATTTAGAAACCTGAATTAAGCTTAGATTTTATTTAGCCAGCTAAACGATTTTTTAAGCATTAGACAAGACCACATATTCGTTGCCAATTCCTGTTTTCATATTTACCTACCCCTGCCCACTGCAATACTTCTAAAGTGAAAATAATGAGTTACTCATAACGCCATGGATATTCTCTGTCAGCTCCTTCCATACTACATTACTTTCAATGTGAAAATAATAAGTTACTAATAATGTGTTTTCACTACTTATTTTTGGCAGTTTTTTTTACTGTTATCAAAAATCAATTCAAAATAAAGTAAATAAAAAATTTTTTGACTTTAAATATTTCTGTTTTTTAATGATTTTGATTTGAAAATGGGATTTTTCGATTACCACTTTAAATTGAAATTTTGAATGAGTTAATTTGATTTTTTTTTTTTTTTGTGAATTTAATAAAATATATGTACATATGTTGTATTTAAGCTTATTATGATTATAAATGTATATTAGGTCTGTTTTTTTTTGCAATTTTATATATCTATATCTATAATTACTTGTTAAATAAACGACTATCCCTACTTACCAGACTTTTCTTTATTTTTTGTAAGCAAATACAATTTGAACATTTGGGGCCGCCGTTGTACGAAAATCCAATAATGTCTCAGACTTGGAAATATTTTTATACATTCTTAATATTTAAGTAGCTATATCTATAACTACTAGCAAGTCTATATCTGCTTAAATTTGTATGGAATATTTATATATAATTTGAAAAAAACAAACTTAATATATTATTTTTTTATATTTATATAAATGGTGTAATCATTTACAAATTAACATCAAAAATTATTAATTATTTGCAGAAATTATGAGTTTAGTTTAAGAAAATAACAATTTAAGAAATGTTCAATTTAATTTAAGATTCATCAGTTAATTTCAGAAGTTATTAATTTTATTTCAGATACTATCAATTAAATTTCACATATATTAATTTAATTTCAGTTATTATATTAATTTCTGAAATAAAATTCTTAATATCTGAAATAAAATAGTTTCTGAAAGTAGTTGGTACTTTCTGAAAATAGATTGGAAATGGTGTAGTTTTTACTTTTCTTCCTTGTTATCAGTTCTGTAACGACTTATAAACTAATTATATGTAGCCAATCTTTCAGTACCTATTGATAATGTGTTATCTGCACCCCTTATGTAACGAATTATTATGCCCTTTATATGCAACCTGTTATTAAATACCTTCAAGCCACCAGTTTTTACATTCAGAAAGAAAAGTTAGTAGAAAAATTTGTAAACAATTTACTATTTTTGTACTGATTTTTAGTAAAAAAATGATTATTTAGCAAATCTTTTTGCTATTTACATTTTACAAATTACAGAATTTTAACAAATTTTTGTTGCTAATTTCAGAAATAATTTTACAAATTTTTGAAAACCGATTTGCTAAAATTAGCAAAAAAAAAATACTAATTTAAAAAAAGTGGATATTGAAGGAAATGTTATTTCTAATTAAAATTTACACCTACAAACTTAAATTGCCTTAAAATGTTACATAGATTAAAAAAAAGGATCGGAAGTGAATATACCGACATCCATTTGAAATAGCACTATCAAGTTTTTTTAGTTCTAAAAATCAGCCCTAAAAACAATTAAAATTTGATCTTAAAAGTAAAAAAATTGACAAAAATATTTTTCAAACCAGAAATTCAAGCCTTTGAGTTTTTTTTTAATTGTCTAAAATATCTTAAAAAAAAAATAAAATAATTTTGATGGTCGAAAAAAAATTTAAATTTTGTACAATGTATCAATGATATTTAGTAATTTTTTTTGCTGAGCTTAGCACACAGATTTTTAATTCCACTTTGCAAAAAGTTGACTAAAATTTAGCAGCGGCTACTAATTTTTCTACTAATTTCATTGTACTACACGTCAGCAGACATGTGTTGCTAAGATTAGCAAAAAATACCGCTGGGTTCAAATTAGCAGAATTTCCCGTAATAACAGACTTTTTATGGTGAGTGTATTACATGAATTGCAACCAGTTATTTTTGCGTTACCTATAACTAGTTATTTTAACCTTACCATTAACTAGTTATTTTACTCCCTAGTCGTAAGGTTGTAGGTAACTAGCTTCCTCCAATGACATCCCTATGTAAAAATAATGAGCTTAGCAGGCAAACTTCAACCAGTTACTGCTCGTTCTAAAACCCATATTTAGGTCTTTTTTTGGTGGGTTATAATTACAAATCATAAACTAACATGATTATGAGAAATAGCAACATGGGCCTTCAGCTAAGTTTAAATATAGTAATAGATTGAATTCATAAAGCTTTGTTCCACTATTTAGTATTTACTATTAGCCCAGCAAAAATAAATGGAAGTGATTCTTAAGGAATTAATTTTTCATTGATTCCAAAGTATCGTTTAGTTCTGATTTTTCTCTTCCAAGGCAGTTCATTTTCACAACTTTAAAAATTGTGATTTTTTGAAGAAATTTAACACTTTTTGTATCTATGACGGGAAACTTATTTTAAAAACAACCAAAGTTATTAATTTTTAATGTTTAACATAGATGTTTCTCTATAAATTTGACATTTATAACTATGCTTTAAGTTTAAGAGATTTAAAATTCTTAAAATCGTAGTTATTACACAGTACGACAAAATCAAACTTTGAGTACACATGAGAAATGTTAACAGAATATGAAAATAAGCTTAAAATAACGAAATACTCTCGGCGTTTTGCTGTAGCACGTCACAATTATGAGAAAATCGATTTCGTACATTTTTGGTTCTTTTTTAACTTTACATGTAAATTAATAATAAAAAAAATCCACATTTAATTCCCTTTTCAAAACTGGCTCAAGCATGAAAATCGGTTGACCCATTCTGTTTTTATAGAACTTTTTATAATAGTATTACATTACAAGTGAACCTCCACGGTCCTTCGAATTTTAAAAATCGATTTTCTCAAAATTCTGACGGGCTACAGTAAAACGCCGAGACACGTATTTCTTTATTTTAAGCCTATTTTCATTTTCTTTTAACATTTCTTATGTGTACCAACCACTGTCGTACTGTGTTATTGATACAAAAAGTACAAAATGGAAAAAATTGCAAGAATTTCGAATAAAGTAATTTAATAAATAAGGCCCGTTTACTGAATGTCCCGTTATAACCAATAGTCAAACTCAAACTTTATATGGGAAATAACAACAAAAGTGTCAGTTAAATTCCCAGATTGAAGCTAACGGGAGTTTGTGGAAATGTGGCTTAGGCCCGATTACTGATGTCCTGTTTAAATCTAAATTACAAATTCAAAATTTATTTGGGAACATCAAAAGATCCCATTTTTCACTGAACCATAAGGGCTTTTGATGCAATGAAAAGGGATCATAAAAGAAAACTTCCACCCTATGACACCCCTATTTAAAAATCATTGGTTCCGATCCAAATTTTCACAACATTGGAATCAAAATCACAGCTTCTTTTTCTCTTCTTTTGCTGCTTTTTTTTGCTGGGTAGATATTATTAAAAATTAAAGTCATACATATATATGTATTTATTTCTATGTTTTACGTTTATTATTAAATTTTGTTTATGAATGTTATTTAAATATTTTTATTTAGAATTGAATTGGACTGGATTGATATTGTTTTATTTTTAAATCAATAAAAAAAACAAGTAAAAAAGGGCTAAATTCGGCTGTGCCGAATCTTTGAATACCCTCCACCAAAGGGGATGAAGATGATATACGTATATACTAAATTTTGCATGAACTGTAATATGAATATGTTTTGTCAATTTATGTAACGAACTTTTGTTATTTAGTTTTAGCAATGTTATTTACAGAGGTCTGCTCTGTTAGCGACTTTAACATTGTTAATTTTTACGTTAACTTAGTTATCATAGTATGTAAGACAATAAATGTAATCGAACAATAAGAAGACTTAATAACATTTTTACTTACTTAACAGAAAAAAAAAATAGGTACAGAAAAATTGTACAAATTTGTATGGAAAATTTAGAGGTACCTTTACATTTTCACACATAACTTTTGAACCGCATGACCGAAACTGCTCAGGAGGATGTTCAATAATCTGGGTAAAAATAGGCACTCCCGCTTGCGTCTTCGCGTCGTGATCGTGATTTCAACAGACAGACAGACGGACATCGCTAAATCGACTTAAAATTGCATAAGGATCACGAATATATATACTTTATGGGGTCTTAAACCTATATTTCGACATATTACAAACGGAATGACAAACTGATATATACCCTCACCATATATGGTGGAGGGTATAATAACACGTTGTCAAAAACTGCTCGGTTTTTAATAATAATTTAAAATATTCGTTCGTCTATGTAGGCAGATTGAGTTTAATACTTCAGGTTTTTCCAAACCAAACAATGCTATGTATACTTAGACGATCAAAGTAAAAATTGAAGAAACATCAAAAAGATGCTAAGTCGACTTGATAACTTTTTGAGCGTGATAAAGAATACTATGTCAATTTTAAATATGAGAGACTCACTTTTTCGACTTAGCATGTTTGGAATTGAGCTGTCGATACGTGCTATCAAATATTTAAGATATAAAAAAATATTTTTTATAATGATATTTTTCAATATGGTATGAGATAAATATATGATCCAACAAAATAAAAAAAATATTTTTGATATGGTTAAATATATAATTATATATGACAATATTTGTAAAAATAAAATTTAAGATATTGTTATACAAAGTTTTATATCTAGTGTAATTTTGATATGATATAAGATTTTTTTTTTAGCAATAATTGAAAATATATTATTCATATTCACAATAATTTATTAGCTATTAGTTAAGAGATCAATCTATACAATTTTCACCTTAAATATTAAGAAATTAAATAATAATATATATACAAAGAAATATAATCTATTTTAACCCTTATGTTTACACCAAGTTGATTTGTCCCCTTCATTACACCAGGGTCTGGACAGACCCGGTACATAGCAGAGGGTCAATTCTCGTTCTGTGATAATGTGAAATGAAAAAAACTTTTCGTTTTCATAAGCACTTTTCACTCGAACTTTTCACAAATACATAAATTGCGATTCTCGTATGTATTATGAAAAAAATGTTTCATTCGCACTGTACCCATGAAAATTTTGTAACTGTGTTATCCAAAATTTAAAGCAAATGTCAAAGCAGAGAAAAACGTAAACATAAGAGAATTAAGTTCGTAAAATTTATTTTAAATAATTATATAAAAATATCTGGATTAATTGTATTATTGGATATTACTCAAAGAATTCCGGATGAACAAAGGTAAGACAATGATGTTACAAGCATTTCATTGCAGTAAATAATTTAATAACTTATAGGAATTTTTTGAGAGTGCTGAGACGCATACTTTGTGCTGACCACAATGCAATCGAGATGACAACCGACAAGCACTTCATGTATTAATATCGGCTTACTTTAAGTAAACTATATTTGGTGCGCGTATGAAGTCTAATATTACTTAAAGAAAAAAAAAAATTCATAAAGAATATAAATAAACTATAAATAAATATGCCATTTTTCACTGTCCTTTTGGGTCCCACTAAATCTGTTAAGGCTCGCCGCTAATTCGTTACACTTTTCGTCTCTAAATTTGGCACCATCTGCAGTTACAAATCTGTAAATATGGGATTAATAAGTGTGATTATGTTTATTAAGCTACTAACTTATCGTTTGCAATGTCCACATGCTTTTCTTAATAATTAATTAAATACTCCTTTTGGCTTTCGCTGGCACGCTTTCCTCTTACAGTCTTCTCCATGTTTATTTCACTTATAAATAGTCTGTGTAAACAATTTTTTCATATGAAAATATTTTGACAGTTGTTTGCACTGTTACACAAAACAAGAATCGCCAGTGCTGTGCAATCGTGAAAAAATCTTGTTTCGTTCCACTTTTTTTTCATATGAAAACGTTTTGATATTTCTTTACATTTTTTCACAGAACGCGAATCAAAAGTACTATGAAAACGTGAAAAAACTTTTCATTTCACCGTTTCACAGAACGAGAATTGACCCTCAGGACGAATTTACATGAAAACGTATAAGTAAATATAAAGATTTTGTGTTTGCAAAGTTATTTATTATTCTCAATTTAATAAGTCCAACCGATATGCTTCCCTTGCTTCTGATGGCAAAGGAGAAGACTGTAATGATAATGGTTTACCCCAAGAATCCACCCCAAAACCTCCACCAATCTTTATCCCAAATGTGGAGCACTTTAGTAAAATGGTTAATAATTTAAGTATAGTTATTCCGGGAACTGATCTTAACTATAAATCTTTGAGAGACGGACAGGTGCGATTAAGTATTTAAACAGTTAAATCTTTTAGAAAACTAGTTAAATATTTAAATAGTAGTTGTATAAAATATCATACATATCAAATTAAACAAAAACGTGCTTTCAGTGTAGTTAAAAAAGGTCTTCATCACTCTACACCTATTGAGGATATAAAAGCAAAGCTTTTATACTTAGGCCATGAAGTTAGAAGTGTAAGAAATATTATAAGTCGTAACACGAAGCAACCACTCCCCATGTTTTTTGTTGACTTAGATCCCAAATCCAATAATAAAGAAATTATGCAATTATTGCAGTAGAAGCTCCCAAAAAATATAACGATGTCGTCCAATGTTTTAGATGTCAGCAGTACGGCCATACCAAATCATATTGCAGAAAACCTTTCAGATGCGTTAAATGCGGTCTTGAACACTCTACTGCTGAATGCACAAAATCGCCCAGTACCCCACCCCAATGTGTTCATTGCTTAAGCAGTCACACTACTAATTATAAAGGTTGCGAAGTTTACCAAAAACTCGTCAATAAGCAAACACGTAGAAACATTAAAGATCTCAACTTTAATAATAATGCTCCATTAACCAAAAAAAAACCCTTTAACTTATGCTGAGGCTGCCAGGAGCGCAGATGCTGGTGTTAACAATATTTAAAAAAAATTGAGGAAATGCTCGCAAAGCAGATTGAGCTAACCAACACCCTAATGAATATGATGCCAATGTTAATGACCAAATTATGCAATTAGATCTTATAATTGCCGAATGGAATGCTAAAGGCATTTTAAATCATCTAAATGAAATAGAAATTTTTCTCAAAAAAAACTATAGATATACTTTTAGTAGCTGAAACGCACCTTACTAGCAAATCTCTTCTTCGGATAAGAGGTTTTAATATAATAACTGCTAATCAACCTAATGATAGAGCTCATGCTGGTTCTGCTGTTATAATAAAATCTACTATTAGGTATGAAGTTTTAGAGCCAACAACCGAATTATTTTTGCAAGCCGCTGGAGTTAAAATAACTTGTAACAATAGTAGTGTATCAATATACTCTGTATACTTCCCACCTAGATATAATATTATTTGCGACCAGTACGAACATTTCTTCAAAAAACTAGGAAATAAATTTGTAGTTGGTGGGGACTTTAACGCCAAACACGTCTGGTAGAGCTCGCGGTTGTCGAACCGAAAAGGAAAGGAACTTTTTAAGTGTATTTCTAAAAATCAATATAAATCTCTGTCTACCGGAAAACCTACATATTGGCCAAGTGATATTTCCAAAATTCCAGACCTACTTGATTTCTTTATATATAAAGGAATACCAGAAACTTCTCTCGGTATTAAATCTAATGATGATTTAAGCTCTGATCATAGTCCGATTATTGTAAATTTGAGAACTAATTACAAAAGTCGACGTAATAACACAAAACTTTTTTCTCCTAAAACTGACATAAATTTGTTTAAACACAGTATTGAAAATAAATTAAAATTACACGTTTCGATCAAAAGTGGATACGAACTTGACTCTGCTGTGGAAGAGTTTTCTAAAATAATTCACGAAGCTGCCGCAATATCTACTCCACAAGAGAATTATACTAAAAATTCAAATACTAGACTTTCCGTTGAAATCAGAGAGCTTATTAGAACAAAAAGACGTCTTAGAAAAGTCTGGAAAAGAACTAGACATCCTTCTGATAAAACTAATTTCAATCGTGCAGCGAACTATGTAAAGAAAAGATTAAACGAAATTAAAAATGAATCAGTGGGAATGTTTCTGAGCAATTTAATTCCAGCTTACAACAACGAGTATAATCTATGGAAAGCAACTAAATATTTGAAACGTGCTCCAAAAAGAAATATTCCAATAAGGGATTTAAATAACGTTTGGTGTAGATCGGACAAAAGTAAAGCTAAAGCCTTTAAAGCATTTCTTGAAGAAACATTTACCCATTTTTCCTTCTGTACCACACATGAAGCAACAGAAATAAACAACTTTCTTTTCGTCCCTTGTCAAATGAGTCGACCTATAAAACCTTTTAAGGTTCAAGAAATCAAAGAAGTATTAAAGCTTAACTCCAAAAAAAAACTCCCGGATATGACAAAATAGATTCAAAAGTTATTAAAGCGCTGCCAAAAAAAGCCTTGGTTTTTATTACAACATTAATGAACTCAGTGTTAAGACTTTCTCATTTTCCAACTTAATGGAAGCATGCTAAAATTATAATGGTGCCAAAATCTAATAAGCCGGAAAACACTATTAATTCTTACAGACCTATAAGTTTATTGCCAATTTTATCCAAACTATTTGAAAGACTTTAAAAAAAGATTTATAGCAATTTTTGATGCATTTTAAGTAATGCCCGATCACCAATTTGGCTTCCGGCCTAATCACGGAACACCTGGGCAATGCCATAGGGTTGTAAAAACAATAAGGGACGCTCTAGAAAATCAACAATACTGCTCTTCAGTATTTTTGGATGTCAAGCAAGCTTTCGACAGAGTATGGCATAATGGACTGTTATTTAAACTTAAACATTTATTACCAGCGCCATTTTTTCTTTTAATTAAGTCCTATTTAAACGATCGTACTTTTTATGTCAACATTAATGACGAAAATTCGGAAATGGGCTCTATAAATTCTGGTGTGCCTCAAGGGCCCAATATTTTATTTATTATTCACGTCAGATATGCCAACTAACAACGATGTAGTTGTTGCCACATTTGCAGACGATACTGTCACTTTGTCTTCTAAGCACTCTGCTGCAGAAGCATCTCATACTGTACAAAAGCAACTGGAACTCATTCAAAATTGGCTAAATAAATGGAATATAAAAGTAAATGCTGACAAATCGGACCATGTCACATTCACACTTAGAGATGGAGATTGTCCTTCAGTTGTTTTGAATGGTGTAACTTTACCTAAATCTAATTGTATAAAATATCTTGGATTAAATATAGACAGGCGACTAACATGGAGAAACCAAATAGAATTGAAACGTAAGCAACTTGATTTGAAAACAAGGAAAAGGTATTGGCTTCTTGGTCCGAAATCCCAACTAAGTTTAGAGAATAAATTAACAGAGTTCGTATTTGTACACCACGAAATGCTTATTTTACTTCTTTCATGTATCACAGTACATGAATGAAATATAATCAATGTGCTTCATTTTTCATTTATGTTGATTTCTTCTTACACACACATTTCATTTTCTCATTGTGGTATATTGTGTCTCATGATTTTATTCTCATTCATGATATGAAAATTGAATTTTACACAACAGGTTCTCGTGTGAAACATGAAATAACACATTTTATTTTCATATACCACGAAATGAAAAAGTGAATGATACTGCTGTTGAAAATTTTCATGATATGCTTCATGATACTTTTTTCATGATACACTTCGTGATACACGCTTATTTTCATTTTTTTTTTCAATTTTTGCATGAAACTTTCGTAAAGCAAATGTTTGCTATTTTGCTTCGTGGTTAAATTATGCACTCGTAAAATTTAATCTAAAACACAAAATTAAGATCTAAATTAAAATAATTGAAAATTAATTTGTTTTTTAAATTTATAATTCTAAAACCAAATCATAGATATTCAATGTCAAATTAAATTAAACACCCGGAGAAAATATGGTTTGAAATTCGATTAAGACCATTAAAATATGTTTCTTAGGAAAAAATTTTATTGCGAATTACCTTTAATCAATTAATAATGCTTAAATATTGCATTAAGAAATAAAAAGAGGGAAAAGGAACTAAAAACTATTCTATTATCCAACCATTTATTTGGTGAACCATTTATTTAGTGAAAATACTAGATAATTGGTGGAATCTATCACAATTAAAAATATGTCAATATTCTAAAGTGGGTACTACAAATATGGTTTTCCTAATCAAATGTACCATTAAATTAGGGTAGCAGGGAAATTTGTTTTCTTTTTTATTTGATATTGATTTTTAAAAAAACACGATTTTTTTTATATTTTTTGGCTGCATGCTAACCCAGTAGACCAAATCTTGTTGGGTTATACTATGTGCTATATGTTATTTAATTTAACTCATTGTATTGTGGAATAATATATTTTTTATAAAATAAAATATATTTTTGCGATTTTGTTAGATTTATATATTGGAGTTATTTGTTTTCATTTTAAAAACCACGTGCTTTATTTTAAATGTTTTTTTGTTTCTATAATTGCAGGTAGAAGAAACTGTGAAGGACGATGATACAGCTGATGAAAATCACACAATATATAAAAATGTACACAATGTGCACAATACGTATTACAATGATGAATAAAAACAACAGTTATAGAAACAAAAAAACATTTAAACAAAAGCACGTGGTTTTTAAAAATGAAAACAAATAACAAATAAAATGAAAACAAATTACACAATTAATAAATTTTAAATTAATTTTATTTTAAAAGTTGATTGTAAATACCAATAATTGGATAATAGGATAGTGTTTAGTTCCTTTTCCCTCTTTTTAGTTCTTAATGCAATATTTAAACATTATTAATTGATTAAAGGTAATTCTAAATAAAATTTTTTCCTAAGATATATATTTTAATGGTCTTAATCGAATTTCAACCCATCTTTTCTCCGGATGTTAAATTTAATTTGACATTGAATATCTATGATTTGGTTTTGGAATTATAAATTTAAAAGACAAATTAATTTTCAATTATATTAATTTAGACCTTAATTTTGTGTTTGACATTAAATTTTACAAGTGCATAATTTAACTACGAAGCAAAATATCAAACATTTGCTTTACGAAAGTTTCATGAAAAAATTGAAAAAAAAAATGAAAATAAGTATGTATCACGAAGTGTATCATGAAAAAAGTATCACGAAGCATATCATAAAAATTTTCAGCAGCAGTATCATTCACTTTTTCATTTCGTGGTATATGAACATAAAATGTGTTATTTCATGTTTCACACGAGAACATGTTGTGTAAATTTCAATTTTCATATCATGAATGAGAATAAAAACATGAGACACAATATACCTCAATGAGAAAATGAAATGTTTGCGTAAGAAGAAATTAACATAAATGAAAAATGAAGCACATTGGTTATATTTCATTCATGTACAGTGATACAAGATAACTGACCATAAATATTTTCGTTCGTGAAAATGAAATAATAAAGAACACCAAATACGTACTCTGCACAAGACCAATGTCTCTTATTACAGTATAGAATTGCACACTTGTAGAATGCACTTATTTTATAAATTATAATCTTAAATTTAAAAAGGATCAAATATAAATTAGGTAAAAAAGTTAATAATAAGTAAAAAAATAATAATAAAGTTTAATTAAATAAATAATAATCAAAAGAATCAATGATTAGTTATATCCAGCCAAACAATGATGTTTAAAATATTTAAGTTTAAAATATAAAATTTAAAAACATTGTCATTAATCAATGAAATTAAATTCTAAAATCACTTCCATTAATTCAAGCAATGGTAATGAAATTTATTTCATTACAATTGCTATTAATGTAATGGTAATGAATTCAACAATTAATTAGTCCAATCAATGCATTAGTCCCATGTATGGTATGTTATATGGGATTGAATTCCAAAGACGGATTGCATTTATAAAGATTTGCCAGGTGGAAAATAAATATCGACGTTCTAGTGGAATAATTCTTCTACCTCTTTCAGAATTAGAAAAAGTTAAACATTCATATAGATGTTCAGGCTCCTTGGTGTAAACCAATCAAATGCAACCATGATACGGCAATCATGTGACAGCTTGATATGTAACTATGCACCAATATAAATGTCAAAAATGCACCAATATTTATTGTGTTCTTGTGCGGCAATAAAAGAGGACAAATCGCGACAATATTTGTTTAACATAATTAAAAAAAAATAAAATGTTTTCAATATACATACATAGATATAAAAATTGATTCAAAGTGTTTTGTTTTATTATATATGTATGGCGACACCAGTTGTAATAACTCTTCAAAAGTTTCATCATTCATGCGTATGAAACTTTTAAACAAAAATTTTTGACTGTGCTGCAGCAATTATTTTACCCATTTCGCTTTGTACCAAATAGCGGCAATCAAATTTGTATAAAACATGGCAATCGTGTGATTACAGAATATTTTATTGGGGCAATTTCATTATTTTGCGTCAATTTAGCGCAATGCAAATTGTGCCATATTGGTGCATTTGCGGCAATCGTGTGATCCTACCTTAATCCGTAACGTGTTATATTCTTAAATAATGAGTTAAATTTATATTAATTTCGTTCATTATTTAAATTTACGGCAGGTTTAAAAACAGTTTTATTCAAACGTGCTTAAATAACAAGTCATTTAGAACTCTTAGGATTAATGCAAAGACCATTTGGCGTGGCCCAAATATTAACCCGCTGTAGTTTTTCATTCAAAGTTGTGATACATTGTTGAATCATTGTTGCGTAACAGTTGAAGTAAAGTTGTACATCGTCGGCAGACATTCTTACTTTACAGTACAGGAGTTTGTTCGGGAGATCATTTGCATATAGAGAGAAAAGAAGAGGATCCTTGTGGAACACCTCTTCTAACAGCCAGTAATTTAGATCTGGTAGCAGTAGAAGAAAAATGAAACATGTTTTTTATTTTGTAGCATAAAATATTGAGGTCCAGAGTATCAAAGGCTTACGAATGATCTAAGAGTATTAAAAAATTAGTCTTCCTTTCATCAATCTCCTTCCTTATATCTTCTGCGACATCTACCAATGCAGTGTACAGCTATGTTTTTTCGAAAACCAGACTGACAATCAGTTAACAAATTGTATTTGCCTAGAAAAAGTCATAAGTGATATTATGGTTTTTTCAAAACATTTTGACAAAAATGGTAAAATTGCAATTGGCCTATATTCAGATTTCGTTTTGGGTATAAGGATAACCTCAGAAATTTTCCACTTAGTAGGATAGTAGCTAGTGATTATAATTTTATTAAATATATGTGTGACAAAAGGCAAAATTTGAGAAAGAACAATTTTGAGAAATTTAGAATGAATTTTATCTACTTCAACAGCATTTGATTTAATGGACATTAGACCGCTTATAGCATATGAGGCAGAAACTTAAAGTTGCTGCGATCCTTGGCTGCCAGGCCGAAAAAGTTTCCATTTGGCCTACAAGCCTCCAATAAAAAATTTGGGGCCGATCAGATAACGCTATGGGGGTTTCAATCAAAATACGTATGTTTAAGCAACTAAAAATATTTTTTTTGGATAACTGGACCTAACATAGATTTTAAATACAGTTTCTATTTGAACAAGCCATAAATGATCAAAATCGTTCGTGATACACACTTATTTTCATTTATTTTTTAATTTTTTCATGAAACTTTCTTAAAGCAAATGTTTGCTATTTTTCTTCGTAGTTAAATTATGCGCTTGTAAAATTTTATGTAAAACACAAAATTAAGGTCTAAATTAAAATAATTTAAAATTAATTTGTGTTTTAAATTGATATTTCTAAAACTAAATCATAGATATTCAATGTCAAATTTAATTAAACACCCGGAGAAAGGATTGGTTGGAATTCGATTAAGACCGTTAAAATATATTTCTAGGAAAAAGTTTTATTTAGAATTACCTATAATCAATTAATAATGCTAAAATATTGCATTAAGAAATAAAAAGAGACAAAAGGAACTAAAAACTATCCTATTATCCAATTATTGGTATTTCCAATCAATTTTTAAAATAAAATTATTTTAAAATCTAATAATTGTGTACAGTAGTAGGAACCATTTAAATAGCAAAAATACTAGATAATAAAAATATGTCAATATTCATATTTTGTTTAAATGTTTTTTTGTTTCTATAACTGCAGGTAGAAGAAATTGAGAAGGACGATGATACAGCTGATGAAAATAACACAATTGATAAAAATGTACACAATGTACACAATACGTTTTACAATGATGAATAAGAACAAACAGTTATATATAGAAACAAAAAAATATTTAAACAAAAGCACGTAGTTTTTCAAAATGAAAACAAATAACTCCAACATATAAATCTAACAAAATCGCAAAAATATATTTTATAAAAAATATATCATTCCACAATATATTGCAATTAAATAAAATTAAACCCAAACAAAAAAATTTTAAAAATCGTGTTTTTCAAAAATTTGTTTGATCTGAAACTTTTTACATCTGTTTTCTAGTACAATTGCCAAGATCCAAAAATATAACCCAACAAGATTTGGTCTCCTGGGTTAGCATGCAACCAAATAAAATTAAAAAAATCGTGTTTTTCAAAAAATCTATATAAAATTAAAAAAAAAACAATTTTAAAAAGAAGGGATTTTTTCCTACCCTGATACCCTAATTTAATAGTACATTTGATTAGGATAACCGTATTTTTAGTACCCACTTTTGAATATTGACATATTTTTATTATCTAGTATTTTCACTAAATAAATGGTTCCTACTACTGTACACAATTAATAAATTTTAAATTAATTTTATTTTAAAAGTTGATTGGAAATACCAATAATTGGATAATAGTACAGTTTTTAGTTCCTTTTCTTAATCGAATTCCAACCAATCTTTTCTCCGGATGTTTAATTTAATTTGGCATTGAATATCTATGATTTAGTTTTGGAAATATCAATTTAAAAAACAAATTAATTTTAAATTATTTTAATAAAGACCTTAATTTTGTGTTTTACATTAAATTTTACAAGTGCATAATTTAACTACGATGAAAAATAGCAAACATTTGCTTTACGAAAGTTTCATGAAAAAAAATTAAAATAAGTGTGTATCACGAAGTGTATCATGAAAAAAGTATCACGAAGCATATCATGAAAATTTTCACCAGCAGTCCCTTTCACTTTTTAATTTCGTGGTATATGAAAATAAAATGTGTTGTTTCGTGTTTCACACTAGAACATGTTGTGTAAACGTCAATTTTCATATCATGAATGAGAATAAAAGCATGAGACACAATATACCGCAATGAGAAAATGAAATGTGTGCGTAAGAAGAAATGAACCTAAATGAAAAATTAAACACATTGATAATATTTCATTCATGTACAGTGATACAAGATAACTGATCACAAATATTTTCGGTCGTGAAAATTAAATAATAAAGTACACCAAATACGTACTCTGGAAAAAAGTACACGTATTATGCGTAAGTTGGTAAACACAAAATGAGTAAAATTACATTGAAAATGCGTAAAAATGAAAAGAAATTTTGAAAATAAACAGTAATTTTATCAAGTTTGTGCGTAAAAACCCCGTTTTACTTGTAGATATACACATAAAATGCGTAAAAATCGATTGTAAATACGTAAAACTCCCCCAAAAATGCGTTTATTTCCCACCACGACGTTAAAATTAAACGCAAAAAAATGTATTTGCAAAAAAATAAATTTATTTTGAGTATGTGTTTGATTAATAATAAGTTATGTAAAAAAGTAAAATCAAGCAATATTTTAAACAATTTGTTTATAAAATATAATAAATTATAAAAATCTACATCTTCTTCATTTTTTTAATTTATACTAAAAAATTCAAAAAAGGTAAACGAATTTTTTTAAATCAAGTGTGTTTCTATAAATAATGCAACAAAATGATATTGATTAATATCCCCTGTTTATATGGCATATAATTATTTCATCTAGGAAAATGACCTTCACTTAAAGAATTCGATATAGCTTTCCTTTTAGGTTATGTGTTGCCCCACCCATAGTATATCAAAGAGATTAGTTAAATCAAGTAAAGTTTCAGCAACTTTAGACGCTAGAAATTGAAAACGTTTTTCATTAGGATACCAATTTCTTTTTTCAATTGTATGATCTTAATAACTCACCCGGAAATGTGGCAGCATATGTCATTATTGGATTCAATTTAGACTATATTTTTATATTTTTTAAATTATTTTAATTGTATAAATGTCAATATTTTTATTACTATTAATAGTTAGTACATTCACATATTTTGTGTGTAAAATTTCAATTTACCAACAAAATACTAATTTTAGGCACAAAGTGTTCAATTTTAAACACATTGTGACTATAATTATATTGATTGCGTGTTCTTGTATATTAAAGTGTGCACAAATTTATCTTACGCATTAAGAGTTTATATTTACTCACTATGCGTTATTCTACATACAAATTTACCCATTTTATAGTAGTAAATTTATAAAATACATATATCGCGTAGTCCATTCAATTCTCGTTGAGGTATATTTTCAAGGTGTATATGCCTTTTCCCAAGAACCTTGCGTGGAATGTTGAACCAGGTTTTCGAAAGCTTAATATTTTTTGCTTAATATTTTTTATTGCAAATAGATTGCAAATAAATATATAAATATATAAAAAAAATTAATAACTAAATACATAAATTAAAAAAGTTGAATAATAATAGTTCAGGATTAAAATAATTAAAAAGCAAAAAAGAAAATACTCAACTTAGTCTTGTACCTCCTCATTCGTACATGAGAAACATGTGTAGACGCATCTTGAGAGTTGCTGACATACGGGCTGCAATCATTTTTTACAAAAGAAGCGAGTATCGGGACGTATTTTATCATTGGAATTACATAACTGACATTCTGATTGCTTCTCCATAGCGTTGGCTCCGCTTGAGGTATAACAATTGTTGTAGTTGCATAGAAAAAAACGAAAAGACACAAATTAATAATATAAACTACAAACATTAGATATAAAAACCTACCAATAAAGGTCTGCCTAGGAAGGATTCCAGATTCTTACTTAGGATTTCCGAAATGTTACTAATTGGTGCATCTTTATCAGTTTGGACACGAAATGAACGCGTGCGGCTATCATCAAATAAGATATAACGCAATAAACACATTGTTGGTCTTAAAATTGGTGCACTTGTAGTTTCTGGAGGACAGATGCATGCTAAAATTGTTATGGCTTACACCAGAAGCTAAAAGTATACAAATTAAAGCATCTAACTCAACTTCTGTGAATGTCTTCCACACTGGTATCGAATTTCTTTGAGCAGCACCTTCAGTAAAGTGCATATGGATACGAGCGGCTACGGGTAGCACTTTGCTTCATTTTGAGCCATCACTTCCGTAAAAATTTTAAGTTCGGTCTATTATATTTCCATCTGACTGCACTTTATTACTGCCTGAATATCATCTTCAACTTCATCACAGTCATAATTTTTCTCTATCTCCAATTTTTGTTCTTTCGCGATATCCGAGGCTTCGGATAAGAAATCCGGCACATAATCTGAGTCTGCATTGTCTTCGGTAACAATAGGTTCGTATCCATCTTATGTTTCCCTTTACCGTTCAAGAGAATTGACTAAGCAGAAGCAACACGTTCATAAAATGCTGAGTCAAAACGTGAATACGACTGATAGACCAAGTCAACTTCTGCTATCCCTTCATTATTTCTTTCCATTTTTATAAAAAAAAATCAACAAAACACAAAGTACAGGCAAGACTAATATGTATCACAAAACATAAGAGTTTATTAAGAACCACTTAGGGATATGTTATCCCTAAAAATCCAAAATATGTTATTGAAAATTTCAATCGACGACTCTTCTCTTAAAATTTTATTACAAAATTCATCCAAAATTTTTTTCGCTTAACTCCATTATGGACACTGTTTCATTTAAACGACTATATAATTAAAAATGGCTATCTGTTTGAAAATTTCTTACGTAAAATTTAAGTCAAAAATCTTAATAAGTTGTTAATATAATACTGGCTATTATACTTAATTTGTTTAAACTATATTAAACCTTATCCTGTGTAAAAATAATTCGTATAGGGTGTAAGTGGGTCAATTTTGCCCAATAGTAATTTATTATAAAAACATTAAATAATGTATCATTTTTGCAGTTTTCACATGAAAATATTACATATGAATGGTTTTTGCAAATAAAATTATTGCAGTTAATACATTTATTTGAATATTTTGTACTGATGAACGTTGGGGGCATATATATAGCATCGGCTTTTCTTTAAAGCGCTCTTCTCTGCTTTGAAATTATATTTAGACCAGTGATCAGCAAAGAGTCGCCCATGGGCGACTCACTTATACTAATATACTAACCATAGATAGCATAAAAAGAAAAATAATAAATCAGTCTCAGCAAAAAGTATATAATTTTCTATAGAGTATGTTTCTCTCTCACGAACTTTTTAGTACTCTCTTAGAATACGAACATAGTTTGGCGGCAACAAAGGTGAGTTTTGGTCGGCAACTTTTAGTAGTGTTTAGCGGTGCTGCCATATAACCAATTTTAACTATTTTTTTTGCCGTTTTTTGGGATGCTAAAGATTTTTCAGATTATTTCATAAAAAAAATGTTTTTTTATTTTATTCATGTATTTTTTCAGATTTTTCATTTAAAAATATAATATTTGTTCAATATACTATTTATTTTTACTAAAATTAGACATGTCTAATAAAGTAAAAAAAAATACAACAAAAATTTGCAATTGTGTTAAAAAATAGCTACGAATTCAAACATAGCATTGTGACATGAAAAGTACTAAAGTGTGTACACACACATTGACCAACTATGTCTATTCATATCCATTATTTCCCATTTCTATGGTAAAAATATATAATAAAGAGAATAAATATGCTATTAATTGTTGCAACATATAACTTAAAACCTATAAAAAATGCAATAATTTGAAAAAAAAAAAAATGTTTTCATGAAAAAACTGGTAAACAGTTAAGAATCCCAAAAACTGGGATAAAAAATTACACTGTTTATGTGGCAGCACTGCATACACCAAATTGAATGTTTTTCAACACTTTAGCAACTTTGAAACTGTTGCCCTCTCATTTAAAAATGTTGCCGCTGAACTCTGTACCATGTTGAATTTCTGGTAGAGCGGGAAAAATACTCTATAAAAAATTATATACTTTTTGGTCTCAGTTGAGCTTTCGTACAGTAAGGTAGTGTCGACGGATAGTACGTACATTACACTGAACGAAAGTCTTACGAAGAATAAGAGTATGATTACCTGTTTAATATACCAGCGTCTTTTATTGTTGCTGCTGAACTTGCAACGTTGCCGTCTATGGCCAGTTTTTCAAGGATGTTATAAAATATGCAACTTACAAATTATTTTGTAGTTTGTAAGTTAAAGTATATTAAAATCTTTAATATTTCTTTATTTTTTATTTATTTATTTCTTTTTTTCTTTCTTTATTTGTTTATTGATTTATGTATGTATATATATATATATACATATATATATGTGCACAGCACATGTTTCGAGGACGGGTTTTCATTCCACAAGTTACTATGAAGACATTTTGTTACTTTGGGGACTGTCCTTAAACTTTTCGTTATTCTAGTGTTTACACTGAAGACCTTTTATTGGATACAGCGCATATTATAGGGTCTTTTTTGGCTGTATATACAGATGTCTTCAAAGTATATGTAATGCATATATATATATATATATATATAATATATATATATACATTACTTTACATTAATCTACTATATACACTGAATACAGTTTACTGGATACAGCGCATATTATAGGGACTTTTTTGGCTGTATATACAGATGTCTTCAAAGTATGCACAATGAATATATATATATATATATATATATATATATATATATATATATATATATATATATTCATTTCGCATTCTTTAAAGACATCTGAATATACAGCCAAAAACGTCCCTATAATATGCTCTGTATCCAGTAAAATGTCTTCAATTTATACAGTAGATAAATGAGAAGTTTGAGGACGGTCCTCAGAGTAACAAAATGTCTTCGTAGTAACTTGAGGAACGAAAAACCGTCCCCGCAACATGAGCTGTGCATATATATATATATAAAACCACATAACCACAAAGTTACGCTCAACCACAAACCAAACACACGGGATCGCCGTCATTGTTTTCAATAAACAAAAACAACTGTTCCCACGCTTTATTAAATGTATTTTTTTTTAGTGAATATAGAGACTGATCGTTGTATGTTTGAAAAGTTATTTTGAAGTTGATGGAAAAGTACTAACGTACTGAATTTTATATATATATATATATATATATATATATATATATATATATGCATTGCCCATACTTTGAAGACATCTGTATATACAGCCAAAAAAGTCCTTATAAAATGCGCTGTGTCCAGTAAAATGTCTTCAGAGTACACACTAGAATAATGAAAAGTTTAAGGACAGTCCCCAAAGTAACAAAATGTCTTCATAGTAACTTGTGGAACGAAAACCCGTCCCCGCAATATGTGCTGTGCACATATATATATATATATATATATATATATATTTATGTATTTAAAATTCATATTTAAATAGGGAAGAGTTTGACTTTCCCAGGCTGTAACTGAGAAACTACTTGGATCTTTGAAGATTTTAATTATAAATTTTAGTTTTTTTTTATTTGCTTTTGTTATTTTTTTGTATTGCTTTTTTTTGTTCTCATCCTTTATTTTTTTATGTTTGTTTATATGCACATAGTTTTATGAAAATTACAAACACATTTCTTTCAGTGCATTAAGAGAGGGAGAGCGTAACTCACCCATACAATGGCAACAATATGGTTGTATTAGTTTGCCGATCACTGATTTAGACCAGTTGCGTCCAATTCATATGCACAATATGCAAGCTTTTACAAAAGAGCTTTCTCACCTACATCGAGCTTCGACGAGAGCTTTTACATATATGAGGGCACAATACAAGGATGGAAATTTGGAATTTCGAAATATTATAAGTTGCATAATTTATTTAAGCCAAAAAACTTTTATACTTCTTTTGAAAGATCTTTAAAAAAACGCCATCTTCAAAAGGCTTGTTGTGCTTTGCTAAGGATAGAGCATTAACAAAAGGAATCTTTTCTTTAATATTTTTTTTCATATTGAAATTGGTCGATTGGCAAATTTTTCTTTTGAAACTTTAATTTCAGTTCATCTACTAATTTGGCCCTCTCTAAACTTTAATTCAAAAATATCTTCTGGGATGTATTATAATGCCTTTCAATGGTATGTTTGTGATTGCGTTTAGCATTATAACCACAAACCAAACACACGGGATCGCCGTCATTGTTTTCAATAAACAAAAACAACTGTTCCCACGCTTTATTAAATGTATTTTTTTTTAGTGAATATAGAGACTGATCGTTGTATGTTTGAAAAGTTATTTTGAAGTTGATGGAAAAGTACTAACGTACTGAATTTTCCGTCCCTGAAAAAAAAGCTCTTCACTACAAACGCAAATACCATAGTATTAGTGTTTAGACGCAACTGATTTAGACCAGTGATCGGCAAACTAATACAACCATATTGTTGCCATTGTATAGGTGAGTTACGCTCTCCCTATGTTAATGCACTGAAAGAAAATGTGTTTGTAATTTTCTTAAAACTATGTGCATAAAAACAAACATAAAAAACAAAGGATGAGAACACAAAAAAGCATAACAAAAAAAAAATATATAACAAAAGCCAATAAAAAAAAACAAAAAAATTAAAATTTATAATTAAAATCTTTTGAGATCCAAGTAGTTTCTCAGTTACAGCTTGGGAAAGTCAAACCTTTCCCTATTTCAATATGAATTTTAAATACATAAATAAATATATATAAATAGATCAATAAACAAATAATAAAAGAAAAAAAGAAAGAAAGAAAAAAACAAATAAATAAATAAAAAAATAAATAGAAAAATGTTAAAGATTTTTATATACTTTAACTTACAAACTACAAAATAATTTGTAAGTTCATTCATTCATTCCATATTTTATAACATCCTTGAAAAACTGGCCATCCCCGAATGGACGGCAACGATTTGCAAGTTTAGCAGCAACAATAGAAGACGCTGGTATATTAAACATTCAAGTTTGCCGAAAAAATTTTCGACAAGCAGGTAATCACACTCCCATTCTTCGTAAGACATTTCGTTCAGTGTAATGTACTTACTATCCGTCGACACTACCTTACTGCACGAAAGCTCAACTGAAACAAAAAGTATATAATTTTCTATAGAGTATTTTTCCCGCTCTACCAGAAATTCAACATGGTACAAAGTTCAGCGGCAACATTTTTAAATGAGAGGGCAACATTTTCAAAGTTGCTAAAGTGTTGAAAAGCATTAAATTTGGTGTATGCAGTGCTGCCACATAAACAGTGTAATTTTTTATCCCAGTTTTTGGGATTCTTAACTGTTTACCAATTTTTTCATGAAAACATTTTTTTTTTTCAAATTATTGCATTTTTTATAGGTTTTTAGTTATATGTTGCAACAATTAATAGCATATTTATTCTCTTTATTATATATTTTTACCATAAAATGGGAAATAATGGATATGAATAGACATAGTTGGTCAATGTGTCTACACACTTTAATACTTTTCATGTCACAATGTTATGTTTGAATTCGTAACTATTTTTTAACACAATTGCAAATTTTTGTTGTATTTTTTTACTTTATTAGACATGTCTTATATTAGTAAAAATAATTAGTATATTGAAAAATATTATATTTTTATATGAAAAATCTGAAAAAATACATGAATAAAATGAAAAAACATTTTTTTAATGAAATAATCTGAAAAATCTCTAGCATCCCAAAAAACGGCAAAAAATAGTTAAAATAGGTTATATGGCAGCACCGCTAAACACTACTAAAAGTTGCCGACCAAAACCCACCTTTGTTGCCACCAAACTATGTTCGTGTTCTAAGAGAGTACTAAAAACTTCGTGAGAGAGAAACATACTCTATAGAAAATTATATACTTTTTGACTGAAACCAAAAAATATATATTATTTTCTATAGAGTATTTTTCCCGCTCTACCAGAAATTCAACATGGTACAGAGTTCAGCGGCAACATATTTAAAGTTGCTTAAGTGTTGAAAAACATTAAATTTGGTGTATGCAGTGCTGCCACATAAACAGTGTAATTTTTTATCCCAGTTTTTGGGATTCTTAACTGTTTACCAGTTTTTTAATGAAAACAATTTTTTTTTCAAATTTTGCATTTTTATAGGTTTTTAGTTATATGTTGCAACAATAAATAGCATATTTATTCTCTTTATTATATATTTTTACCATAGAAATGGGAAATAATGGATATGAATAGACATAGTTGGTCAATGTGTGTCTACACATATCATGAATGAGAATAAAAGCATGAGACACAATATACCGCAATGAGAAAATGAAATGTGTGCGTAAGAAGAAATGAACCTAAATGAAAAATTAAACACATTGATAATATTTCATTCATGTACAGTGATACAAGATAACTGATCACAAATATTTTCGGTCGTGAAAATTAAATAATAAAGTACACCAAATACGTACTCTGGAAAAAAGTACACGTATTATGCGTAAGTTGGTAAACACAAAATGAGTAAAATTACATTGAAAATGCGTAAAAATGAAAAGAAATTTTGAAAATAAACAGTAATTTTATCAAGTTTGTGCGTAAAAACCCCGTTTTACTTGTAGATATACACATAAAATGCGTAAAAATCGATTGTAAATACGTAAAACTCCCCCAAAAATGCGTTTATTTCCCACCACGACGTTAAAATTAAACGCAAAAAAATGTATTTGCAAAAAAATAAATTTATTTTGAGTATGTGTTTGATTAATAATAAGTTATGTAAAAAAGTAAAATCAAGCAATATTTTAAACAATTTGTTTATAAAATATAATAAATTATAAAAATCTACATCTTCTTCATTTTTTTAATTTATACTAAAAAATTCAAAAAAGGTAAACGAATTTTTTTAAATCAAGTGTGTTTCTATAAATAATGCAACAAAATGATATTGATTAATATCCCCTGTTTATATGGCATATAATTATTTCATCTAGGAAAATGACCTTCACTTAAAGAATTCGATATAGCTTTCCTTTTAGGTTATGTGTTGCCCCACCCATAGTATATCAAAGAGATTAGTTAAATCAAGTAAAGTTTCAGCAACTTTAGACGCTAGAAATTGAAAACGTTTTTCATTAGGATACCAATTTCTTTTTTCAATTGTATGATCTTAATAACTCACCCGGAAATGTGGCAGCATATGTCATTATTGGATTCAATTTAGACTATATTTTTATATTTTTTAAATTATTTTAATTGTATAAATGTCAATATTTTTATTACTATTAATAGTTAGTACATTCACATATTTTGTGTGTAAAATTTCAATTTACCAACAAAATACTAATTTTAGGCACAAAGTGTTCAATTTTAAACACATTGTGACTATAATTATATTGATTGCGTGTTCTTGTATATTAAAGTGTGCACAAATTTATCTTACGCATTAAGAGTTTATATTTACTCACTATGCGTTATTCTACATACAAATTTACCCATTTTATAGTAGTAAATTTATAAAATACATATATCGCGTAGTCCATTCAATTCTCGTTGAGGTATATTTTCAAGGTGTATATGCCTTTTCCCAAGAACCTTGCGTGGAATGTTGAACCAGGTTTTCGAAAGCTTAATATTTTTTGCTTAATATTTTTTATTGCAAATAGATTGCAAATAAATATATAAATATATAAAAAAAATTAATAACTAAATACATAAATTAAAAAAGTTGAATAATAATAGTTCAGGATTAAAATAATTAAAAAGCAAAAAAGAAAATACTCAACTTAGTCTTGTACCTCCTCATTCGTACATGAGAAACATGTGTAGACGCATCTTGAGAGTTGCTGACATACGGGCTGCAATCATTTTTTACAAAAGAAGCGAGTATCGGGACGTATTTTATCATTGGAATTACATAACTGACATTCTGATTGCTTCTCCATAGCGTTGGCTCCGCTTGAGGTATAACAATTGTTGTAGTTGCATAGAAAAAAACGAAAAGACACAAATTAATAATATAAACTACAAACATTAGATATAAAAACCTACCAATAAAGGTCTGCCTAGGAAGGATTCCAGATTCTTACTTAGGATTTCCGAAATGTTACTAATTGGTGCATCTTTATCAGTTTGGACACGAAATGAACGCGTGCGGCTATCATCAAATAAGATATAACGCAATAAACACATTGTTGGTCTTAAAATTGGTGCACTTGTAGTTTCTGGAGGACAGATGCATGCTAAAATTGTTATGGCTTACACCAGAAGCTAAAAGTATACAAATTAAAGCATCTAACTCAACTTCTGTGAATGTCTTCCACACTGGTATCGAATTTCTTTGAGCAGCACCTTCAGTAAAGTGCATATGGATACGAGCGGCTACGGGTAGCACTTTGCTTCATTTTGAGCCATCACTTCCGTAAAAATTTTAAGTTCGGTCTATTATATTTCCATCTGACTGCACTTTATTACTGCCTGAATATCATCTTCAACTTCATCACAGTCATAATTTTTCTCTATCTCCAATTTTTGTTCTTTCGCGATATCCGAGGCTTCGGATAAGAAATCCGGCACATAATCTGAGTCTGCATTGTCTTCGGTAACAATAGGTTCGTATCCATCTTATGTTTCCCTTTACCGTTCAAGAGAATTGACTAAGCAGAAGCAACACGTTCATAAAATGCTGAGTCAAAACGTGAATACGACTGATAGACCAAGTCAACTTCTGCTATCCCTTCATTATTTCTTTCCATTTTTATAAAAAAAAATCAACAAAACACAAAGTACAGGCAAGACTAATATGTATCACAAAACATAAGAGTTTATTAAGAACCACTTAGGGATATGTTATCCCTAAAAATCCAAAATATGTTATTGAAAATTTCAATCGACGACTCTTCTCTTAAAATTTTATTACAAAATTCATCCAAAATTTTTTTCGCTTAACTCCATTATGGACACTGTTTCATTTAAACGACTATATAATTAAAAATGGCTATCTGTTTGAAAATTTCTTACGTAAAATTTAAGTCAAAAATCTTAATAAGTTGTTAATATAATACTGGCTATTATACTTAATTTGTTTAAACTATATTAAACCTTATCCTGTGTAAAAATAATTCGTATAGGGTGTAAGTGGGTCAATTTTGCCCAATAGTAATTTATTATAAAAACATTAAATAATGTATCATTTTTGCAGTTTTCACATGAAAATATTACATATGAATGGTTTTTGCAAATAAAATTATTGCAGTTAATACATTTATTTGAATATTTTGTACTGATGAACGTTGGGGGCATATATATAGCATCGGCTTTTCTTTAAAGCGCTCTTCTCTGCTTTGAAATTATATTTAGACCAGTGATCAGCAAAGAGTCGCCCATGGGCGACTCACTTATACTAATATACTAACCATAGATAGCATAAAAAGAAAAATAATAAATCAGTCTCAGCAAAAAGTATATAATTTTCTATAGAGTATGTTTCTCTCTCACGAACTTTTTAGTACTCTCTTAGAATACGAACATAGTTTGGCGGCAACAAAGGTGAGTTTTGGTCGGCAACTTTTAGTAGTGTTTAGCGGTGCTGCCATATAACCAATTTTAACTATTTTTTTTGCCGTTTTTTGGGATGCTAAAGATTTTTCAGATTATTTCATAAAAAAAATGTTTTTTTATTTTATTCATGTATTTTTTCAGATTTTTCATTTAAAAATATAATATTTGTTCAATATACTATTTATTTTTACTAAAATTAGACATGTCTAATAAAGTAAAAAAAAATACAACAAAAATTTGCAATTGTGTTAAAAAATAGCTACGAATTCAAACATAGCATTGTGACATGAAAAGTACTAAAGTGTGTACACACACATTGACCAACTATGTCTATTCATATCCATTATTTCCCATTTCTATGGTAAAAATATATAATAAAGAGAATAAATATGCTATTAATTGTTGCAACATATAACTTAAAACCTATAAAAAATGCAATAATTTGAAAAAAAAAAAAATGTTTTCATGAAAAAACTGGTAAACAGTTAAGAATCCCAAAAACTGGGATAAAAAATTACACTGTTTATGTGGCAGCACTGCATACACCAAATTGAATGTTTTTCAACACTTTAGCAACTTTGAAACTGTTGCCCTCTCATTTAAAAATGTTGCCGCTGAACTCTGTACCATGTTGAATTTCTGGTAGAGCGGGAAAAATACTCTATAAAAAATTATATACTTTTTGGTCTCAGTTGAGCTTTCGTACAGTAAGGTAGTGTCGACGGATAGTACGTACATTACACTGAACGAAAGTCTTACGAAGAATAAGAGTATGATTACCTGTTTAATATACCAGCGTCTTTTATTGTTGCTGCTGAACTTGCAACGTTGCCGTCTATGGCCAGTTTTTCAAGGATGTTATAAAATATGCAACTTACAAATTATTTTGTAGTTTGTAAGTTAAAGTATATTAAAATCTTTAATATTTCTTTATTTTTTATTTATTTATTTCTTTTTTTCTTTCTTTATTTGTTTATTGATTTATGTATGTATATATATATATATACATATATATATGTGCACAGCACATGTTTCGAGGACGGGTTTTCATTCCACAAGTTACTATGAAGACATTTTGTTACTTTGGGGACTGTCCTTAAACTTTTCGTTATTCTAGTGTTTACACTGAAGACCTTTTATTGGATACAGCGCATATTATAGGGTCTTTTTTGGCTGTATATACAGATGTCTTCAAAGTATATGTAATGCATATATATATATATATATATATATAATATATATATATACATTACTTTACATTAATCTACTATATACACTGAATACAGTTTACTGGATACAGCGCATATTATAGGGACTTTTTTGGCTGTATATACAGATGTCTTCAAAGTATGCACAATGAATATATATATATATATATATATATATGTATGCCTACCGCATAGTTTGGGGACAGAAAAAATCATACTTTTTTTTTACAAAATATCAAAGACTATGAATAACTTTATCGATTTAAAAAGTATTTTCATCACAAAGTTCAATAAATTGGCGAATATTTCAAATCGTATACCTAGCGCATAGTTTGAGGTCAGCAATATATGGCGCGCATAGTTTGGGGACATGTCCTCAAACTATACGATGCATATAAAGCAATCTGAGATGCCATATTTTTGTTTGATTTCTGCGCGTAACGTTTTAATACTCAACCGGCTTGGACTTTTCATACATTTAATTTTAGTGTGGTCAATACAAGTTGTTTCTAATACAGAAGATTTGTCACAATTAAAAGCGCTACAATCGTATAAAAGTATATTTATTAACAACACTACTTTGCTCATAATCACTCATAAACCAAATTTACAATGACTAATACAAAATGAGGCGGTAAGCATATTGTTTATTGTTTATTATTTATCATCCATGTATGATTCTTAAGAAATAATTCTTTTTTATTTTGACTATACAAAACTGTTCGGGAGGATGTCGATTAATCTAGGTATGTGACTTATATGTGACTTTGCCGCATATTTGCTCAGTGATCTAAAATTCAACAGACAGGTACATCGCAAGAATTGAATAAGGATTTTGAGGTCTTTGACCAAAATGTGGATATGTTATAAACGGAATGACAATCTGATGTGAACCCTCGTCACATATGACGAAAAAAAAATTGTAAATTGTAAAAATAAAATAAAAATTGAAAAACGAAATAAAAATATTGGTTTTTTCTTTGGTAAAGTTTATTGCATAAATTACGTATTAAGTTTTCGACTATATGTTCCGCTGATCTGGGAGCTTATAGTTTGCTATACTATGAAGATTTAATGTACAATTAGCAGTTTTATATTTAAAATTGTTCGCACATAAAACAGGTTAAGTATTGCATTCTTAACTAAAAACATTGTATATAAAATGAAACATTGTTCTACTTTCAAACTGAACCCCAAAATACGTATTTTTATTTTTTACGAGTTTTCGAAGTTCAAATTTCAAATTTTAAATCGAAAACTTTTAAAAACGTATTTTGGGGTTCAGCATGAACGTAGTACCTTATGATGAAAAAATTTTTTAGATTGATCATTGTCACTAATAGAACTCTTTTTACATATTTTTTTTTGTTCACCTGTTACGATCGGCGAAATAATTTCCATTTTTTAAAAGGCTTATATATCTTAAAAACGATAATCAAAGTTAAATCTAAAATTTTATCACATCGAAAATACTTGAGGTCAAACTTAAGATAGTACCTAAAAAATATCTTCGAATCGTACCAACAAATATACTGAAGAAAACCCCATTGAAAAATTTTGTTAAAAATCGCGTTTTTTTCAATCCGACCAAATATAGCGAATATATAACTAAGTCAATTCTAAGCTTTGCACCAAAATAACTCCAAATGTTAAGGTGCCCCTAAAGTCAACTTGGTCCAAAATTTATTGAATTTATGTCAATACACTTAGGTAAATGTTTAAAGAGATAAGTATATAAATTAGTCGAAAGTTTTAGTTAATATTACCTTTTCCAGGTTCAATAAACTATATCTATGTAAATAAAAGTGGAAATTTTTTGAATGAAGTGTTTTACATCCTCGTAGTCCTCTAAGTCCTGTATCCTGATTAGTATTTATAATAGTATTCAGTACCATGTGATCGAAAACAATTTTAAATTAGATGTAAGCGAAACTTTAGAGAATTACATCTATCATATATATAGCAAAGAAAATTAGAAGGGCTTTTTGCAGTTTTCTTGTTTTATTAAAAAATATATACTTAAAGCTTATTTTCCTAAATTTATCCATATACTTGAATAATTTAACGGAAAACAAAGTGTATATAATTTAAAACGCCAGTTTAGCATATTAACCAAGTATTTTTGTCTCTATGTTGGCATGCACGTAAAACTAAAACCATGCTTTTTTGTTACCCCGCATGAATCTCTACCCTGTTCGGCCACAAAATAGAATTGCACGTACTAGTTTCATGCAAAAGGTCAACGTTTTAATTGGCTCTTAAAATTATATAATTAGTGAATTTAATTTTTGAACCGATTCGTTGAAAACTGAATTAAGCAGTACCAATTTTTACTTTCAAATTTGTAAAAGCAATATTTTTATTTATATATTTGCATTTTTTGTGATAATGGGTATTTTGAAAACTTTTTTTGAAATAGAAAAAATTAAGTTGGTGGCAGCACTAATAAATTCAGTAAGTACATATGCGAATGAATCTATGTACATGAAACACTATTAAATAATACCCAGTTGAAACACTATTAAACGAAACCTAGCCAGTAAACGCTCTCAAAAAATATTTCCCCTAATAATAAAAGGCATTGGAAAATCTAATACAATTTTTATGAAATATGCGTCATTGGACATGTTATATATTTAAAAAAAAGGTAACTTTACACCTTACATAATCAGCAGAATTACTCAAAACTAAAATTTTCAAAGTCGTTCACTCAAATGAAGCCTTTGGGAATCCGAAAATTTCCCTAATAGATTAAAGTCTTTAAGAAGGCATAAACAAATGTGGACAGATTTCCTTTAAATTTGGATGCATGATTTATGGTTCACAACTCAAACAAACAGAGATAAATTTTGTCAGTTCATATCTAAAACTCGGTTACATAAACTCTGTTATATAAGGTATGAAAACCCTACAAAAATTTGTCATTTCTGTTAAATAAAAAAAAGTAATAAAATAAGGCAAATAATTGATAAGCCAGACTTTTTTAAATGGTTCTCACACCCTTCTGTTCTTTCAGCAACGGACGTGATAGAAGTTTTTGACGAGCCACAATTAAAAAAAAAACTTTTTTTTGCTTGAAAGCTTTCTACATATGTTCTGATAGAACATACAAACTCAAGTAGATATAGACTTGTTAAGTAGTTATAGATATAGCCACTTGAAAATAAAGAAATTTTGTATTTTTAATTTGTTAAAATATTAAAAACAATAAAAGCTAGCAAACAATGTAATTGCTATATCTCGGTTTCTTATAAAGGCAGCCCCCCAAAATTCGAAAAAACAAACCTAATATACAATAAGTTTATAAGCCACAACACTTAAAATAAATTACACTTTGCTGCTTTGACGTGGCTTATAGAGTTTTTGCGTAAAATTATTTTACAATAATACCGAATTGTATATAGTAGCTTTTCTCTAGATCAGAAATTAATTGGGAAATAAATATCAAAGTTTTACAAGTTTATTATAATTTTATACTTCTAAATACAATTTATATACATATATATTTAATGAATGAAAGTAATACAATCAATGAATCGTCATTTTCATATTGCTATGCGCTATATACTATTAATGGTAGACGGATTTTGAAATAGAAAATATATGACTGAAATATTTTCTTTCTAAAACAGTAATCTGTTTATCAATATCTCATATTAAATGCTTAATAGTTTTGTTCGTACAATATTTTTTGATGTATGGCGCAAAGCAATAGGTATATGACATTATGTGACTTATAACTAAATATTTTTTATGAATATAAAATTTAATTTGCATTTGATAATTCTTAAGTATTTAAGGATAAACATATCGCGAGAAGACCGGCATAACTCTAAAAAATCGATTTCGAAATAAATGAGTTTAAAGTTTTAAACTTAGATTAGCTACCGGGGAAAGTACAACACTTTTGGTCGCCTCTCAATGAAAGAAAAATATATCAACACCATTTTTGGATATTTTTTAGATTACCGTATGACCCATATAATAATTCGAAAATCGCGTTTTTTAAGTTATGCCGGTCTTCTCGCAAATGAGCGATATGTTCTGAATACATTTTTTAGCGATATTCACAAGCAGCATGTTTTAACAAATCAAGTTTTATTAATAAAATGCTACATGTATATTTTCGGATATTTAATTTTCGTTAAAAAATAAAATTTTTAATTTTGTGTCCTTTGTAGTGTTGTTCCTACAGTATATATTCCCAAAAAATAATTTTGCTTTACTTCAAATAAGCAAATTAAACATTAATATTTCAAAGCTTAATTTTAAACATTTTAAAATACTCAAAATATCTAAATAGGTATAAGTATTTTACTTAACTTTTATACAGGTCTGATTTATATGTATATAGATATTAATAAAAAAAAAATTAGTACTACAACAGCACAACAGATCTGAATACCGCTTTTGTTAAAAAAAAAATCTCCGTCCTATTTTTTTTTTGTTTGTTTTGAAATAAAAAATATAATTTAAAAAACAAATTAATAAGAATAAGAATTAATTAATTTAATAGCTAGCGTGCTATCATTTTAAAATAGCATAATTTTTGACAATGAAGTTTAACAGCAGTCGTCATTGATGTTTTTACTTTAGAAACGAACGTTAAATTTTTATTTACATGTTTATTTTTTTTTTATTTCCAAATTGTTTTATACAATAAATTTACATAGTATATATTTTAAAGAATTTCACAAGGAGCAATTAGTTCTGTTCTATCTCCGTTATTAAAAATAGACTTGTGTAAATTTTTATTTTACTACGTAAACGTATATCTGAATAGCAAATTTAATGAGAGCGTACAGACAACAAAAATGTGTTGTGAATAGATTTTTGTTGTGGGCTTACGTTTTGAATATGATAATGCACAAGAATTTCATAAAACAGACAAAACATCTTATATTATTTCGTCTGACTAATTTTGGGATTGAAGTACGGCATTCGGGATCGTAATTTCTCGATTGAAATTTTTTGTTTATTAAAATAAAAAACTTTTAACGAATTTTTTCATCAGGAGTGTTGTAGTTCGGTTTTAGATTGGAAATAAAAGTTAAAGTTGATGTTTTCATTATATGTGTTATTGTAGTTATATATTAAAAAACAGTTTTCGAACGAAGTCATTCGATCATGAATGCTGTAATAGGTAAGAATGCTGCACCGTCCTAACATCTATTGTTGTATTTTATTAACCTAAAGTTTTTAGAACTATTTCTAATAGCATAAAACAAAACTTCTCACACCCCTTGCGACGCGTAGCTGTTAAATAATTTTTAGGAATTAAATTATTTTTTTTTGAAATCAATTAGTAATCAGAAATTACTTAAAGAATCTTATTAATTACTAATCGTAATCAAAAGTTAGCAGCTATGTTGCGAACAAACTAGCTACATATATTAACAAAATTTTATGTAATTAACAATATTTGATTAATTATATTGTTTTTACTATACTTTTTGGAATGTATGCTAAATCTAGTAATATGCTAATATATGTAATAAGGTAAAAATTTAATAATATAAATATTTTATAAACAGTTAATAATAGAAATAAAACATTCACACGCAATGTGAATTATTTACACCTCCTTTGATTGTCGATGAATGCTTTTAACTGCTCGGGTCTTCGCTTTTTAAGTGCTGGATATCTTCGAATTACTTTGCAGCATTCGGGAAGGGTTGGAAGTCTTTCGAGTTCTTTCAAATCGCCGAATGCTTTATTAATGGCATATTTTTCCTTCTCAGACCATCTTATTCGTTTTGTTTTACCAAATGGAGAGCCTAATTATATAAATAAAATAATTTTAAAAATCTATGTTTGAAATATTGATAAGTCACTTAAGTCGAAAATGTTTAAAGATTTTTCTAGATTAAGATTTTACATACGTATAAACAAAATTTTTAAGAAAGTAATATATTACAAAATTTTTTCTGTCCACTTAATGCTGAAAAGTTATAATAAATTTTAAATACTAAAAACACTGCTTGTTTTTCATAACAACTCGGCAAATAAGTTACACAATTCTATATATTTTTTTTAGTTGTTACCAAATTTGGTTAAAGAAAACACCTTTTTTAATGTTATTTATCACAAATCTTTTATGAAGGATAAAATTTTCTACAAAATTCAGAGTTTTATGCAAACTTAACTCTTCTTTAAAATGTGTTTTTTTTTAAATAAATGCCTTTGTCAAAAATATATTTACATATATTTTTTGCAATTCTATAGGGTGTTTTTTTAAGGTATTTAACTTTTATTTAAAATAAAACATAAAAACTTACGGGACGAATTTTTTTTAAAATTTTTTTGATAGCTTATTATTTGCCATTTAGTATTAAAAAACAATTTTGGACGCATGTGTACCTCAACCACATTTTTTAAACCCCATTCGGGAGGTCCAATTCAATTTTTGTGACAGTCAAAAGTTTATTTCTTCCATAATGATAATATAATCTTTCCCTGATGATTTTTGAGGTAATGCTAAATACAAACAAATTATTTCCATAAAAAATTACTTTTTTTTTGACAGTTTATTGGCATTGCAAATGTATCACCCCCTTTGCTCATAAATTGGTCAATACAAGAAAATAAGTTTTTATGATGAGACTTAAGAATTAAAAAATATTTGCCAGAGTACACTTTTCATAAATAATAGAAAGTGAGCGCAGTATGATGATTCGTTTGACAGTTAACCCTTTGGTAAGTTCTATACTTAAAAAAACACCCTATATATATTTGCAATTAAGTCCCATAGTATATTAAAATCTCGATATCTTTTAATTGAGATATTTTCAAACTGCGAAAACTCATGTTTATTTATATCATGGGTGACAAACACTAATACATCCTTAAATACCGTTACCGATGTATATCCAATTTAAAGACTATCTTTAACTTTTAAGGCCCAACTACAATAGGCGAAATTTTAGGAATACAAATTTTTAACATTAAAGAGTTTTTAATTTTCGTTTCATGCCGATTCATTTAATAAAAGGTTTTAATGGACGGGTTTCAGTGAAACTTCATGGATTTAATGCAAAAGTTCATTAATATGTTACTAGATAAATCTTTAACTGTAAATCGATTTATTGTTTATTTGTTTTGAAATTAATTGCGTTCATAATTGTTTATACTTACGTTTACTTTGTTTACTTGAGGAGCTAGTGCCTAAACTTTCATCGTTACCACTTTTACTATTACTTTCATTTTCTTCACTATCTTTATTCTGTTCTTCCTCATTATTTTCCTTTTGTCGTTCTTTATTAAATAAACTTATGTCTTCCAACTCAGCCTCACTTTCATCTTTGCCATCATATTCGTCTTCGCCAATTGCCGCCATTAAAATTTTAGAAATACATGTTATTTCTGTTACAGGAAGGGGTACTCTATAAATACTTTTGTGAATATCTTTATGATGTCCCATAAAATTAGCTAAATGCTCCACTGAGGCCTCTTCTGTGTTAATTAATGCTGTATATGTAGCAATGTGTTTTCTAAGCTTAGTTCCTCTTAAATTTTCTGGGGCTTTTGCACCACATTCCTTCGACATTTTCCGAAGTATAGGACAAGCTCTATAATATTGTTTTGTAAGCTTGTTATTTCCTGCTCGAGCAAATATATAGTTATTTGTATAAGTTATCCCTGCTTCACTTCTATATTTTATTATAAGTTCGATAGCAGCAATGCATAATGGGCATAACAATATACTAACTGCCCTGCCTAATTTGCCACGTAATGAAATTCTAACATATTTTTTCGCTAGCGCAATCGTTTCCTGAGAAGCATCTTTTAATATCTCCTCATCAACACTGTCAGTTACAACTTCTTTGTTGTTGTAATTATCAACTGTTAATCTCTCTATTTCTCCAGCTCTTCGTCTGTTAAAAACCTGTATTAAAACCAATGTGGTTTGCACCAAATCTACCCATACTTTTTCGTAAAATTTGTTAGACAATTTCTCCATGTTGTCTAAACATCTCGCTCTTAAAAATTAAAAAAGTGCTCTGATGTCATCTTTTGATGGTAAAACAACCTTTTTGTTAAGTCTTTGATTAGACTGGTCTTCCAATGCTTTTTTATTAATAAGGCTCGGAACTTCTTCCTCCCATAACGATAAAAAATCGTCTAAATCCTTTTGTTCTTCGTTTGATTGAGCTTTAATTAGTTCAACACGTTGTTTGTATCCACATTTTTTAATAAGTGTAGTGAGACTTTGGGCAACAGCCGGAGTTTTAAATCGCATTTGAATACTATCCCAATTTGAAACAATACGAAGACAGGAAATGCATGTGTCATAAAGTTGTGGTTTGTAAATGTCTTTAAGTTGTTTAATATCCGATTTTTGTTTCATAATTTCAATTTTAAATCGTCCAAGATACCGCATTTGGGCACGTATCATATCGTGCTGATGAACCAATGAATATTTCTCTGAAAGTTTGTTAGCGTATTTCATAATAAGTTCATCATATTGTATAGACTTTGTCACTTTATCGTTACATAATACTGGAAAAATTATCGTTTTAACAATGTCATTAGCGGCAGGATGGACAAATTGCGTTAATCTCTTACTAATTATCAGATTCCCTCTATCATTTAATATATTATTTCCACACTTTTTTAGATGAATACGTATTGTATTTTTGGAGAAAAATCCCTTGCAATTTTTGCAGCAAGCATAGTCTTTTACATCATTTTTAGAATTTTTTTGTTGTTGTCGACTAACAATTAGAACTCCACTATTAAGGTCCTCTGAGGTGTTATGCATAAAGTCTCCTTTTTTCCTTAACTCTTCAATAATTTTTATGCGCTCCATGCACCTTTTCGGTAAATTAAATGCTCTTTTAACTTCTTTTTCTGACTTATGTATTAAAAATAAATGCCGAGCTAGCTTGCTTTGTAAGGTTTTACAAAATACGCAAAAATGTTTTTTACATTTGTTGGATCTGTGAGGTACAATTACAGCAGAAACATTTAATGGGTTTTTTTTAATCTCAATACTTGTTTCCACAGTTGTACCAACAGAATCGTTTAGATCGTTTAAACTTTTACTTATTTCCACTGAGGAATCAGGCAAATACTCAGAAGTTGAGGTTTCTGTTAAGTTAATAGAGCTGATTTTTGTCGTATCTTCATGTGTGGAGCTTTTTGAATCAGAGTTAAGAAATGATCGAGATAATGTAGAAACATTATTCTGTTTATCTTCCTTGAAATATATGGAGGTGTGTAATTCATTGATACTATTTCTTGTGCTATTGTGTTTTCCAAAGATAGAAACTGATGGCATTAAAAAATCATCATAGTTTTCCAATGCATTTGTTAAAAGTTCATCAGATAGAATGCTTACTTTATTAGATGGTAGACAACTGGCGAGAGATTTACTGCAGTTAGTTTCATCAAGTGACGTTTCTGATTTATCTAGAACTTTTGGCAATGTATTTCTTTCAGGAAGTAACGTTTTATCGCTTATCAAGTTTATATATTCTTTACCAAATTGTTCTGTCGATGATAACTTGTCTGAAGATGAATTATCTGGTACATTTTCGGAAAGTTTATGGTTTTTATAAAATTTTTCAGGTGATAAAGGCTTGGCTAAAGGTGTGCTTTCTCTAATGTTTTCGGATGATTTAACGATATTAAAAAAATTTAACTCATTATTTTTTTCTTTCAATATAGACAAGGCTGAATTTGTTTTATCTGCTACTTTTTCAGAAGATTCAAGGCTTTTCAAAGAAATAAATTGTTTATCAAATTTTTCGTGTGATTGGGTTGAAGATATGTTACCAGGTACTTTTTTTAATGTACATTTTTTCGAAAAATTTAATTTCAAATATATATGTGTTGTCAGATACTTGAACATGAGAGTTTTGATTTTTTGAAGGCATACATTCTTTTTCAAAGTTTTCTGGACTATTTGCTAATATATTATCAAAAAGTAGGGATTTTGATAAATCGGTAGCTTTATTAACTAATATATTATTTGCTTCACTAATCACATTATTTTGTTCGAAACACAAAGCCGTTTTTGAATTAGAATGAAGAGGTGGAGTTGACGTTGCTGTTTCTTTACAATGTGACAATTTTGACATAGTAATGGCTTCTTTAGATGGAGATTCAAAAGGCAATGATATTATTAAATTTGAGTTTACTGGCGAATACAAAAGTAAGTTTTTCTTAAGTGGCGATGGTGACTTGGCTGGTGGTGAACTTTTGGAAGTAAGTTTAGAAGTTTTTTCGTTTTTAAAAAAATTACATTTTTCGTCAAATTTTTCTTGTGTGGAAGCCCTTGATATAGTAACGACTTCTTTAGATTGAGATTTGAAACGCCATGTTCTTACTAAATTTGAGTTTGATGATGATGAAAACTTTGATGTAGATGAACGTTCAGAAGCAATTAGTGTTCTTTTGTTTTCATTAGACAACGACTTTTGGTTAACTACTAAAGCCGCTTCTGAAACAGATAAATATCTGTTTGACAGTACACGTTCTTGTTTTCTTTTAGTCTCAAGAAGAACCGATTTGTCATCTAAAATGTTTTTTTGAACAATAGAGTTTTGGAATATTAGCTTACTCAAAATCATATATGAATATACGGTGAAACCTACCAATAACTTACAAATTTTTTCTAAAACTTTTCTAAACTTTTGAAATATTTCACAATAGAAAATTTTATAACTACGTTATAAAAGAGATAAGTATATAAATGATAATTCTAGAAATTTTATTGGAAAAAATTAACAGGATTCTCGAACTATTTTAAAGTAAGCTTAAGTAACCATGCTGAGTTAGTGCTACCTTATTTTAGTGGCGTAACAATTTAGTACTACGTTCATCTAATTAACATATTATATAAACATTTTTTAAGAAGATCAAAAAGCTCAAATAGAAATCAAATTATTAAAGAAAACTTTATAAATATAATTTATTTAAAAACAAAGGGAACACCGTTCACCAAAATAAGTAAATCATGTAGTAGGATTGAAATATTTGTTAATCTAAACGTGTTATTTATTTACTTAAACTTATTGAGTGTAATACAAAAAAACTAAATAAATAAATATAAACTACAATAAGAACAAAATTATGTTTTTAAAATAACGTGGTGGTACATTGACTTACGATTTTTTTCTACTATGGAAGCAGCGTACGTTCTCCCTTCTCATTTAACAATGCAATATTTCCTATTTTGACTTGAAATGTTTTTAGACAAAATAACCGAAAATGTGTTGTCGTTATGTGACTTAACCAATGAATACATGACGATTTATATATTGCAATTATTTTAAAATACGACTTAATTATACAAAAAAATTTATAGACAAATATATTAGATAATTTTTAATTTTGTTCCTTTAAAGTTCATTTGAAAAAATATCTTTATTGTTTTTCATATTCATTTTTGTTCAATTTCTGGTGTATTTCTTTTAATTTTGGATGGGAACTTATTTTACAATAACCAACTTCAGCGTTCAGCTTCTCCTATTGAATGATATATGTTTTTTTTTAAGCCGTTATAATAACTGCTTGGGTTATTTTAACCTGTAGCCATGACTCACTACACAAAATTATCAAGTATCAACTTACATTGTTGCCAGATTGGTAAAAGAACTGTACATATATGTTATAATATCTACACCATGGTTTCTATACGATTACACTTAATTATATTTAAAACAAAATTTTTTTGCCAATTTGTTTTTTTTATTTATATATTATTATTAAAAAATTATAGTTATATGTTATATTTATTAAAATAATATTTAATACCATTAATACTAAAGATACATTTTTTAAAATTAAAGGTAAATGAAATGTGTTTTCCACATCATTTATAGACAACTTCATTGAGAAACTTTTCTAAAATAGATATTTGTTGAAATGCTCCTACCTTATACCCCTTTTTTGTTTCCCCTTAGGTTTTTTGTGTGCATGTTAACACTAGCTGTGTTTATGCGGCAAGCTATCAAAGTTGGCTTATATCATTCCCATATAAATTTGACGTAAGCAAACAGTGTTAACGCTTATGGTTACTTATGTTAAATTTTGTATGAAAATGACAACGTTGATAGCTCCGAATAGACACGGCTGCTTTATAAATTTTAAACGTAAATACAGAAAAACGATTTTATGTGGAAAACTTTCAAAGTATTCTTATGTCATCCCCGTATAATTTGACATAAGCCAACGTTTAGTAGTGTTAATGCTACTTATTATGTCAAATTTGTATAGGAATGACAGAAGCCAACGCTGATAGCATCCCGCATAAACAGCTAATGTACCTGTAAATAATAGTAAATTGTTCTGGTTCCATATGAAAGTTGTTGTTACGATTTTAACTTTCAAAATCGTTGATTTATTTCCTTTAAGTAACTCTAGTTCTTTCTAGTAAATCTTTCCTTACAGCTACTTCTATATTTACAATTTGCACAACACACTTATTAAAAATGTATTACGTTCACTTGATCGTCGATGTTGTTCTATTCACAACCATCGTCGATGTTGTTCTATATCAACCGATGTTGTCTGTTCCACGTTCTGTTCACAACTCCCCCTCATGCAAGATGATGGGGCTATTTATAAAGGCGCAGGTAGCAATAACAACGTTATTCGGATGCACACAAAATGACGTTTGAAAGATGGCAGTTAAATGGTGAAGGGTCGATTTCTATCTGAACTACATTTTTAGGCAGACACAAAAAATTGATGAATAAAATTTCTGTAACAATATGTTATACTCTATAGAAAAAAAAACGATTTTTCATTATAAAAGCTGTGTTTATGCGGCAAGCTATCAAACTTGGCTTATGGCATTCCCATATAAATTTGGAATAAGCCGACGTTTATTGTTAAGGCTTTATTGTATTAGAAAGTCAAATAACGTTGATAGCTTCCCGCATAAACATAGCCAATGATTTTCAAATCAAAACTTAGTAAAATTTGTTTTAACGCAAATTGAATATACAAAACTATTAAGACATGTTAGTTTTCTTGTGCCTGCGTAATATAAAATAAAAAAGTGTATTATTAAATAAAAGTTGTTTTATGCGGCAAGCTATCAAAGTTGGTATGTCATTCCCATATAAATTTATATATTTAGGTCTACTGATTTATATCTCACAGACTTTTGAATTTGATATAATCCATCATTTCGTGTTAACGCTTAACGTTGCTTGTGTCAAATTTTGTATCGAGCAACAAAACAGCTAATATTTTTATTTTATTCTTTATTTACTCATATTTTTTCTACATTACACTTTGTTATTTTTCCTTTGTTTTTAAGCATTGTAGTATGGCAACATCGGACTAATTGGAAACAAAATTTGCAAGCTCGTGGTAACTTGTCAGGGATGGAAAATATGTTTTCTGTTATTGTACCAACCAGACAAACAAATTGTACTTTTTCGATCCTCACGGCACCAAAAATTTTTCCGCTTTTTTTTTAACAATTTTATCGTATTGAGTCAGATTTGGTTAGACACTAAAAAGACTTAAAAAAATTTAAATTGACCGGGGAAACAAAATTTATCGTTGATTTTATGTAGTCGTAAATTCCCACAAAACTGTAAAATTTTACTCTAATTTTTATGTCACACTTTTTTTATGGTTAACCTTTTCAGGATTTGCTATTAAAAAATTTAAAGGCATTTAATAGCTTTTTAACAATGATAAACTTTTTTTATTTTTTTTTTTGTTTTGAGAGGTAATTTAAAATCAGCTGATCAATGTGGCCACTTCCGAATATTTAAGTACAATGTGTATGGAAACATTTGGTACATTTGATATGACACCAATTTAGAGCCGGTTCAACTTAAAACTGACTTTATTTTTACTATAGAAGCTGAATAAATAAAAACAGGTTTTTAATTTAAAGTTGCTTTTATCAAGTTATAAATTGAAAATTTGAAAAAATTTCAAATTGTACTAAATGAGCCGCGGTAGTACCACGGTACCAACCAAGGTCACAATGTACCAAAAAAGTACAATTGTACCATGTTTTCCATCCCTGACCTATGTGATTACTTGAAGAAAACGCATGCAGAGTACCGTTAGGCCAGATTACAGAACTTAAAAGAAGAAATTAATTCACCGACAATTTAAAAGAGTGAATTCTTTGTGAAATATATTACAAAAAGAAACAAGCCGTGTGTAACTATTGACGTACTTCGATTATATACAACTTACAAAATTCTTTAGTTAAAATATAACATTATTTATAATAACACACAAAAAAAGTGATTCTTTAGCGTTGATACTAAAAATTAGTTAGAAAACGTGTATAAATGAATTTTAGATAAAAATTTACTTAAGATCGCCTTTACACCAGTGATCGGCACTCATAGCACTCAGGGGCCGAACACAATCGGCAATTTCCACGTACACAACACGATTGTCTACAAATCTCACAGCTAAGAGCACAAAAAATACAATTATTTCATTCAGTAGTACGCTAACTTTCAACAGAGCAAGTATTTGCCGCTTTGTTGAAGAAATAAAGTACACTCTAAAAATTTGTTTTTTTTTTATTATAGGTATTTTTTGTTTGTTTTTCGATTACATTTTAAATTAAAAATGTGTAACGTTTAGTGGGAAGATTATTTTGAAATATATTAAATGAGGCAAAGTGCCTTGTATGCAATCATTAATATCATTATTATGAATTATTTTAATTTTTCATAATAGAGAAAACAAAAACATGAACTATTTTTAATCAATGAATACGGATATTCTCTTATCGATTAAATCATTTATTAATTTATTCATTCATTTCTAGATAAAAAGATTAAATAATTTCTTTCGGTGTAGAACACCAATACAAACATGTTCTCTCTTTCTGCCGACCACTGCTCTACACATGCAAGTTTGAAAAACTCAATACACTCATACTTTTTCACTTACAAAATCACAACTTTTGTAATTGCAGCTTAACTTGCAAGAGAATTTGCTTGTAAGAAAATTTTTGACACTTACCGAGAGTAAAATGCAAGCAGTGATTTTCTGGGTATTTATTCCTTTTTTTACAATTACAAAGAAAGAGGTCTTTTGCATTTCTAGTTTTTCTTTACTCTAAAAGTAAGGCTACGTTTCCACTGAACGTGTTTTGTATATGTTTTGAACTAAATCACTGTATTGTACATTTTTTCCCATATACTGTTTTTCCAAAATAATTTCCTATATTTCGCGGGGCTTTTAAGTGATGTCGAAAATATTAGTACATATGTGTCAGGCATATCAAAAAACAAAAAAAAAATGTTTGCCACTTTGTTGTTTTAATATATGTATTATGTTATATTTAATAAAAAAAACTACAAATTTAATACCATTAATACTAAAGCTTCCTTTTTTTATAAAAAAGTGGAATAACTAAATAAGATATGTTTTATATCGTTTTATAGACAACTTTTCATTAAGAAACTTTTCTAAAATTGTATGCTTTTACCTTATACTCTTTTTAGTTTTCCCTTAGGTTTTTTGTGTGCTGTGTTTATGAGGCATCAAAGATGACTTATGGCTTTCGCATATACATGTTAATAAGCCAACGTTTAATGTTAACGCTTTAACGTTACTTATGACAAATTTGTATTGGAAAGGCCGAAACCAACGTTGATAGCTTACCGCATAAACACAACCAATGCTTTTGAAATGAAAACTTAGTAAAATTTGTTATAACGCAATATTAATATACAAAACTACTATTTTTCCAGCGGAAAAAAGACATAATTTTCATTGTGGCTGTGAAATATAAAATAAAAAAGTATATTATAAAAGAAAAGTTGTATTAATGCGGCAAGCTATCAAAGTTGGCATGTCATTCCCATATAAATTTATTTATTTAGGTCTACTAATTTGTTTTCCATATATTGTTTTTGTCAAAACTTTTTGTTTTGTAGCCAACAAAAATAGAAATTATCCTAAGTTGGCTACAGTGGCAAAAGGTCGTGTATCCGTGTAGCTGTGTTGGTGTCAAAAAAACGTTTTCATATAAATGTGTGTTTTTTATTTTTGACAGGCTGTAGTCGTGTAGCCGCAGTCGTCTATGTGTTTAATGCATTAAGTGTGAACAACAAAACCGCTATATTGTTCCCTTTTTTCTTTATTTACTCATAATTTTTATACATTATACACTTTGTTATTTTGCCTTCGTTTTTAAGCATTGTAGTATGGCAACAGCGGACTGAAAGCTGGATTAGCCAGACGTAAACGTAAATCTATATGAATTAAATAATGTGTAATGTCAGATGTTTTTGTGTCATGCTTATGCATTGAAAATTTACAAAACGTAAATACAAAACGAAAATTTGTTTTGAGTAGATTTTTGTTGTGTAGTTAAGTTTTGTGTATGTATTGTATATTTTAAATGCATAAGAATGACACAAAAAATACAAGACATCTTCTATTCTTATTTAACTCATTGAATTTGCTTTACATAGATACGTTTACGTTTACGTCGGCTAATCCAACCTTAATTGGTAGTCAAATTTGCAAACATGTAGTAACCTATGTGATTACTTGAAGAGAAACGCATGCAGTGTACCGTTAGGCCAGAGTACAGAACTTAAAAGAAGGAATTATTTGACCGACAATTTAAAAGAGTGAATTCTTGAATTTATAAAATATATTACAAATCGAAAAAACGTGTATAACTAACGACGTACTTAAAAAAAATACAACTTACAGTTTATTTTTTACAAAATTCTTTCGTTAAAATACAACATTCTTTAAAATAACACAAAAAAATGATGCTTCGGCCTTGCTACTAAAAAATATAGTTAGAAAAAATATGTGTAACGTGTGCAAGTTTTAAAAACTCTATACACTCATACTTTTTCACTAACAAAATCACAATTTTCGTACTTGCAACTTAACTCGCAAGAGAATTTGCTTGTAAGTTTTTGACACTGCATTTATTCCTTTTTTATAATTATCCGTTTTCTTTTGCATATCTACTAAACGTGTTTTGAACTAAAACACTGTTCTGTATATATTTTCCCATATATTTTTTTGCCAAAATAACATGATTTGTTCAAAACACGCAAGTGTAAACGTAACATAAAGCTATTTCACCAACTTTCATCTCTCCTCTATCCCCTTTCCAAAGAAAGCAACACATTACGAGTGATAAGTAGGAAGAATTTCCTGTGTTGCTTCTCTTAAAAAAAAAATATAGTTAAAAACACGTATCAGAACTGAATTTTAGGTAAAACATTTCTTAACGTACATATGTTTTATTTTCAAGGATTTTTAAATTATTTGGAAATTTTGAGAGCCATTTAATCAATTTAATAATTTTTACCGTATTCATGTTCAGCATACTAAAATTAGATACAAAACATGTATTAGAAGTAAATTGTGAGTAAAAATACGATGCAATTATTACATCTCTTTGTAGCGTTCAAGCAGCATTTTCGACATGCAAAATCGCCTTTCAACGTCTCGCGGCTTCAATTTATATTTCTTTTGAATGAATCTCAATGCGTTTAAACGTAGGGAAATGCCTTGTTGTGTGCTTCAATGCTTCAAATTCCTCATCTTCAAACTTTTTCGGGTGACCAGGCCTCACCTTGTCTTCTGTGTCGAATTCACAACTTTTGAATCACGGAAACCATCATTCACACGTTTTTTGAGTTGCTGCATGTTGACCGTAAGTTTATACCAACAATCGATAACAAAACATCTTTTTTAGGCACAAAATTCGACATTATTATAGCGATTGAAAAAATTTGTACTAACACTATCGAATATTGAATTATAATGACAGATGTTTACCCTTCAAAATACCATACTTGTTATTATTGACACAAACCATACGTGATAGTTATGTCATCTGTTGACCAAATCGACATTTTTATAACTTCAGTTAGAACACATGTATTATAAGTGAATTTTAGATAAAGCCTTTCCACATTTGCATTTTTATACGATTTTTAAATTATTTGCGATATTTAGCGAGTCCTATAAGAAATTTATTTTTTTTTGATATATTCGTGTTCAGCATGCCAAAATTGGTTAGAAAACATGTATCAGAAATGAATTTGGGTAAAAAGTTACGTTAAGTAAGTTTTAGTGCTTTTTGCGTTATTTACGATGTTTCAGGAGCCCTTGAAGCGATTTCAAAAATAATCGTGTTTAGTATACGCAATTTAGGTAGAATACATGTACCAGAGGCTACATAGCCAGAAACAGCTGATTAAAGAAAATATTCAGTAGTTTTTTTTATAGCATTTTCAAAAAAAAAAGTTATTTGGCGGACCCTATATATATTGGTTAGAAAACATGTATCAGAAATGAATTTGGGTAAAAAGTTACGTTAGGTAATTTTTAGTGCTTTTTGCGTTATTTACGATGTTTCAGGAGCCCTTTAAGCGATTTAAAAAATAATCGTGTTTAGTATACGCAATTTAGGTAGAATACATGTACCAGAGGCTACATAGCCAGAAACCGCTGATTAAATCAAAATGGCGGCTATAAAATGAGTAAAAAGAAATGCCGAAATTGCTGATATACACAGAAATGGATAAATATATAAAAAATATGTACCATACAATTTATTTATTGTATAATTTTTCTACCTCATTTTGTAAATCACCGCAATTTCAAAATAACCATATGGTTGAAGAATTCTTGTTTGACAGATGTCATTGGTAACTCGTCTGTGTAGTTTTTGAATATTGAGTAAAAAATATATTTTTCTTTTCGTGTTTAGCACACAAAATTTAGTTTAAAAATGTATTAGAAGTGAATTTTGGTTTAAAAGTTACTTTTATTTTTGCAACGATTTTTAATTTATTTACGATATTAAATTATTTACGATATTTTGAATTAAAATTTTTTCACATATTCGTGTTTTGCATACCAAAATTATTTACAAAACATGTATTAGGAGTGAATTTTGGGTAAAAAGTAACTTTTCCTAAGTTGTATTTTTTCAGCGATTTTCAAATTAATTAAACTGCAGTTTAGCCAGAAAATAAACGTTAACAGCTTTTAATATAAAAGTCTAGTTATGTACTAATCTGAACTGTATTCAAAAATATTTTGCCTTTAAAAAATGTCTCCAAACTATGCGTTGTATAAAAACATTTTAAGCTTTTAATGTCAGAGTCAGCATACAAAATTTAACTTTGACGCCGCCAAGATCAATGTTATATGTAAAAATCTGGCAACACCATGAGTATTTAATAATTTCTAAAATGTAAAAAAATAATGAAAGATGAGTATACATAACAAAATGGTATATTCTAAAACATTTAGAATTAAAGGAGGAATAAATTTCAATCAAAATCTCATTTAACAAAAAAATGTCCCCAAACTATCATGTCCTCAAACTATGCGCAAGATACATGAATAGTTTGGGGTCTGTCCTCAAACTATCGAAATGTCCCCAAACTATGCGATGTATATAAAAGATGTCTCCAAACTATGCGCTGTACATACATATATATATATATATATATATATATATATATATAAAACCACATAACCACAAAGTTACGCTCAACCACAAACCAAACACACGGGATCGCCGTCATTGTTTTCAATAAACAAAAACAACTGTTCCCACGCTTTATTAAATGTATTTTTTTTTAGTGAATATAGAGACTGATCGTTGTATGTTTGAAAAGTTATTTTGAAGTTGATGGAAAAGTACTAACGTACTGAATTTTATATATATATATATATATATATATATATATATATATATATATATATATATATATATATATATTTATGTATTTAAAATTCATATTTAAATAGGGAAGAGTTTGACTTTCCCAGGCTGTAACTGAGAAACTACTTGGATCTTTGAAGATTTTAATTATAAATTTTAGTTTTTTTTTATTTGCTTTTGTTATTTTTTTGTATTGCTTTTTTTTGTTCTCATCCTTTATTTTTTTATGTTTGTTTATATGCACATAGTTTTATGAAAATTACAAACACATTTCTTTCAGTGCATTAAGAGAGGGAGAGCGTAACTCACCCATACAATGGCAACAATATGGTTGTATTAGTTTGCCGATCACTGATTTAGACCAGTTGCGTCCAATTCATATGCACAATATGCAAGCTTTTACAAAAGAGCTTTCTCACCTACATCGAGCTTCGACGAGAGCTTTTACATATATGAGGGCACAATACAAGGATGGAAATTTGGAATTTCGAAATATTATAAGTTGCATAATTTATTTAAGCCAAAAAACTTTTATACTTCTTTTGAAAGATCTTTAAAAAAACGCCATCTTCAAAAGGCTTGTTGTGCTTTGCTAAGGATAGAGCATTAACAAAAGGAATCTTTTCTTTAATATTTTTTTTCATATTGAAATTGGTCGATTGGCAAATTTTTCTTTTGAAACTTTAATTTCAGTTCATCTACTAATTTGGCCCTCTCTAAACTTTAATTCAAAAATATCTTCTGGGATGTATTATAATGCCTTTCAATGGTATGTTTGTGATTGCGTTTAGCATTATAACCACAAACCAAACACACGGGATCGCCGTCATTGTTTTCAATAAACAAAAACAACTGTTCCCACGCTTTATTAAATGTATTTTTTTTTAGTGAATATAGAGACTGATCGTTGTATGTTTGAAAAGTTATTTTGAAGTTGATGGAAAAGTACTAACGTACTGAATTTTCCGTCCCTGAAAAAAAAGCTCTTCACTACAAACGCAAATACCATAGTATTAGTGTTTAGACGCAACTGATTTAGACCAGTGATCGGCAAACTAATACAACCATATTGTTGCCATTGTATAGGTGAGTTACGCTCTCCCTATGTTAATGCACTGAAAGAAAATGTGTTTGTAATTTTCTTAAAACTATGTGCATAAAAACAAACATAAAAAACAAAGGATGAGAACACAAAAAAGCATAACAAAAAAAAAATATATAACAAAAGCCAATAAAAAAAAACAAAAAAATTAAAATTTATAATTAAAATCTTTTGAGATCCAAGTAGTTTCTCAGTTACAGCTTGGGAAAGTCAAACCTTTCCCTATTTCAATATGAATTTTAAATACATAAATAAATATATATAAATAGATCAATAAACAAATAATAAAAGAAAAAAAGAAAGAAAGAAAAAAACAAATAAATAAATAAAAAAATAAATAGAAAAATGTTAAAGATTTTTATATACTTTAACTTACAAACTACAAAATAATTTGTAAGTTCATTCATTCATTCCATATTTTATAACATCCTTGAAAAACTGGCCATCCCCGAATGGACGGCAACGATTTGCAAGTTTAGCAGCAACAATAGAAGACGCTGGTATATTAAACATTCAAGTTTGCCGAAAAAATTTTCGACAAGCAGGTAATCACACTCCCATTCTTCGTAAGACATTTCGTTCAGTGTAATGTACTTACTATCCGTCGACACTACCTTACTGCACGAAAGCTCAACTGAAACAAAAAGTATATAATTTTCTATAGAGTATTTTTCCCGCTCTACCAGAAATTCAACATGGTACAAAGTTCAGCGGCAACATTTTTAAATGAGAGGGCAACATTTTCAAAGTTGCTAAAGTGTTGAAAAGCATTAAATTTGGTGTATGCAGTGCTGCCACATAAACAGTGTAATTTTTTATCCCAGTTTTTGGGATTCTTAACTGTTTACCAATTTTTTCATGAAAACATTTTTTTTTTTCAAATTATTGCATTTTTTATAGTTTTTTAGTTATATGTTGCAACAATTAATAGCATATTTATTCTCTTTATTATATATTTTTACCATAAAATGGGAAATAATGGATATGAATAGACATAGTTGGTCAATGTGTCTACACACTTTAATACTTTTCATGTCACAATGTTATGTTTGAATTCGTAACTATTTTTTAACACAATTGCAAATTTTTGTTGTATTTTTTTACTTTATTAGACATGTCTTATATTAGTAAAAATAATTAGTATATTGAAAAATATTATATTTTTATATGAAAAATCTGAAAAAATACATGAATAAAATGAAAAAACATTTTTTTAATGAAATAATCTGAAAAATCTCTAGCATCCCAAAAAACGGCAAAAAATAGTTAAAATTGGTTATATGGCAGCACCGCTAAACACTACTAAAAGTTGCCGACCAAAACCCACCTTTGTTGCCACCAAACTATGTTCGTGTTCTAAGAGAGTACTAAAAACTTCGTGAGAGAGAAACATACTCTATAGAAAATTATATACTTTTTGACTGAAACCAAAAAATATATATTATTTTCTATAGAGTATTTTTCCCGCTCTACCAGAAATTCAACATGGTACAGAGTTCAGCGGCAACATATTTAAAGTTGCTTAAGTGTTGAAAAACATTAAATTTGGTGTATGCAGTGCTGCCACATAAACAGTGTAATTTTTTATCCCAGTTTTTGGGATTCTTAACTGTTTACCAGTTTTTTAATGAAAACAATTTTTTTTTCAAATTTTGCATTTTTATAGGTTTTTAGTTATATGTTGCAACAATAAATAGCATATTTATTCTCTTTATTATATATTTTTACCATAGAAATGGGAAATAATGGATATGAATAGACATAGTTGGTCAATGTGTGTCTACACACTTTAATACTTTTAATGTCACAATGTTATGTTTGAATTCGTAACTATTTTTTAACACAATTGCAAATTTTTGTTGTATTTTTTTACTTTATTAGACATGTCTAATTTTAGTAAAAATAAATTGTATATTGAATAAATATTATATTTTTATATGAAAAATCTGAAAAAATACATGAATAAAATAAAAAAAACATTTTTTTTTAAATAATCTGAAAAATCTCTAGCATCCCAAAAAACGGCAAAAAAAATAGTTAAAATTGGTTATATGGCAGCACCGCTAAACACTACTAAAAGTTGCCGACCAAAACTCACCTTTGTTGCCGCCAAACTATGTTCGTGTTCTAAGAGAGTACTAAAAGTTCGTGAGAGAGAAACATACTCTATAGAAAATTGTATACTTTTTGCTGAGACTGATTTATTATTTTCATTTTCATGCTATCTGTGTTAGTATGTTAGTATAAGTGAGTCGCCCATGGGCGATTCTTTGCCGATCACTGCTCTATAGAAAATTGTATACTTTTTGCTGAGACTGATTTATTATTTTCATTTTCATGCTATCTGTGTTAGTATGTTAGTATAAGTGAGTCGCCCATGGGCGACTCTTTGCCGATCACTGATTTAGACTAAAGCAGTGCTGTTCAAAAATAAAAATGTAGTTGGGTTTGTGAGAAAATGAGAATTGCACTGTAAGAAATATTCAATGGGTTAATAGCAGTGCTAGTATCTGAATGAATTTATTTTTTTATTGAAAATATGAAACTGTTAATGTTTTGTGTAAAGCTGTTTTAAAGAAATAAAAATTAAACAAAAATTAAATTTTTGAAAGGAAAAAAAGAAATACATACATATATACATTAGGGTGTATTTTTTATTGTATAAAAAAAATTAATCAATATTAAAATATCTTAATAAAATATCTTTAATATGTTGGATTATAAAATATCTTTAACATGTTAATAATATATCTTTAATATGTTAGATTTCTTATGTTATTCTGTTAAAAAAAATCAATTTTTGGAAGGAAAAACAAATACATTTGATCGGAATAAATGAATGAACGACCGGACTCGAATTTTTCAAAACATTTCAACTTTCATTTTAAAAAAATGGGTTTTTTTTATTAAGTCTATTAAAGATTTTTATAGATCTTGTAGTATCACAAAATATTTTTCGTACATTGCTGTTAATTTTTTTCACTGCATTGAAAAAAAAAATCAGCATACATCCGCCACACATGTTCACTCGTCGCTGTTTCAGTGACGACTAAAAGCAATAGCGTAAGAATACATGTGAGTTGAGCAGGGGACAATTGTCCCATCAAATGAACAGCACTGGACTAAAGTAATATTCATACCAGTGTTGTTCAAAAATAAAAATGTAGTTGTGTTTGTGAGAAATTGAGAATTGCACTGTAAGAAATGTTCAATGGGTTAATAGCAGTGCTAGTATCTGAATGAATTTATTTTTTTTTATTGAAAATATGAAACTGTTAATGTTTTGTGTAAAACTGTTTTAAAGAAATAAAAATTAAACAAAAATTAAATTTTTGAAAGGAAAAAAAAGAAATACATTTATACATTAGGGTGTCTTTTTTTATTGTATAAAAGCAAAAAGTTGAAGATTTTTCAATTAATATTAAAATATCTTTAATATTAAAATATTTTTAATATGTTGGATTATAAAATATCTGTAATATGTTAATAAAATATCTTTAATATGTTGGATTTCTTATGTTATTCTGTTAAAAAAATGCAATTTTCGGAAGGAAAAACAAATACATTTGATCGGAATAAATGAATGAACGATCGGACTCGAATTTTTCAAAACATTTCAACTTTTCTTTTAAAAAAATGGTTTTTTTTTAAGTCTATTTAAGATTTTTATAGATCTTGTAGTATCACAAAATATTTTTCGTACATTGCTATTAATTTTTTTCAGTGCATTAAAAAAAAATCAGCACACATCCGCTACACATGTTCACTCGTCGCTGTTTCAGTCAAAAAGTATATAATTTCCTATAGAGTATGTTTCTCTCTCATGAACTTTTTAGTACTCTCTTAGAACACGAACATAGTTTGGTGGCAACAAAGGTGGGTTTTGGTCGGCAACTTTAGTAGTGTTTAGCGGTGCTGCCATATAACCAATTTTAACTATTTTTTGCCGTTTTTTGGGATGCTAGAGATTTTTCAGATTATTTCATTAAAAAAATGTTTTTTCATTTTATTCATGTATTTTTTCAGATTTTTCATATAAAAATATAATATTTTTCAATATACTAATTATTTTTACTAATATAAGACATGTCTAATAAAGTAAAAAAATACAACAAAAATTTGCAATTGTGTTAAAAAATAGTTACGAATTCAAACATAACATTGTGACATGAAAAGTATTAAAGTGTGTAGACACATTGACCAACTATGTCTATTCATATCCATTATTTCCCATTTTATGGTAAAAATATATAATAAAGAGAATAAATATGCTATTAATTGTTGCAACATATAACTAAAAACCTATAAAAAATGCAATAATTTAAAAAAAAAATGTTTTCATGAAAAAATTGGTAAACAGTTAAGAACCCCAAAAACTGGGATAAAAAATTACACTGTTTATGTGGCAGCACTGCATACACCAAATTTAATGTTTTTCAACACTTTAGCAACTTTGAAAATGTTGCCCTCTCATTTAAAAATGTTGCCGCTGAACTCTGTACCATGTTGAATTTCTGGTAGAGCGGGAAAAATACTCTATAGAAAATTATATACTTTTTGTTTCAGTGACGACTAAAAGCAAGAGCGTAAGAATACATGTGAGTTAAGCAGGGGACAATTGTCCCATCAAATGAACAGCACTGATTCATACTAAACTAAATTTTTCAATAATATATGTAAAAAAATATTTCTTTGAATTAAATTCTTTTTTCTAAAATAACAGTAGTTTTTATGAAAATTTTTTTTTTCCTAAAAATTCGAAACTGCAGTGTTTTTTTTTTTGAAATTCAAATTTGAAATAAAAAAATGAATGTACAAGTAGAAATAAATATAAACGTATTATCATGCAATTTGTATATATATACATATATATCATGCAATATGTATATATATGGAGAAGAACAACTAAAATTTGAGAAGTTCTGTTGTAAAATTTAGTTAAAGTAGATAGATATTTTTAAAATAAATATTTTTGAACATAAACCAAAATCGATCGAATTTAATAACATCGTGAACTTAAAAAAAAATTATTTTTAAATTCGCACTAATTCCAGAAGATCTAACGTTTTTGATTAGCGAAATGTTAATTTTTAATTTGTTTAAAGTTCTCGATTATATATATATATATATATATATATATATATATATTTTGCATATTTTGAAGACATCTGTATATACAGCCAAAAAAGTCCCTATAATATGCTCTGTATCCAGTAAAATGTCTTCAGTGTAAACAGCAGAATAATGAAAAGTTTGTGGACAGTCCCCAAAGTAACAAAATGTCTTCATAGTAACTTGTGGAACGAAATCCCGTCCCCGCAACATGCGCTATTCACATATATATATATATATATATATATATATATATATATATATATATATATATATGTGCACAGCTCATATTGCGGGGACGGTTTTTCGTTCCACAAGTTACTATGAAGACATTTTGTTACTTTGAGGACCGTCCTTAAACTTTTAATTAATCTACTGTATACACTAAAGACAGTTTACTGGATACAGCGCATATTATAGGGACTTTTTTGGCTGTATATACAGATGTCTTTAAAGTATGCACAATGAATATATATATATATATATATATATATATATATAGCTGAATCCAGTAAAATGACTTCAGTGTAAACAGTAGAATAACAAAACGTTTAAGGACAGTCCCCAAAGTAACAAAATGTCTTCATAGTAACTTGTGGAACGAAAAACCGTCCCCGCAATATGAGCTGTGCATATATATATATATATATATATATATATATGTGCACAGCACATGTTGCGGGGACGGGTTTTCGTTCCACAAGTTACTATGAAGACATTTTGTTACTTTGGGGACCGTCCTCAAACTTTTAATTAATCTACTGTTTACACTGAAGACATTTTACTGGATACAGAGCGTATTATAGGGTCTTTTTTGGCTGTATATACAGATGTCTTCAAAGTATGCGCAATGAATATATATATATATATACATATATATTCATTTCGCATTCTTTGAAGACAACTGTATATACAGCCAAAAACATCCCTATAATATGCTCTGTATGCAGTAAAATGTCTTTAGTTTATACAGTAGATAAATGAGAAGTTTGAGGACGGGCCTGAAAGTAACAAAATGTCTTCGTAGTACTACTATGAAGACATTTTGGTACTTTGGGGACCGTCCTCAAACTTTTAATTATTCTACTGTTTACACTGAAGACATTTTACTGGATACGGCGCATATTATAGGGACTTTTTTGGCTGTATATACAGATGTCTTCAAAGTATGTGAAATGCATATATATATATATATATATATATATATATATATTCATTGCCTATACTTTGAAGACATCTGTATATAAAGCCAAAAAAGTCCCTATAATATGCGTTGTATCCAGTAAAATGTCTTCAGTGTAAACAGTAGAATAATGAAAAGTTTAAGGACAGTCTCCAAAGTAACAAAATGTCTTCATAGTAACTTGTGGAACGAAAAACCGTCCCCGCAACATGCGCCGTGCACACATATATATATATATATATATATATATATATATATATATATATATATATATATATATAGATATATATATATATATATATATATTCATTATGCATACTTTGAAGACATCTGTATATACAGCCAAAAAAGTCCCTATAATATGCGATGTATCCAGTAAAATGTCTTCAGTGTAAACAGTAGAATAACGAAAAGTTTAAGGACTGTCCCCAAAGTAACAAAATGTCTTCATAGTAACTTGTGGAACGAAAAACCGTCCCCGCAATATGCGCCGTGCACATATATATATATATATATATATATATATATATATATATATATATATATATATATATATATATATATATATATGCATTGCTCATACTTTGAAGACATCTGTATATACAGCCAAAAAAGTCCCTATAAAATGCGCTGTGTCCAGTAAAATGTCTTCAGAGTAAACACTAGAATAATGAAAAGTTTAAGGACAGTCCCCAAAGTAACAAAATGTCTTCATAGTAACTTGTGGAACGAAAACCCGTCCCCGCAATATGTGCTGTGCACATATATATATATATATATATATATATATATATATATGTGCATAGCGCATGATGCGGGGACGGGTTTTCGTTCCACAAGTTACTATGAAGACATTTTGATACTTTGGGGACTGTCCTTAAACTTTTCGTTAATCTACTGTTTACACTGAAGACATTTTACTGGATACAGCGCATATTACAGGGACTTTTTTGGCTGTATATACAGATGTCTTCAAAGTATGTGAAATGCATATATATATATATATATATATATATATGTGTGCGCGGCGCATGTTGCGGGGCGGATTTTCGTTTCACAAGTTACTATGAAGACATTTTGTTACTTTGGGGACTGTCCTTAAACTTTTCGTTATTCTACTGTTTACACTGAAGACATTTTACTGGATACAGCGCATATTATAGGGTCTTTTTTGGCTGTATATACAGATGTCTTCAAAGTATATGTAATGCATATATATATATATATATATATGCACGGCGCATTTTGCGGGGACGGTTTTTCGTTCCACAAGTTACTCTGAAGACATTTTGTTACTTTGAAGACTGTCCTTAAACTTTTCGTTATTCTACTGTTTACACTGAAGACATTTTACTGGATACAGCTCATATTACGGGGTCTTTTTTGGCTGTATATACAGATGTCGTCAAAGTATGTGAAATGCATATATATATATATATATATATATATATATATATATGTGTGCACAGCACATATTGCGGGGACGGGTTTTCGTTCCACAAGTTACTATGAAGACATTTTGTTACTTTGGGGACTGTCCTTAAACTTTTCATTATTCTAGTGTTTACTCTGAAGACATTTTACTGGACACAGCGCATTTTATAGGGACTTTTTTGGCTGTATATACAGATGTCTTCAAAGTATGGGCAATGCATATATATATATATATATATATATATATATATATATATATATATATGTGCACGGCGCATATTGCGGGGACGGTTTTTCGTTCCACAAGTTACTATGAAGACATTTTGTTACTTTGAAGACTGTCCTTAAACTTTTCGTTATTCTACTGTTTACACTGAAGACATTTTACTGGATACAGCGCATATTATAGGGACTTTTTTGGCCGTATATACAGATGTCTTCAAAGTATGCATAATGAATATATATATATGTATATATATATATATATATATATATATATATTCATTGCCCATACTTTGAAGACATCTGTATATACAGCCAAAAAAGTCCCTATAATATTCGCTGTATCCAGTAAAATGTCTTCAGTGTAAACAGTAGAATCATGAAAAGTTTAAGGACAGTCTTCAAAGTAACAAAATGTCTTCATAGTAACTTGTGGAACGAAAAACCGTCCCCACAACATGCGCCGTGCACACATATATATATATATATATATATATATATATATATATATATATATATATATATATATATCATGCGCCGTGCACATATATATATATATATATATATATATATATATATATATATATATATATATTCATTGCCCATACTTTGAAGACATCTGTATATACAGCCAAAAAAGTCCCTATAAAATGCGCTGTGTCCAGCAAAATGTCTTCAGAGTAAACACTAGAATAACGAAAAGTTTAAGGACAGTCCCCAAAGAAACAAAATGTCTTCATAGTAACTTGTGAAACGAAAACCCGTCCCCGCAACATGCTCTATGCACATATATATATATATATATATATATATATATATATATATATGTGCACAGCACATATTGCGGGGACGGGTTTTCGTTCCACAAGTTACTATGAAGACATTTTGTTACTTTGGGGACTGTCCTTAAGCTTTTCGTTATTCTAGTGTTTACTCTGAAGACATTTTACTGGACACAGCGCATTTTATAGGGACTTTTTTGGCTGTATATACAGATGTCTTCAAAGTATATATATATATATATATATATATGTGCACGGCGCATGTTGCGGGGACGGTTTTTCGTTCCACAAGTTACTATGAAGACATTTTGTTACTTTGGGGACTGTCCTTAAACTTTTCGTTATTCTAGCGTTTACTTTGAAGACATTTTACTGGGCACACCGCATTTTATAGGGACTTTTTTGGCTGTATATACAGATGTCTTCAAATTATGGGCAATGCATATATATATATATATATATATATATATATATATATATATATATATATGTGCACAGCACATATATATATATATATATATATATGTGCACAGCACATATTGCGGGGACGGGTTTTCGTTCCACAAGTTACTATGAAGACATTTTGTTACTTTGGGGACTGTCCTTAAACTTTTAATTATTCTAGTGTTTACTCTGAAGACATTTTACTGGAGACAGCGCATTTTATAGGGACTTTTTTGGCTGTATATACAGATGTCTTCAAAGTATGGGCAATGAATATATATATATATATATATATATATATATATATATATAGAGCAATTCCATATGAAAACGATCAAAATTGTCAAATTTTTGAACGACCCCTCTCCGATTTTAAAATAAATTGTCTCAATCGATTGCCCAGCAAAAAATAATGTACCTACATATTTTTTTTTTTTTTTTATAGTGACTGGTTTAGTGGTGTACACCACTGTCATGTGACAAAATTGAAGAATTCTTCATAAGGGACCACATTGAAAGTTGTTTAAAAAAAACTACTAAAGCGATCGCAACGAGTGATAGCTCGTTGGAAAGGTATTAAATCAGGCTTTAATTGAAAAATAAAATTTTCCTAATTTTTCTCAGAAATTTACCTTTTTTCCCATGAAAATTAAATTTTCCCATGAAAATTAAATTTTCCGATTTTCCACAGAAGCTCCTAAATTTCCGGGCTAATTTTATTTTTTTTGGGTTCCTCATAATTTTTGCTTTAAAAATCAGCAATAAAAAATGGGCCCCGACTCCTTGTTTGGACAGGAGAAGAGCATTTAAGAGACCACCTTGTTCTCATTGTTTTTATATTTTTTATAATTGAATTATTGTTAATTAATTAACATTATTTTATTTTATTATTAAAAATACATTTTAAAAATTATTTTACAGTTAAAAATACATTTTTTTTAAAACAACTTTCAATGAGGTCCCTTATGAAGAATTCTTCAATTTTGTCACATGACAGTGGTGTACACCACCACTAAGCCAGTCACTATAAAAAAAGTATGTAGGTACATTATTTTTTGCTGGGCAATCGATTGAGACTATTTATTTTAAAATCGGAGAGGGGTCGTCCAAAAGGTGACCGCTTTCATATGGAATTGCTCTATATATATATATATAACCCTCTACTTCTTCAAAAATGTTAGCCATAAAATTTTACTACATACATATGTCAGCATACACCAAAGTCCAAATCCTAACACAAACACCCACAACCAGCCAAATTCAATATTGCTCATTAAGGGTATATTTATTTATTGTTCACATATGTAGGTCATCCCAAAATCTGAGGAGAAGGTTTGACACTCAACTACTGAATACTTTATCATTATCAAAAAATCGTAATGCAAATAATTTCGTTACAACTGATATCAATACAATGCTAACAAAATGATCAATTCATGATCCAGATAAAACCAACAACTTTTATTTTAAAAATACCAACATACAATCATATTAAACAAACTTTTAGAAATCGAATTTAAAAAAATATTTTAATTACTCCCAAATTTCGTAGTACTTTTATCTGTATACTATTTTTAATAATTTTTTGTTAAATATTTTTTATAAAAAAAAACAAAATTATTTTTAATATGTTGCCAATTTTCCATTATTTTTTCTACTTTAATGGTACATTGTGAAAATTATAAAAAAACATGTATTTAAACGGAAGGGGTTTTAAGGAAGGATTATTAACTTCTTTGAATTGGATAATAATTGATTTGTAGCTTGGCATTTAAAAAAAAAAAATAATGCATTGTATATAACTTTTATTTGATTTTTTACTTAGGGTTTCAATTACTTTTATAAGTTTTTGCTAAAAAAAGCTCCAATAAATTTTCTAATATTTAGTAAATGTCTTTGCTGTTTTCGGCAGTTTTATTTTCATTTTGCAGAAATTTTACTGTTATTCAGTAAAATTTATTATTTTCGATTTCAATTATGGATTTAATAAAATTTTACTAAATTTTAGATAATTCACTAAAAGAACTCAGTGTATGAGGTTGAATTTTTCTTGTAATTTGTTACAATACATCTTGGGTGGATATTGTGAAGAAGAAGTAGTAATGCAGCAAAACTATGGGGATATCACATGACTTTTTTTATGATGTCATTTTTAAATGCAATGTAGCATTGTAAAGGAAAGAGGAATTTAGCGGCAAAAAGCGCTTCCTAGTTCTTTAGTCCTGCTGAATTCATGTTTATTCGTTAAGGAGCGTTTGGCCACCAAAATCTTGTCACTGTCCGTGTGTGCGATTAGTTATTTGAAAAAGTCCGCGTGATTAGCAATTAGCATATGAAATCTTAACGGCCTTAAACAAAAATAAGCCATTGTTTTAAATACGATAATTGGTAAAACCACACCAGAAAATGTGTTTATTAAAAAATTAAAAAAAAATTTTAAATTTTTTCTCCATCTGCTGAATAATAAAAATGAACTCAACATTGACCTTGTCAAATATCAACATTTTATTTTAAAGGTTTCAGTCTCAATAAATTTTGGCATCATCACAAGAACCAAAAATAAAAAATAAAATAAACTTGATTTAACTGGAAACTAATCATAGTGTTGTCAGTTTGGGGGATTTATTCCCAAATTGGGGATTTTATTTCTTGAATGAGGATAAAAATTTGCGTTTGGGGATACTTTTAATTATTTATTCGATACTACGGGGTTGTATTTACATACCAAAAACAGTGTTACATTTAAATAATATTTTTGAGACCAAATTACGCTTGTATACAAAGAAAAATACAACTCTTGAAGTATTGAGTGAATTCTTTTAAATATTGAGTACTCAAATGCTCAACACTGATAGATGTGAATAATTTTAAGTAGATATGGGCACGTGAGTGATTTTTGACTCACGCTCACGCACGATTAAGGACCAAAAATTATAATCACGCAAGATCAATCACGAAAATTTTTTTCAACTCACGCTAACGCACGATATCGTAAGTAAATTAAATTTTTGTTCACAATCACGTTAAAAACACACGCTCACGAAATACGCTTCGAAAATTCAAAATATTTCGAAAAATTAAATATAAAATAATTTATTTTATCGCTTGAGCCACTTGATTGAAGTGTTAACATATTTAATATATATAGAGAAAAACAGCCTTGCTACCTTACATGTAAAAAAAATAAAAAACGACAAAAGTAAAACGTGCTATAATAAACTGTTGGCGATTTTTATTTTTTTTTTTAAATTTTAAATTCATCATTACTGTTTAAATTAAAAAAAAAATTATTAAAAAATGTCACAAGTTTTTTATAAAACATTTTTTTTGTCTCTCCTAGATACGAAAATATTAATCCATTCCCAGCCAGTCATCAATGGATTTCTATACAATTTTTGTTCGACCGCGTGCTATAAACATACGCGAAAATGTTCTAATCCGATTGTAGGTCCATATTGTGAAGACAAGGCTTAACAATGCTCGTACAACCGAAAAAATACAATTTTTTTTTTAAGATTTGGATTTGGGATTTCCTATCAATTTTCTCCACCAAAATATTATTTGAATTAAATAATTCGTTCTCTTAAATTTGTAACAAGTACAAATAAAATAAACTTAAAGGATAAATTACTGCTGCAAATGATTTACATTACAAAAATATGTTTTATTTTAAATCAATTTAAAAAACATGAATTGTTTGAAAACGTTTTGCGGACAATAAAATAACAATTTGGGGATTTTTGGAAATGAAAAAACAATATTTGGGGATAAGGCATTTAAAAAAACTGACAATACTGACTAATCATCGGTTATTACACAGTGCTACAATTTTTAACTTTTGCTCGTAAACTCGATATACAGCTAATTGAAAATATCATGTTTAGTAAAACTGCACACAACGCTTTGACATTTCTTAAACGATTATTGTTTTTCAATTAAATTAAATAAGTTGCATAGTTTCTATATTTTTTAATGATTTTAAAATGAACCCGAAACGGGGAAAATTTCCCAAACTAGGGAGACATTTGGTAAACGAATTAGATACGATTTCAACAAAAAAAATTTTATGCAGAAAGATTAATATTTTTATGATTGAACTAAATAAATCAGAATAACTTCTTTAAGATATTTTATCCTTAAGTTCTTTAAGATATTTTATCCTTTTGTGTTACTAAATTTCAAATAGTAAGCTATTAATTAAAAATAAAAAAAAAATAATTACGACATTATCTCTATGTGTTTTATATCAAATACAAGTTTTACAAGTAACGATTTTGTGTCCATTTTCCTCAATTATTGCTTAGTTTTCGATGTATTAGTTATGATTATACAATATAAATTTATTTTCTTTTATTCGATCTTCAATTATTATATTATTCTTTTAAATTGAGCTTGAGATCTTCTTATAAAAATAATGATTATTTATTTTCTTTTCCAATATTTCGTCTCCACATTGGGTAACTTCTTCAGGGAAATAATTTAATTTTTTAACAATTAAACCTTATATATATATATATATATGAAATTGAATGACCGTTTCATGGTGTTATTTATTGTCTAAAACGCATTAAAAGAAATATAAAACTTATTCTAGCTTTTATTAGGCATATCAATAATCAATTGCTATAAAACATAAATATTTTGAAAGAAACACGTTTAATAAAATTACTAGCACGTAACGCTTGCTGCTTAGTTATTGAAAATGTTAAATGTCACAAAAAGAATACATTCAAAAACAAAATGAACTAAAATTTAGAAACATTAACTTATTTAAAGGAAAAATTGAAATGAAAACGACGCCAAAGACACTTTTAACCAATATTTAATAAAATTTTCCTTGAAATTAAGAAACAAATTTTACTTAAAATTTGGTAAAAATTTCTAAATTATAGGAAAACTTTACTACTGAGAAGTAAATTTTTATTCGAAAACAGTAAAATTTCCTCCTAATTAGTTCATACAGCATCTAAAATTGTACTGTTAGGAAATGTTTCCTTGGTTTTAAGAAAAATTTTATTTTATTTAAGTACATTAGATAATTTTTTTTACTAAAAACTAGGATTTAACTTCCTAAAAATAAGAAAATATTTTCTAACAACAAGTTAAGTGAAAATCATCCTTATCCTGCTTCTATGATAAAGGAATATATTTTACCATATATTCTAAAGTAAATTTACACTCATTGTGTTAGTATTTTCCCACTTTCGGAGGACTTCCGCTTTTTGAGGACACTGCTCTTAACAAGCTTTTTGCTATACAATTTTGTCTTATAACTAAATTTAATTATTTAAAATATAAATTAAATTTCATTAGCAAAAAGGTAAACAAATTCAAAAAAAATTTACTGCAGGATATCCTAAAACGTAATAAATTGTGATAAAGTCAGATCCTTTTCTAGTTTATTAACGGTTCTGCTTGAGAAAACTTCAAAAAGGGACGCCCTACGTGACACACGGCATCTATGGCTAAGGAACCCTGGGGGTTCTTTGTCTTCTTAAATTAACTAATTTAAGGAAATTCTTGCAAAAATACAAAATATCACAGTTACATTTCTTGTTATTATTAAAAAATGGAAAAGTCATAAGTTTATTTTATGAGATTTTTAGCTTTAACTTTATTTGACATATACAAATTTAAACTTTTTTATTATTAAGTGAATACGCGCTACGTTAATTATAGGAAAGCCATTATGCCGTAATGTATAAAATGTGCCTGCTATATTTTGTATTGTAGTCAACAAACAAATTTATTTTATGTAACAACATAACAAAATTTTAAAATATATTTTAAGTTCAATATTTAAGACTGTTAAGATTCGAGATGGGCACATGAGACATTTTTACTCACGCTAACGCGATCACGAACCAAAAATTACAATCATGCACGATAGTTTTTTTAAATGGTTACTTTAATTTCTTTTATTTAATAATGTTTTTTCTTCAAAATTAGGAAAACTAACTTTTTTGTTTTTAATTGATTGTTTTTTCGGAATAGAATATTAAAAATAATTTAAACGTTTTCCAACAAAAAAAAAAAAAAATCCTATACCAAATTTTTTTATTTTTTAAAAGTTAGAAAACTTTTACTTATCTGAACTAAGTTGCATGAAAATTTTACTTAGAAATAGTTCATCAGTTTCTAAAATCAAGTAAATTTTTTTTCCTACATAGGAAAAAATTTATTACTTTTTGTTTTTAATTGTCTGAACTAATTTTTAGAAAACAATTCTTCAAAATTAGAAAGTGGTATATTAAAAACTGAATTTGGAAGTGGCTTTCAAAAATTAAGTTAATTTTACTACTCGCGAACAAATATTAAGTTCAAGTACTTTCTCGATTTAAGTTGAACACATTTTTTGAACTAAATGGGAGTAAATTATGTCCTAATTTTTTTTTTTAACTATACTTAATTTTATTACATTTGAGTATGCAATTTTCTTAAAACTAAGATGTTTTTTCTTAACATTAATAAATTTTTATTAATTTTAATTTATTCCTAAAATCAAGATATATTACTTAGGAAAAATATGAACTATTTCTGAGTATATAAACTATTTCGTGTTTCCTCAAACTTAGGAATTTTTATTCTTTTTAAAAAAATTTTTCTAAGTTTCAATAAAATTTTACTTAAATTGAGGACAATTTATAAATTTTGAAGGAAATTTTTGATAACATTTTAGTTCATGTCTTTTTTTTGAGTGTATGCATAAGATTTCTCGGAGATCAATGTGGCTCTCCCAAGTGAGAATTCAATTTGGTTATAAAAGGAAACCAAAACTAATAGACGCGTATTTTAATCTATTGGCCCACATTATTTGTTTTAAACATTTCATTTAAAATCTAATTTGGCTGTCGTTGTTGAGGGAAAAATATAAATTATCTTTAAATAACATATTTATCCACTAGCCACTGCCTCCCCTTTACATTTGAGACTGGGCATTAGGACTCACTGTACCCAAAAGCAGTTTTGTAAGCAAAAAATATTTCAGTCCACAATTCTTCATAAATTTTTGAAAATTCTTTTGTTTTTGTATTTCGGCTTACAAAATTTCGCATAAATCTGTCACGGCCGATTTTTGAATTTAATTTTTTTTTTTTTAATTGTCATTTTGTTATCTTTTATCTTTCATATTTGGTTATTTGCACTTGACAATCAATTTTTTTATTGTGTTTTCAAAATGTGATGGATTTATTTGAATTAAATAACTGTAATCGCTTTGCTTTCCACTGGTGTAAAAATTTTTGTGGCTCGTGACACGGTGGCAACCTGAATATACATAAATAAGAAGACATCACAACAAATCATACTAATACGCCTTGGGCAGAATTATACACTCATGCTAGTTCACTGTTGAAACGTAAACTCAAAAACAGACCCCTTTATGTACATCGCGGACGGACAATTACACTGTACATTCACTTTAATTCAACCTAATTCCGTACTTTAACGTATCGCTATTCATTCACCCCCAATTCCACACTCACATACACACTGTCTGTCCGTATCAGTCCTTTCGAGCCACTCTCCCCTTCTGCCCCTACAAATCAGCAGCCTTTGGATCGCATAAGCCGACATTTCCCGGTCATCTCGTATTCGTCCGTTACAACATACCTTGCCAAACCGAAATAACCATTTAAATTTTTATCCTCCCATAGTATATTCGATCCCTTCTAGAGGCAAAATATGAAGCTATCATACCCTCGACCATATATGATAAGGTTTGTCATTCCGTTTGTAACATGTTGAAATATAGGTCCCAGGCCTCATAAAGTATACTTATTCTTGATCCTTATGCAATTTTAAGTCGATTTAGCAATGACCGTCTGTGTGTCTGTCCGCCTGTTGAAATGGCAATAACCACGTAAATACTCAATCGGGACTCCAAAATTTTTAATAGATATACCCCCGAGCAGTTTGGTGTTGAAAATGAGTAAAATTAGTCGAGCGATTAAAAGGTTCTGAGTGAAAATGTGAAGGTACCTCTAACATTTTAAATACAAATTGGTGTATTTTAGTACAATTTCATAGTAGCGACTGGTAAATCAAATATTTTCACCAGTCACTTAGAAGTGAAAAATATTTTATATCTACTTCAAATATTTTTCTCCTCAACAATTTTTTTTTCACCACAAAAATTATTTTCACATAAAAAATTTTTTACACAACAAAAATTGTTTTCACACACAAAAAAGTTTTTCGCCTCAAGCAATCTTTTTTTAACCTCCATACTTTAACTTCTAAATTTTGTTACATTATTTGTATCAAAACACTAGAGAACAGGGATGACAAAGTTTATACTAAAGTACTTTTTGTAGTGTTATTAAAGCCTTAAAAATACCATTGAGCTGTTTTGACACATTTGGTCCTACCCATGTAAAAATCGAAATATATATGAACAAGTATGATCATATATGGGACTGTATATGATCATACATGGGCGTATATGATCACATATATGACCATATATCTTCTTATCCGAAATTTGAGAGTATATGGCCTTATATTATAATATATGCTAATACATAATTTTTGTGTGCCCATATATGATCATACATGACTATATATGGCCATATACTCTCAAATTTCGGATCCGAAGGTATATGGTCATATATGAGAAAATGTGTCGTCATATGTTGAACCATGTGTGCACGTATAGGACCATGTATGATCATACACAAGCTCATGTATGTTCATTAGATTGTTCCAAAAAACGTCAATGTTTGAATTCGCAATCAATAACACGCTGCTACAAAAAAAAATTGCTAGAACTTGTGAAATGACCTAGTGTAGGTTGTAGGTCTAGCTGAGTGTATTATATAAGTTTCATTTCTAATTAATGCCGTTGACCGTTTCGAAATCGGTTAAAAAATGACTGAGTTAGAAAAGTGTAAGTACGCGAGTTAAAAAAAACACTCTTTTCCCCATATCTCGAAATTTTGAGGGTATTTTGAAACTTATAAAAGTGGTTATATAATACACTCAGGTAGACTTACAACCTACACTAGGTCATTTCGCAAGTTCTTTTTCAGTGTAGCACCGTGTAATTAGTAACTTGTTCTTATAAAGTAATTTATACAAAAAAAAATCGGACATATTTTGTATGAAATTTTCGCGAAATAATTTTGACTTTATATTCGCAATGTACACCCGAAACAATATTAGATTTGATGAGCTGCGATCCTAATAATTATATTGCATTTTTGTCAATTTTTAATTTATTTAAAATAATAGAACAAGTACAACTTTGAAACTTCAATGGCGATGTGCTACCTCTAAATAAAACTTTTTTTCTAAATTTCATTCGCCGACCATATTTTTTCCATAATGGAAGCTCGTGAATTCGAACTTTTTTATTTTTTGGACAACCTTAATGTTCATATATATTTCGATTTTTACATGGGTATCAACAAATGTTCCCCTTTTATATTTTAATTTATGAAAACTTTTGTGATATAATTTCTTTTAAATGCTGTTTTATACAAAACAAAATTATCGGGAGGTATAGCCCAGCAAAAACATAAGAATGACAGGTCATTAGTTTAGCTTTTGAATTACTTTAAAGTACAAAATAATGACCTACTGATAATGCGTGGTAGGAGCACTTATATGTACATACAATATAATGATTTACTGGTAGTTACTGAAATAAGTACGGAAATTGTATTTGTGTCTATTAACTTTTATTGATTAATTTGTTTTGAAAAACTATACAACAAAATATAAAATTGTCTGATGTAAAAAGTGATTTTTCAAAATTTTTAAGATTTTAAAGAGTTCCTGATGTGAAAAAGCATTGCACCTATATAAACTAAAATTGTTTAATGCAAAAAGTAGATATTTTAAATATAGTGCAACCTCGTTTAACGCAACTAATAGAAATCTTGGCTGTTGCAAAAACTGAGGTGAGGTAACAGAGTCTCTATTTTTTACGGTTTAAATTAGTAGTAGGAAAATAAGGAGCCAATTTGATTTAATTGCTTTTTCATAAGGAGGCAATTTGATTTAATTGCTTTTTCATAAGGAGTCAATTTGATTTAATTGCCTTCATTTTTGATAAGGAGTCATTTTGATTTAATGTTTTTTTGGTTGTTGGTTGTTTGCTTATAATGTAAAAGTGGTGGTTATATAAAAATTGTCATGTGCGTGATTGGTTAGGTGTTATGTAACGAGGGTCTTTGTTGTTAGTGTTGTCGTCGGTCAATTCTTTTTATCTCTTGTGTGTTTTTTTTTTCTATTCTTTGGTGGCATATACATTCTACCGTCGGTTGTTTGCTTGTAATGTAAAAGTGGTGGTTATACAAAATTGTTCTTGTGCGTGATTGGCTAGGTGTTATGTAACGAGGGTCTTTTTGAAATTATATAGGGTGCGTTGTCGTCGGCTAATTCTTTTTATCTCTTGTTTTTTTTTCTATTCTGTGGTGGTCATTGATCTACATATTTGCTTTTGTATTAAGAGGAAATTTGCATTAAGTGAAAGTCATTGATCTACATATTTGTTTTTTGTATTAAGAGAAAATTTCCATTTTTTCTTTCTTGTGTTTATGTTCTATTTTTGTTTTTATTTTTGTGTGTTTGGTATATACATTCTACATATAATTGAACAAGTAGGTCGTAAATTAATTATTTATTAATGTGACATTTTCATTAATCTACAAATTTTTATGTTTTAATGAAATTCGAATCTGTTTGTTTGTTTGTTCGGTTTTGTTTCTTGTAATAAAGCGGTAATTGGAATCTGTTAGTGTTTTGTTTGTTTGTTTAGTTGAGTATAATAAAAACAATACTAAAAATTAGTTTTATGTATTTGGTTTTATTTTACTTTCTTTTTAAATAATTCTTAAATTAAAATCTAAAAAATTTAGATGTTTATGATAGAGATTTATAGCGTGATACATGAAACACAAACGATTACACCCACCCTCCTCTGCCACTAGCGAATGAGACGCAGGCAGCGAGTCGAATAATAAAGATGTAGAATCATGGTTGGACGAAAATCCCATCAGAAAATTAAGTTCAGTATCCTTTACTTCATCATTACTTTATCCGGTTTTTTGTGTTTGTTGAACTTTTTCTGTCTGTAAAATAAATTTTAAATATAAAAGAAAAAACAAATATATCTCTTACTTCATCATCCGGTTTTTCCTGTTTGTTGAACTTTTTAAAAAAATTTTTGTTAAAACAAATTTTTAATAAAAAAAAAAATCTCTAAGAACTTTATCCACTTATTTTTTCTGTGTGAAGTTATTTTTACTGTGTGAAATTTTTTTTTAATAAAAAAATAAAAAACTAGCTCAAAATGTTTTTCTGCGTGATATGCCAAGCTGCTTTCAACACCAAACACAACATGCTTCAACATAAAAATAAACATTGTGTTGAGTGTGGAAAGTTTTTCCTTAAGCGCTCCACAATGAAGGAGCATGAAAGGACCCATGCAACCACCTCATCAAAATTTTGCGTTCCTTGCAATGAAGCAGTTAGTAGCTTAAACTATAGCCAACACTTGCGAACACTACAACATCGCAGCAATTGTGGGATGAAGACAATTAACCCTAAATATTAATGTGAATGAAGTTAATATTATAAGAGGATCACAATATATACCTCTGCCAAAGGAATTAGTCAGAAAGCGGGCATTTATAAATATCCAGAATGATGATGTCTACTGCTTCAAATGGTGTTTAATTGCTTTATTGTATTGTGAAAAAGAATTGTCTCGTTGTCAACAAACGGAATGTTCATCCTACAACATAAAAAGTATTTCTGCCGACATAATAATTGTAAACAATTTGCAATTAAACTTTTCAAACCTCACCTTTCCATTAAGTCTAAAAAGCTTAAAAGACTTTGAAAGGCAAAATGTAGATATAAGTGTCAACGTCTTCGGATATGAAGAAAAAAATATAGTCAGACCTTACTATCTAACGAAGGAGGAGAAGAAATATCATATAAACCTCCTGCTTCTCATAGAGGAAGAAAGGTCGCATTACATCGTTATAAGTGATATTTCAAGGTTAGTAGCAAAAAAAAAAAAAATACATGTAAAACTTTATAAAAAAGAAATATTTCCAATTTGTTTTTTTTGTTCTTTTTTATTAAATAAAAGGTTTATTCGAAGCAGTTTGACTGGATACAAAGGAAAATTATTTGTATGTAATGCATGCCTTACTTACAAATATAGTCAACGAGATTTATCACTTCATAAACAAACTTGCAATAAAGTTTGCACAAGGATGCCAGAAGGAGCTGATGCTGTTCTAAAATATTCGAATGCTCATAAGGAACTAGATGTTCCGTTTACAGTCTATGCGGACTTTGAATCGATTTTAAGTAGCATAAGTGAAGAGGTTAGTACTAAAACTACAACGACATATTCCATGTGCTTTTAGTTATTTTATAAAATGTAGCTTTAATGATAATTTAGACAAGTTTAAAATTTATTTTGGAGAAGATGCACCTAATGTTTTTGTTAAAGATTTAGTTGAGGACTTAAAAGACATTTATAAAAATTATATTTACAAAGAAGTTGAAATAATAATGACTGAAGATGATATAATTTTTCATAATTCATCTAATATTTGTCATATTTGTGAAAAGGTGATATATTTATCCAAAGTTAAAGATCACTGTCATTTTACTGGCAAGTATAGAGGCCCTGCTCACAATGATTGTAATTTAAAATATAGAAAACCTAAATTTATTCCAGTATTTTTTCACAACTTTTCTTCATATGATTGTCATATGTTCTTTAAATATTTAAATAGTATTCCAGATAGTGATATAAGTGTAGGAATTATATATATCTTTATCTATATATCTACCTTTTCAAGAAAACTCGTCTAAGGAAAAATTCGAAATAAGATTTCTGGATTCGTTCAGATTTATGGCTTCAAGTTTAGATTCCCTAGCAAAAAATTTACGTGTTCAGGATTTAAATATTGTCCGCAAAAATTTCTCTGATGAAAATCATTTTAATCTAATTAGGAGAAAAGGTGTTTTTCCATACTCTTATCTGGATTCTGTGGAAAGATTCAATGAAACTGAGCTCCCCAGTCGAGATAAGTTTTTTAATGTTTTAATTGACGCAGAATGTTCTGAAGAAGATTATGAACACGCGAAAAATGTTTGGAATACTTTTAGATGTAAAAATATGTTAGATTATACAAAATTGTATTTAAAAACGGATGTGCTTTTATTGGAGGATATATTTCAAAACTTTAGAAAAATTTGCAAATCCATATATAAGTTAGATCCAAATCATTATTATACCGCCCCAGGTCTTTCATGGGATGCAATGCTTGAAACGACAAAGAAGGAATTAGAATTATTCACAGATAAAGATATGCATCTGTTTATACAAAAGGGAATAAGGGGTGGTCTCGTACAATGTTCACAGAGACATGCCAAAGCCAATAATATATATTTAGATGATTATGATAGTAGTAAACCATCTGAATATTTAGCTTACTTAGATGCAAATAATTTATATGGATGGGCAACGTCACAGTATCTTCCAGCTGGGGGATTTGAGTGGCTTGGCGAGGACGATTTAAAGAAATTTAATCCAAATAAAATATCTGATACTTCTCCTGTCGGTTACTCTCTTCATAAACTCCATAATGATCTTCCTTTTGCTCCTGAAAATAAAGTAGTTGGAAACTCAAAATGCAAAAAACTTATTGCAGATTTGACTAATAAAACAAAATATCTGATTCATTATCGAAACCTTAAACAATGCCTTGCATATTATATATTTCTGAAGCCATGGTGATTGATTGAATTTATTCCCCTATGATATTTTGTACAAATTAAACCATTTTCAAAATATCATAGGGGAATAAATTCAATCAATCACCATGGCTTCAGAAATATATAAACTTAAATACACAACATAGAGCAGAGGTTTAAAATACATTTGAAAAAGACTTTTTCAAACTTTTAAATAACGCTGTTTATGGGAAGACCATGGAAAATGTTGAGAAAAGGGTGGATGTCAAAATCACAAGAAACTGGGAGAGTGAAGATAGAAATCGTAGAGGTGCAAGATATTTTGTTTCTCGCCCCAATTTTAAAAGCATTTCAAAGTTTTCTGAAGACTTATTTGCAGTTCAGATGGGTAATGTTGATATATTATACGATAAGCCCATATACATAGGTTTTGCGTACTTGAATTATCTAAATGGAAAATGTATGATTTTCATTATAATATAATGAAGTCAAAATATGGTCAAAATATAATTCTCAATTATATGGACACCGATTCATTTATATATTCAATAAAAACTGAAGATTTTTACAAAGATATACTTAATGATTTGTTGTCTGAATTTGATACCTCAGATTACCCCGTTAATAATCCTTACGACATACCGTTAGTGAATAAAAAAGTTTTGGGTAAAATGAAAGATGAGAATAATGGTACTATTATGACTGAATTTGTTGGTCTTAGATCGAAAATGTATTCCATTAAAACTATTGACAACAAGGAAATTAAAAAAGCAAAGGGGGTTAAGAAGTCTGCTTTAAATAAATATTGTATGTTTGATTATAAAACTGCCTTATTTAATCGTAAAATCGAAGCGATAATATGTGTTTGTTTGCATCTAGATTGCATAATGTTTTTACAATAAATATATATAAAATCGTTTTAAGTTATAAGGATGAAAAACGAATAATTATGAACAATCAGGTTCAAACAGTCGCTAGGGGGCATTGTGAATATGATCAGTATAATAAAACCCCTGACAATGAATGTCTAAAATGTAGCAATAGGAATTATATTTTTGATGAAGATGGAGATAATACTATTATGGGAGTAAATATTGACTTAGTACAATTCCAGAATGATTCTGAGGATGATATATTTAATAGCATCAATTATTAGGGAATAAAACATTGTATTTTAATAGCTTTAAATTAAATTTGATGTATATTTTGTAATATAATTTAATAATTTCTTTTTTTTTTTAAATATAATTTAATAAGTTTAAGATTAAAAGAGATTCTTGAAAAAAAAATAAATATTTTGTATTTTTCTCTTAAAATTTTTTGATTATTAAGCAAAATAAAACACTGGTATTTTAGTTTTCTATTTTAAGAATACATATTTTTATTTATAATTTTAAGACATTGTTTTTAAGTGTGTATTTTCTAAATATTTAATAAAGATAATAAAAATGGAAAATTGCCTTCATTTATTTTAAAGTTTAAAAATTGTTGTAGTAAAAGAGCATTTTTCAGTGCACATGTTCCATGCTTGTGAGAACTACAACGGATGCAATCGGGATATTTTTCATCGAGCTCTCTTAAAATACAGCAGTTGATATTTTCTATATTGAAAACGTTTTTCCGCAGCATATTCTCCAACCACTTTTTCTTTTCCAAACCCTTGACAAAAATTAAAGAACCCTCTGTGTTTGATTTGAGAAATTCGCACACAGACTTGAATAATACGGATCCATCTTCCCATTGCAGATGATGATGATTTTTTGTTAACCAATTGACTTGTTTTTGATTCTTTGGTGATAAATAACTATAATCGAAGGGGGGTTTTATGATGAAATTTATATACTCCTTAGCGTTAAAAACCAATGCAATTTCTTTGGCAATAAAATTATTAGAATCTACTCTAAAGCCTTGGAGATCAATAAAAACTATTTTTGGCATTTCCATTGCTTAAACAATTTTATGAACCTGTCCTGTCAAAGGCGTATATTCAATTAAATGATCATGAATAAGAATGCAGTAAGCTGATGAGTTTGGTGGTATATTGATGCCAGTCTCAAACATAATTTTTATATCAATCGGACCCCTTGCAACCGTTTCATTTTGATGGCTTACATCAATAACTGTAATAGGAGCTTTATTTTTGAATTCTTGACAAGTGAGTAGAGGTTGAGGTTCTCTCATATAGTAGTTTTGTTAAAATCTGACATACATATCATAGAGGATGGCAAACCGTTCTTCCCCAAATTTAATGTTTAGATCATCATAAGGATATGACTCTGAGTTTAAGTGAACTTTGATGTTGGTTAAATCACAATTAATAAATTTATTCTCACGCAGGAATGCTATCAAAACGAACCGAGGTCGTTCCCTATTTGCAGATAATTTAACATTCCAAATGTGATTAGTTCCGCTTGATAATTGAGGATTAAAATGACAGTCCCAACTGCGGAATGCTATTGGTAAGTTTGTTCCATTTTGTATAATTTTTATCATATTTATTTTACTCAAGTCAGAAAGCTGTACATGTGGTATCCTCCATGAAATATTCTTAATAGTAATTTTTGGTTTTTGAACAGATGCTGTTGAATATACGAGATCATCATCACTTTTGCTACGAAGTAATATCAATTCATGTTTGGAATTTAAAATAATTTTATTAAAGTCTTCAGCAAATCCCAATAATATTTTTAATGGTACATAAAAGTTAAAGTGTCCATTTATTACATTTAGGTCATCTACTTTACTCCCAGCAGCATTTTCCATGAGAGCACCGTCCGTTGCCATCAAAGAAACATAATTTTTAATATTAGTTGAAACTCCTAGGTGTCTTGTGCGATCAATTTCAATGCCATTTAGCTCATAACGAATTTCATCAAATAGATGAGCAACAAAATTATTTTTCAATCTGAAAGCAGAAGATGCTACCACTTTTTTACTATCGCCGCTTTCTTCTACTAAACCTTCAATGTAAATAAAACTTTCACTCGGCAAAACATACAAATCCTGATTCTGTATTGATATTCTTATTTCATCGTTATTTTTAAATGATTGCAAGTATGGAGTATAAGTGTGATAATCTTTTTTTATAATGCTTTCATCCGATAAGGGTTTATCCAAAATATTAATTATTGATCTCATTCTCTTTGGTGTTGCTTCTTCAATTGGAAATTCAATGATTTGAGAAAATTTCTATTTGATTCTGTTAAATTGTTGGCTGAATGTGAAGATGAGAACAGCGTGGACGCTAATTTTGGTTTGACTGATGGCAATAATATGGATTTTCGGGATAACAATGTGGTATAAGGAATGCTATTTGAGATAATTTCTTTGTTGTAAATTATCATTATTTTCTTGGCCTTAAATGTAATCGAATAGTAATTTCTTCTCCTCGAAAATTAATTAAATCACCGTCTTGATCAACTATCCGTAGTGTTAGTGAACTTACTTCTTTGGAATTCACTGGCAAATAGATGAGATTTGTAGGTATTTCATCCATTTTATAGCCAGGTGGAACATTTATTGCAAATTCGTGTAATGTATGTGCATGAGAATTGTTTATATATGTGTTTACCATAATATTACATTCTATTCGCAAGAGATTTACCTTAAAAATATTTACTGGTAGATCTGAGAAATGGGGACATTAGGAGAGAGGACATTCTTATTGAAACCAAACAATTTTCCTATCGAATTCTTCTTGTTAAAGTATATCATCGAATCTTCGGAACTATACAATTTGACTTGCACTGTATTGTTATTAGCTTCTATAATAATTTTCTTCTTCCCCAACCCATCTTTCTCATATTCCCCCTTTATGAAATCAACAATATCATTCAGCTCATAGGATCCAATAGGTATTGTAATAATTTTACTACCAATGTGAAACAAACAACAAATTGTATTTGTCCACATTTGGTATGCTGTTGTATGTGTGAAAATCTACGAGAGCACACTCGTAATCGCCGTTTAAGTTTATTGGAGGAAAGTGATTTGCTGATAAATTTGAGGAGTTTCCGCTCAATGTTAGTGTAATTGACATTTTGCTTACCAAATGGCTAATGTAGGAAATAAAACAAAATATTGTTTTTTTAAAGGGTCGCTTTTTTCTTTATTTTAGATAATTTTATATCAATACTTAAAGTACATGTAGTATATACCTATATATATATCAATTTTAACATTCTTTCCAGAAGATTCTCATTTATTAACTTTATTATCATCTTTCTTCTGATTGCATTTATTTTCATTGTGATCATTACTACCACAATAATTACAATACTTTAGTTTTTCATATTTAATCTTAGAGCTCTTAAAAATCTTATCCATTCTCCTCCTGCTAATATATAAATATAATGTATTATCAAGCTAAAGTTTTTTATTCAACTAAAATAGTGGAGAAAACATTTAATCCTTTTATACTTAATTTTATAGTCGTAAAAGTAATCACACACACACATTACAAAATATCATTTTTATTTATCCAAGAATTATGCTGATTTGAAAAACCCAACCATTTCACGAATACTTTATTATCTTTAGTTTTAATAACTTTTTCAACAAGATATGTATTAGGCAGTCGAGTTTTTGAGAGTTCTTCATCATAGAAGGCACCTTTAATTCTATTCCCTCGTAATCCACCAAAATATTTGTTGCTGGATAAGTGTTGTTTATAGATTTGATTTTAAAAATTTCTGTTGTCCAGTTAGGTGTGTATCCCTTTTCAAAAATATGCTTATATTTGCTGATGTGTACCGAATCTCCAACATGAAATTTTGAGATTTTGTACATTTTCAAGTGATTATACACTGTGTCTAGTAACATTTTCTCATTCGTAGAATTAACATTAATGGGTGCCTTTTTATGGTACGATGAATTTGTGATTGTACTCATCAATTAAATCTTTATATAAATCAATCCAATGATATGATCCGTTGTAGCTAAATTCCTTCCACATCATACCTTTAAGAGTTCTATTGAATCGTTCAACAATAGACGCTTTCATTACACTATACGTTGAGTAGTGATTAATATTATGCTTTTTCATCAATTTACTAAAGTTTTTATTAAAGAATTCCTTGCCATCATCAGTATGTAAATTTTTTGGCACACGACCCAAATTCAATATATTTTCCATTGCTTTGCAAACATCCGATGAACTTTTAGATTTGAGAGGTGCTGCCCAAGCATATTTTGAAAACGTATCAATGACCGTTAGCAGATAACGATAGTCCTTGTTATCCGATGAATAATTACCCATTTCAACTAGATCTGCTTGCCATAAATCATCAATGCCTTTCATTACAACTCTTCGACGCTTAAAATTTTTGAGCCTGTTTATGCAACTCTTTTACCAGAATTCTCTTTGTATTCATTATCGACAACATATATTAGTTTATTATGTTATCAGTGTTAGACATCATATGTAGCACATCTTCCCTCGGCATCAATTTTAGTAGTAAACTCTGCAAAAGTTTAATTCGTTGACGCAACAATTCAAGTTCTCTGTCAAAGTACGATTTTTGATTATGATTTATATCAGAAATTTTCTTATATACTACATCATTATTTTTATCTATATTCAAAAGTATGTCTGTCTGCATTTTGTTGACTTGTAAGAGCAGAAAGTCTTTTGTGACGGCGTGGTTTTCTTCCACAGGGCTCGCAACATTTTTAATTCTTTTGCTTTGGATATTAAAGTTCTTATCGCTATCCAAAATGGGGCCAAATATTTTCGAATCATTCTTTCTTATTATATTATTATAGTTCAGCTTAGAATTGTAATAGTGTCCGAACTTGTCGACAGACATTTTCAATATATATCCTTAACTCACAAAACTTTATATATATTATAATATTATATCAGCTTCCTGCAGTTCTTCGATAATAGAAACAATTTCATTGTTATGATTATTATGACCAGCAGATTGAGAGGCGATTAATAATCTGAGGCGGTCAACTAACTCTTTCGGATCATTCCAATATACATAAATAGGTTTATTAGAATTTAATTTCATTAGACCACTTCCTGTTTTGTCATTTTTAAATAATTTGCTGATAATGTTTACATATTTGTAGGCCCTTGTCCCTTTAATTTGTCCGTCTGATTTATAGTCTCTTTTGTGAGCATTTGTCTCCATTAAAATCTTTTTGTAAATCTCCAATTCTGTTTTATCATAATTTTTTGGAGTTTTATAAAACATTAACTGAACCAAACCTGGTGTTAGCAACCAATTTTGATTTCCTAGCATAATTTTATCATCACTCAACTTAATGTAGCTATTCCCAAATTTCCACTCACCATTCGAATCTTTGTGAGGACCATAAAGCGTTTCCAGTTCATTTTTTCGAGCTAAATGCGATAAATCGAGTGAGTTAATTATTGTATCGTTTGTAACATCAGCGGGGGATTCAGTTTGATAGTAAATATCATCATCATCATTTTCATCAATTGTTTTGTATTCATCACTCGTAAAATCTTTCTTTGGGGTACTTGTCCCCAGTTTCATTGGTAATTTTCTAAACGATAAACTCGTCTCATTTTCTATTTCATTTTTTATTTCATTTTTAATTTCTTCTTTTTCATCTTTAGAAATTCTCTTTTCTTTAGAAGAATTATTTATAAATTCTTTCAGCGGGTTAGTTATGGGCTTAAATCTTTTTTGCAGTCTTTCATGAGTATTAGCTTCACCCATTTTTATGCTTCGAAATTTCTTCTTCAAAGCATTTCTTACCTTGACCAGTTCCTCCAACACTTCAGTCATATCAGACCAGGAATAGATCAGAAACACACCAGGAACAGATCAGCAACAGAGCAGGAATAGATCAGAAACAGACCAGGAACAGATCAGAAACAGACCAGAAACAGATCAGCAACAGACCAGGAACAGATCAGAAACAGATCAGGAATAGATCAGAAACAGACCATAAAATGTAGCAAGCTTATTTGGAATCAGCTGAATTCATAAAAGGATGTAATTATTTAAATGTTTTTAATTTGTTAATCCTATCGATTCAAGAGGTCAAACTTTACTAATATCATCATATTATTCCAACATCCTTATATTTCAATGAAAACATTAAATGTCTTTCTATATCGACCAGCATTTAAGTTATCATCTTTACATATTGTTAAAAATTGTTCAAAGGACATATCCGTTCCAACATGATCACTATAGACGTGTTTCATATTCATTTCATCCTGCTTAAACATTATAATTATATTGGCATTATCTCGTATCAAATGTTTAGGTATTCGGGTATAAGTTTGACACAAGTAAAATGAATCCACATTTTTGTGACGACCCATACAAAAGTATGCACGTATATTATTTTGATTTTCACATGCAACGTCATCAAATATAATTATTGAGTTATTTTTAGCTTCATCTGGTGGAATAACACTTTCATTGTTAGAAAATGTAAAATAACCCATTCCTTTAAGGGCTAACTATATTATACTTTTGTTAACTTAAGCTACTGTCAAAAATCAACGAAAAGTCTGTCAAATGCTTAATCAACTTATTGAAGACTTTTTGGTGGCTACAATGTACTTTTTAAACTTAAATACTTATTACACTTAGTTGCAAATATTTGTACTTTTGCAAAAACTGTTTTCTTCTTATATTTCCAAAATATATGTGTCTTTTCGAAAAATATTATTTAATGTGTTCAATATATAAATATTTTACAATTAACGAGTAAATCTATATTTATTTTAAATAATTTAAAGAAACAAATGAAAACATAAATAAAAAAGTACTAAAAAATGCAACAGTGCTTGCATCTTAATCGAAAAACAAATACAAAACCCACCCCTTTTGTTATACATGCACGTTTGTTTTTTAACATTTTCAATTAAATTTTCTATAAAAATATTTTCCGCGTACATTGCAGTTTGTTTTTTTTTTTTTCATAAACAGTTTTTTTAAAAACACATGATTCCTTAAGTAAAGTGCGGTCAGTTTCGCTGTTTGCTTAAGCAAATGACACTTGACGAAACTTAACGAAAAGTTTGTTAAGTACAATATAGTCATACACATTTGATTACATGTATTCGCCCATTTGCTTAAGCTAGCAAAAGTATAATATAGTTAGCTCTTTAATCGTTGATACGAGTTTATTTAAATACTCATATTTAGGTTGAAATAATGATTTCGAATATAAATAGATGTTTTCGAATTTTTATCCATTAGGACTTTCAATCAAACTAATCATTACGTTAGTCTTTCCACAGTTCGAAGGTCCCACTATAAGTGCTCTTATAGAATTTGGCAATAGAGAACTGTGTTTTCTTCTCATATCTGTAGTTGTTGAGGATTCAACATTCCTAACAACTATATTTTTATGTTGTTTGGTCAACCGCATTTTAACAACTAAACCCAAAGTTTTAAATTTCCCTTTTAATTAGTTACCAGATTATATAAATAGGTCTAACAATATCATAGAATTATCAATCATATGCATTCTGTCACTGGGAGTGGATTAGTAGATAGAGTAATAAATTCTCTACCATTTGAACTTCATTTACCGGGTTATGAATTTTGTGGACCAGGTACTAAGCTAGAAAATCGTTTAAAGGGGATAAATCCGTTGGATGCTGCTTGCAGAGAGCACGATATTGCTTAAGGAAATCAGTAAGCGACACCAAGCAGATAAAATACTTGAAAATTGAGCCTGGGAACGAGTTTTATCGAAAGACAGCAGTATTGAAGAAAAAACAAACTCATATTTTATAACTAACGCCATGAAGGCAAAAGTCAAACTCGGCATGGGTCTAAAGTCAAAAAATAAATTTGGAAAGAAAATTTTTGGCACAGCAATACGAATAGCTACGGCAACTTTAAAGAAAGAAAAACCTAAAGATATAAACGACGCAATTAAAATTGCTCGTAAAGTTTTAAATAAATCGCTGAAAGGAAAAAAATCAAAAGTTGTTATACCTCGCATTATCAATGTACCGAAAGTTGGAGGGTTCTTACCATTAGTGCCAATACTAACTGCTTTAGGGACCTTAGGTGGTCTGTCAATCTGGTGGAGCAGCTATTGTTAAAGCTATTAATGCTGCAAAAGATGCTAAGAAACAACTCGAAGAGGCTACTAGACATAATAAGAAAATGGAGGCTATAGCAATGGGAAAGGGTCTTTATCTTAAACCATATAAGAAGGGGTATGGTCATGTATTCGATAAAATGTCAAAAAACTAATTAAGATACTCCCCAAAAGACCACTTACTGATATCGATTTGATTAAGTTTACCACACATATTCCACACTTTAGAGGTATTTTTATGAGAGATTCACTCCCCAAACATCCTCGACGAATAGAATGTGGCATTGTTAATCTGGATTCCTCAATTGGAGCAGGCACTCATTGGGTAGCATACTACAAAAATAAAGATCATAAGGAGTACTTTGATAGTTTTGGAAATTTGCAGCCACCACTTGAATTAGTAGCATATTTGGGCTCAAATATAGTGTACAATTATAGAAGACATCAAAAATATAATTCATTTAATTGCGGTCACTTATGCCTGAAATTTTTGTATGAAATTATTAATAAATAAAAACGCATTTTTTTTTCTTTTTGTTTTCAATGTATTTTAATATTTTTATTTCTCGTTGTTTAATACAAATTTACAATTTCATCTCCAAAGCGGATATTTGCCACTTTCAGGAACAATATATTCATTGATATCAAATAACTCCAACTCTAATCGGAAGTGTTTATCGTCTACTGTAGGTAATTTTTTGATGAAGTAATTGCCAGATGATAACTCCTTTATCTCATCATCAGTTATAGCATTAAATCTTTTTGGCAGAAAGATGACACAATTTTCTCCCTCAATCTGGATACTTTCCCCATATTTCGTTTGCATTTTAATTGCTTTCAATATTTTGTATAATTTAAGATCCTCCATATCTTTAATATGGAGAATTGGTTTGTTGTTGAGGTCATCAAATTTGTTTATTAATGATTTTGATACAGCGCTCATGGTTGTTGTTTCTTTGAAGACTTTGTTAAGAATAAAACTTTCACATGAATTAAATTTTTAATTAACTTCTTGTTATATATTAAAATTACTACAATAAATTGCATGGACTAATATGAAAAGAGGAATAAATTTGTTTTCTCTTTTTTTTCAAAGACGGATTAATTCTTCACTCTTTATTTCAAAATATTGTGAAATGTATCCTAAAGATATTACAATAAATTGCTCACTTTATTTTCATAGTATTGTATTGTCAAATAGTTTAAATATTCACATTATAAATGCGGAGGGTAAAATAAATAATAATTTCTGGATTCAGACAGAAAGAACGACTCAGACGATTAAGATGTCAATGCGGGAACAAATTGTAGAATTCCTTAATGAATATAAGGAGTTTATATGTCTAGAAGATTTACACTTCTTTTTAAAGAACGCTGATTATTTCGAATTATATGAGAATAAAAGAATTCTTAATTCAGCGCTTGGAGAGCATTTTGAGGATTGGATTATAAATCTCTATCATAAACATCTAAATTTTTAATTAAATAAAAAAAAATAACCGAAACTATTATATTATACGTATTTAAATTTATAAGAAATATTTAATGAGATTTTAATTTAAGAATTATTTAAAAAGAAAGTAAAATAAAACCAAATACATAAAACTAATTTTTAGTATTGTTTTTTATTATCTCAACTAAACAAACAAACAAACAAACAAAGCACTAACAGATTCCAATTACCGCTTTATTACAAGAAACAAAACCGAACAAACAAACAAACAGATTCGAATTTCATTAAAACATAAAAATTTGTAGATTAATGAAAATGTCACATTAATAAATAATTAATTTATGACCTACTTATTCATTTATATGTAGAATGTATATACCAAACACAAAAAAATAAAAACAAAAATAGAACATAAACACAAGAAAGAAAAAATGGAAATTTTCTCTTAATACAAAAAACAAATATGTAGATCAATGACTTTCACTTAATGCAAATTTCCTCTTAATACAAAAGCAAATATGTAGATCAATGACCACCACAGAATAGAAAAAAAAACAAGTGATAAAAAGAATTAACCGACGACAACGCACCCTATATAATTTCAAAAAAGATCCTTGTCACATAACACCTAGCCCATTCACGCACAAGACAATTTTTGTATAACCACCACTTTTACATTACAAGCAAACAACCGACGGTAGAATGTATATGCCACCAAAGAATAGAAAAAAAAAACACACAAGAGATAAAAAGAATTGACCGACGGCAACACTCATAATTTCAAAAAGACCCTCGTTACATAACACCTAGCCAATCACGCACAAGAAAAATTTTGTATAACCACCACTTTTACATTACAAGCAAACATCCGACGGTAGAATGTATATGCCACCAAAGAATAGAAAAAAAACACACAAGAGATAAAAAGAATTGACCGACGACAACACTAACAACAAAGACCCTCGTTACATAACACCTAGCCAATCACGCACATGACAATTTTTATATAACCACCACTTTTACATTATAAGCAAACAACCAACAACCAAAAAAACATTAAATCAAAATGACTCCTTATCAAAAATGAAGGCAATTAAATCAAATTGACTCCTTATGAAAAAGCAATTAAATCAAATTGGCTCCTTATGAAAAAGCAATTAAATCAAATTGGCTCCTTAATTTCCTACTACTTAAATTACAAAAAGAAATTTTATCACACATTTAAATCATTTATTTTTAAAATAAATTTATTGATTTTATGAAAAATAACATAAATAAATACAAATAATAAATGAAGAATACTGTAAGTTCATGATCACACTGTAATTATCATTCTCTTTTACAATCCAAACACTATGTCACTTATGTCAAACATAAATGTCATTTTGAAGGTTACTTTTAAGTTGCTTTTGTATTATTTGAATTACTCCTTTAATAAACTTTGTCAAGTAAAGTTGTGTGTTCTCGTGTACTTAATTCTGACGTTTATTTAATTCCGCTTAAACATTAACAAAGGTTATGGGCCCAGTAAGCCAAATAAATTTAATTTTTAAGTCGGTCGAGTGTTTGTAAAAAGTTTCGTTATTTGTTAAAAAATCGTATTGTTAATATTTTTTTGTAAAAAATCGAGTACGATGCAAATAGAAAAATTAAGTGGAGGCAACTTTCCAAGTTGGTCAATCCACATGAGGAGTCTATTGATCACGTTAGATTATTGGTCAGTAGTTGATGGTATTTGTCCAATAACCGCAACAGCAGAAGAAAAAACTCATTGGAAGGCTTTGTATCAAAAAGCATTAGCTACCATTACGCTAAGTATTAAAGCATCTGAATTAATCCACATTAAAAAATCTAAAACTGCTAGACATGCATGGGAAAAATTAAGTACCATTTAAATTGCAAAATTTAAATGGTACTTAAAAAACTTGTACGTTTTAAAATGGAAGAATAAGTTGGGTACAATCAACAAATAAATTAATTTAGCACTTTGGTTGAATCACTAAAGAAATTGATGTTTCTGTTCCGGACGATTTTATTAGTATTTTATTGCTTTGTAGTCTCCCCGATGATTACGAAAACTTCATTGTTGCCATTGAATGTAGAGACAAGTTACCTACAACAGATCAATTGAATGTCAAAATATTGGAAGAACATCAACGTCGTGGAGAAAAAGTCCACGTCGATAAAGAAAAAGTGTTTGCGACGAATTCAAAACGCAATTCAAATTCTAAGAATTAATAGCAAAGAAGATATAACAACAGTAAACATGATAATGACGATAATTCCCGTTTTAAGAATTTTAAGTGTTATTCTTGTGAAAAGCGGGGACACATAAAATCACAATGCAATAACCAAAAAATGGTGATGAGTGTAAGCGAACATAGTTTTAACTCAAGTGACAATGAGTGGGTTGTTGATAGTGGGGCCTCATCTCATATGAGTAATAATAAAAGGTTGTTCTCATCATTAAAAGAGTACAATCAAAAAGTAATTATGGTTTCGAATGATTGTGTGTATGCTGAAGGTATAGGTAATGTAAAATTAAAATCGGAGTTTACCGACATTACACTATGCGATGTTCTCTTTGCGCCAAAGTTAAATGTTAATTTTTTGTGAGTGAAAAAAATAACAAAGCATGGAAACAAAGTGCAGTTTAATAAAGAGAATACTTCTGCAAAAACAAAATTTGGTGATATGATTTTTCAAGCTAAAACAAAGGCAAATATATATACAACAACTTGAAAACGAAACGGAGAACAAGAAGAAAGTGTGATGATGGAAAATTTTAAAAACAATTGTGACGTATGGTATAAAAGGTTTGGCCATGTAAATTTTAGAGATTTAATGAAGATGTCAAAAAATAAAATAGTACGTGGATTAGAAATTAAAAATATTGAAAAATATAAAATTTGACTCAATTCATACACCCGAAAAATAACGTGGTATTGAAAATAAGCATATTTGATTGGTTTTTTGTGTTTTTCAATGAACTTCAGTGTCGGCGCTAATGAATATAAAAGCATAATAATTCTCAGATACAAATTAGACATGTCGGAGAAAAATACAAAATTAAAATTGGCTCAATCTGACAACTCGTTATGAAAAAATCGTTACTTGAAATTTTGAAAATTTGCATATTTCAGGCTACAATTTGTTCATGTTTGTTAGCAGATACAAACTTGAAAATTACAGAGTACTTACTCCCTACTTTTAACTTTATAACACTTCAAGACCCGTTTAGTTATTTTCACTTCTCTCGGATTTACAGGGGTTTAAAGAAAATCCTTTTTGATTTTTTGTATATATTTAAATAATAAAATAAAATTTGCATGTTTCAGGCTAAAAATTCGTTATGTTGGTTAGCAGATTCAAAACTGAAATTTTCAGAGTACTTACTCCCTACTTTTAACTTTATAAGACTTCAAGACCCGTTTAGTTATTTGCACTCCTCTCGGACTTACAGGGTTTTTAGGAAAAGCCTTTTTGATTTTTTGTATGTATTTTTATACTTTCCTCAATTGTCAAAAGCAACAATTTTTAATTTTTTTCGGTGTTTTCATATAGAATGACTCGTATGTTATATGGAGTGAAGTACTGAGTTTTCCATAGAGTTCGTAGCATAGAGTACGTTTTCCCAGCAGCGGCATTAATGTGAACTGACCATGTTAGTGTATTATTAAATATTATGCCGAGATTCTTGGATGTTGTTAAGATTTCGATTATTTGATCGTTCAAAATAATTTGCAGCTCAAAGACATTTTAAATGGATTTTCTTGTTATTACTAAGCATTTTGACTTGCTGGGATTGATACAGAGGCCACTTGCTGTTGCCCATGTGTGTATTCGTTTAAGGTCTTCATTTAATTTGTACACACAATCATATACATTATTCATATGACTACTGATATAGACTTGTGACCTACAAACTTTGCAGTGTAACAGTTGCTTTGTTAAGTCATTGTAAAAAGAAGGGGACCTAAAATGGCTTCTTGTGGTACACCCTTATATACGGGTAGAGAACGAGATTTTATATATTTGAATACAACGGACTGATAACGATCGGACAAATATGAAGAAATTAAGCGAATGACGGGGGAAAATTAAACATTGTTTTCAACTTCATGCAAAGTATGTATATTATGGTCAACCATGTCAAACGCTTTAGAGTGATCTAATAGTACAAGCCATGATATGTAACCATCATCAAGACTTGTACGAATTTCCTCAGGTACGTCGATAAGAGCAGTAATACAACTGTGTTTTGGCCGAAAACCAGACTGTCTGTCCGTGAGTAAATTATTATCTTTGACATGCTTAAGTATTTGTTGATGCAGTTACTTTTCGAAAACTTTTGACAGGTATGGAAATATAGCAATTGGTCGATGTTCATTGTTTGCTTTTGGGGTAGGTATTACTTTCGCATATTTCCAATTACTTGGAAAGACACTTTTTGTGGTAATCGTGTTACAAATATAAGTAATGTAGGGAAGCATTACAGGGAAAACGGCTTTAAAAAATTTTGAATGGATATTGTCGAAACCCATTGTATTTGATTTAATAGCAAGGCAGCTGGAGAGTACATCTGCTTGATTTACACATATAAAATTATACAAATTTCTCTGTAGATCTGGAGTTTGATATTCATTGTATAAATCTATGTTTAACGGCACAGTAGGTAGATTTGTGAATTTTTCATTCAGTATTTCTTTTGATCTTTTATTTTCCCATTAACCTTATCTTTTAATTTTCTTATTAACCTCTCGTCTCGCGCTGCAGTACTGTCCATGAAGTTCATCTGTTTTCAGACGCTTCCATCGGCTGAAAACCAAATTTCTATTTTCTATTGCGGTTTTTATATCTATATTGAACCATGGCTTCTTTTTATAATTGTTTGTAAAAGTTTTCACAGGCACTGAATTGTTAAAGACTTGTTCTAATTTTTGTTCCAAGAAGGTTAGTTGGTTTTCAACGGACGGCATGTAGTAAATTGAGTCCCAGTCAATGGCTGACAACTCAAGAGATACAATGTTATGATTAATATGTTTAAAGTCATAATAAGTTACAATATTAGCTAACAGTTGAAGTTTGAAATCAAAAATAAGGAATAATAGATAATGTTTAGAAAAACAAGACTCTGTAAGTTGGTCATAGAGTAACACTTTTTCTTCAGTAAATAATATCCAATAACGAATTTGATGTGTCAGGGTAATGGGTTGGTATTTTAGTATTTGTAGCGTAGAGACCGATAGATTTCATATCATCTACAAGGTGGCTATCGACAAGAATATTGGAATTAAAATCACCACATATTACAATATCTTCATATTTTAATGTAAGATTTTCTAGAATATTAAAGAAATCATCCATTTTAATCCTGTTGCTAGGTCTGTATACGCATCCCATTAGCATTTTTCTACCAAGGGAAGAAATATCAACAAAAATATATTCAACCTTTCCCTCCGGCGTTGATTTGCAACATATTTTACTTGCAATTCATTTCGTATATGGCCACACCACCAGCATGCGATAATCTGTCACATCGGTACAAATTAAAATTATCCACTGGAAAAATAGTGTCAAGAACCACTGGTTCGAAACACGTCTCAGATACACATATCACATCTACCCCAGACTCCTTAAAAATAAAAAGAAACTCATCAGTTTTATTATTAAGACTCTGAGCGTTTATATGGCATACATTTAAACCAGCTCTCTGTCTACATAGAACTCGTATCATATCAAAGGTATTATCTTTGGAACTATAAACTGTGCTATCGCTGTAATTTATAAATAAAACAATATATTTTATATAAGAAACGCGTGCAAAGTAAAATGGGTCAGAAAGGGTGTATAAGAAATATATAAGTAAAAAAGATATATAATTAAAACATAACAGATTATTAAGCATATTAAAAAATATTTTGGTATCATCAAAGTATAATGTTAAAAAAGAAAAAAGTAAGTGAAAAATAATTAAGAGTTTAAATATCAGCAATATAAATTATATACTATCAACAATTTGATCCTCGTTGCGAAATAAATTATCTAGGGCATCCAAAGAATCAACTCGCATAGGTTTTTAATTTTTACCAAATTTTATGTAGACCAATCCGCGCATGGAGAACGCCAAATAAAGTTTATTACTATTTTTTAAAGTAATCTCAGACTTCAGTATTTTATGATTTGTTGAGGTCAGATTTTCATTCAAATAAAAAGGGCGATCAGAACCTTTACCAATATGATTTAGTTTTAGTGTTGTATTGTTTACTTTTCGGAATATTGTAAGGGTTTTCAGAATAAAGTTCTTATCATACGGAGAGAAAAGTTTTACCATAATTACTGCGTCTGGCGAAAACGATTTATTTTTATTATTACTATTTTGAAGACGGTATATTGATTTTACTGCTGGCGTATAAATTTGCAGTGTATCACAAATTTATTCTAATAAAATAAAAATTAAATTCAGTCTTTTGTTTTCATATAAATAACAAATATAACAATAACAAAAATAATTGTTCAATTCACAACGGGTATTGTATCTTGTATCTGTTGTATCGTGTATTACTTTACAATAGTGTAAAATTGTTGTTGGTAATTTACACTTAAAAATCGGATACAACTTTACAACTTCATTTGCTGTGTTTATTAAATGTTGTATTGTATATCATAACATATCAGTCTCAAGTGAATGCCACTTTTTCACTTTCACCTTTGTTTTGCATTTTGTTTTTATTTTTTCTTCTTGTTTCTTAAAATTTATAAATATTTTTATATTTCTTCTTCACTATTTGACGTTTTACAACATGAAAATACAACTGACTGTTCACAACAAAATATTTGTATAATGTATTTCATTACAACATACAAAATACAATACCGGCTGTGAATTGCCCAAATAATAATAAAAAATTAACTAATTCAAATAAAATAAAAATGAAATTCAGCCTTTAACTTAAACTAACAAAAATAAAACATTAAGGCCCAATATTATAACTTGCCTTTAAGGTGCGTGTTAGTTAAAGGTAACTTTAGCTAAAGTGAGGAATAAAGTGACCTTTAACTTTTTTTGGTTATTACAACTTCCTTATAAAATAATATTAAGTTTTTTTAAAATATAGCATTACCAGAGAAAAAACCGATTACTTTTGACAAATTAAAATGGTTTTTTAAAATACGTAGTGGCAACGACGTACTTTTATTTATTAATTTACTTACAACAAACAAAAAATACAAACGAAAAACAAAATTTCTTCGAATTGTGTAAAAATAAAAATGTTTGTTGTAAAAAATTTTTATTGTCGACGCCGAACACAGAAACAAACGAAACAGCAAAGATACGGTCAAAAAAGTACATGTATTAAAAAATAAAAGAAAAACATTAAATTCACTTTGTGAAAAATTTATCACAGGCCATTTATAGCATTTGCCACATAATTAATTGCGTTGGCTATTGCAGTTCCCATATTTGTTATGGCCACCGCCATCATTTTAGTGCTTCCAATATTTGCAGCATTTGACTCGGCTATCATCTGTTAAAATTATGCAAAGATACGAAAAGAAATTATAAAAACTACCAATTTGGGTAAAATATTAAAGAAATTTAACATAAATTTAAAAAAAAATACCTTTAAAGCATCAGCTTATTTTTTTTTTTTTGAAGTATAGGTCCTCAACTCTTTTGGTTTTGCAGACATATTAGAACAAGACGGCATTTCCAAATTGAAGTCTTCATCTGCTTCTTCAAGACGCAGTTGAAGCTCCTAATGATGAAAAGAATTATAAATAAAGATAGGAAATGATATAGAAAATTCACTTTACTACAACTTACCGCATTCATAGGGATATTTTCGAAAACCGACTCCTTTACCTCGATGTAGTCGCTCCTAATAGCAATCACACGCCTTTCTAATTCAGTGAATGCCTGCTGACTTAGTGGTTTGTTCCCAGTCAATGCTTGCTCTCTTTTGCGGTCCTTGACTTTTGTACTGGTATGACTTTTCAACTCCCCTGTATGCCATTGGTCAACAGACTTCACTGCTCCGCCAAGACTATTAAGAAGTACTGTCAATTCGTCCCACTTTTTGTCACATTCGACTTTTCCGTGGAGCTTTTGAAATTTACCACCTGCTAGTCCTGGGTTTTCTAGCATAAAGTCAGCCATGAGGTTAAGTTGTTCTGCTGTCGCGCGACACCTTTTAGCTCCAAAGTTAGTAGTCATTCTAAAACAATATATAAAAGAAATTAACAAACATAAAAATAATAAATACACATTTTATTTTACTTACCTTGTGCAACAATGAATAAAAGCAAAAATAAAATAATAAAAATAAATAAAATAACAGCAACAAATAAAAAAGGACGCATTAATTTCTTCTTTTTTTCTATTCTTCTTTGTGATTTTCGTTTATTTTGACATTTCGTTGACAGCGATAACTTCATTTTTGTTTTGTATTTCTAAAATAGGGCTGAGGAATATTTTGTAACAGCTCGAGTGCATATAGAAAATGCTTTAGGCTTTTGGCCAATAAATGGAGAGTACAACATTCAACGATCTATATGTCCCCAAAAAATGTAGACAAAATTGTTTTAGCCACAGTAGTTCTTCATAAATTTTTAATGCTCAAAAGTGACAGAAACTATTTCACCAATGATCTTGTTGACCATACATTTGACAATCGAGACATTCAAGGTCAGTGGAGGGCAGAAATACATCCTCTGCCATCATATAAAACTAGATCCGCTAGCCGCTCATCCATAACTTCATTTCAACTACGAAATATTTTAAAAGATTTCATTCATAATAATGTTGTGTAAATAAATGTATTTTTATTAAAAATTAACAAAGAACATATGTATATATTTCGATATTTTTTATTAATTTTATTATAAAAAATATAAAAAGAAAAACATAAAATATTGTCCTACAATAATACTTACTAATTAACAAACAGAAAATAACTTTAAATATTTTTTAAGAAATAAATGAATGTTTCTAACAAAAAATATAAAATATTGTCCTACAATAATGCTTACTTATAAAAAACAAGTAAGAGCGGCTAAATTCGGCTATGCCGAACCTTATATACTCTTCACCATGGTTGGGAAAATAGTGAAGTTTATATATGGACATAAATGGAATGGACAGATTTATATTCCGACATATTTAAGTGGAAATTTACCATTTAGTTTAGTGATAAAACTTGGACTCTGAAAGATTTATGTTTCCGGAAAATAGGTATTTAAAAAAATGTATGTTTTGGTCATAACTACTTTCAGCAAATATGTTCTACTAAAGATTTTCGATCTTTGGATATATAAGACGTATCCATAGGTCATATTTCATTTTAGTTTTTATAAAAATTTTGTTGTTTTTAACCCATTTATGGAGTATTTAATTACGGTCTTACCGTTCTTAAGATATAAATTAATCTATTTCAAGGATCCCGCCCACATTTGGTCAGATGTTGTGTATTGATAACCAAGATGCTTGCACCTTATTTGGAAACTTTTTCTCTTTCCGTTCTCCAATTATACAGAAAAGCTGACCAACATCGTTAAGACAACTGTGCTGGACGCATTTGTTTTGTTAAAAAAAAATAAAAAAAATAACAAAAAGTCTTAAGAAAATAAAAAAAGTGTTAAAAAAATATAAAAATAAAAAAAGTTGAATAGACGGGGCTCGATCGCGCGACTAAAAGAAAAAAAGTATTTGTGACAAAGCGCTTAGACCACTGAGCCATTGAAGGACATAAACAAACGTCGTTAATAGAAGTAAATAAAGAGTTTTCGTTTAAAACAGATTTGTTTGGGTTTTATTTAAATGACAAACCTTTGTATGGATTTGTTGTTTGTGGGTAAAAGGTGAAGAGGTGAAAGACAAAAAGTTCAACAAATAAAATAAAAACAACAACAATCACGATCATAGTGTTGTCATATTTTTTTTCAAAAATCTTTTCAGTTCTAAAAAAAGCTTTTTTCGACCAAAAAAATATTTTTTTACAAATCGGTTAAAGAAATCACTAGAACTGCACTATGAGAAAATGGTTTAAAAATCTGTTTATAAATTCTTTTAAATCGGAGCAAAAAATAAAAATAAAACCGTTTGTATTTTGTTTGTATCAGAGGGTTTTTATACAAATTTTGATGTTTTTAGCCTATTTATGGATTATTTAATTATTAATATAAAATTTTATTTAAATTAATTATTTAATGTTAAAAAAAAAACAAAAAATAAAAAAAGTCTTAAGAAAATAAAAAAAAATTTACAAAAAAAAGTTGAATTGTGTCTTGAGTAGGATTCGAACTCGCGTTCCTAGAGAAAAAAAGTATTTGTGACATAGCGTTTAGGCAACTCAGCTATGAAGGTTATATGGAATCATCGTTTATAGAGTTAAATGAACAGTTTTCGTTCAATAGGGATTTCTTTGGTTTTTATTTAAATGAGAAATCTTTGTATGTGTTTGTTGTTTGTGTATGAAAGGTGAAGAGGTGAAAGAAAAGAAATTGATGTGTTTGTTATGCATATTATTCAACATACATATAAAAACAAAGGAATTTTAACGAAAAAATTAGAGGTAGTCCTGGTTTTTTGCTAATATCTCAGCCATTTATCAACCGATCTGGCTGATTTTTAATAGCAAGCAAGAAATATATAACAATCAAGTCCTCATCATGTCTGGGGTCTTCGGAAAACCCATTTAAACACACAGACGGACAGACAGACAGGCGGACATCGTTAAATCAACTTCGCTCTTTATAAGGACCCAGAATGTATATATATGTTATTGGGTCTAAGATTAATATTGTAGAAATTACAAACGGAATGACAAACTTATATATACCCTTCCACCTGGGGTGAAGGGTATAAAAACAGAGTGTATAAAAAACTAACTAAAAAAATAAAAAACATAAAATATTTTCCTACAATAATACTAATAAAAATCTAACTAAGAGGCACTATTTTACTATGTATGCACATTACATAATACATTTTTATGTTGCCTTCGCCTTGGAATGAAATAGTTCCATCTCTTCAAATACTAATGTAGATACCTAAGCTTCAATTCCATTTACTAAGTATGGCGGCATGTTGGCTTCTTTTATTTTTCTCGCCAGACCTGCGAAATGAAGCGCTTGAAATCTTGTTCTTTCTCTTGTTTGGCAAATGCCCCACAAGTTTGTGAAATGATTGATGCAGCTAAATCTAAAAACTCTTGATACTTTTCGCTGTCTGTTTTCTGAAAGAACAAATGTTAAAAAATTACGATAATTAGTAAACAAAATTACTGATACATCCACACGTTTTTCTCCCGCAAACTTGTTGGGGACAAGTAACTGTCTGCTGAATCTATGTCTATTATGTCAATTATGTTTTCATCCTCCTTATCGGATATATTTCCAACCGTGGTAAAAAGTAAAACAATAAGTTTATTTTATTTAAACAAGTAGAGATTACTTACCGTCGGTAACTTGTGACGCTTTGTAAAAAAACATGGCCTCTAAATACTTCCATTTTTTTCTTTTGTGTTTCAGCACCACTTCCAGAAGCAAGTTGCTGCATTCTTTGCAGCCTTTTCCACCTTTTCTTACATTCCACTTCTGTAAATATACTCACAATTACAATTTGAAATATTAAAACAATGATCACTATTTTACCATTTAAATTTACATTTGCAGCATTTTCTTTCCATGCGTATTCCTTTTTCTTTAAATTTTAATAATCTGTGTGGCCCAGATCATATAACAAAGTACGGTTGCGTACCTCGTCAATTATTGCTTCGTCCAGATTCATTTTTTTTCCAAAATATCACAACAAAATTTTTCAACTTTAAACTAATGAAACCACCAAACAATTGTAAAATATGAACAGCTGTTTCTTAAACAACTGAATTTTTATTTCAGTGTTGCCATGTAAGTGTTTTTTACTTTATTAAAATAGAACAACATGCATGATTGTAGACTCGTATAAAAACTTCACTTAAAAATACAATTACTTATTTATAATACATTATAAAAACGTAAAAATAAATAAATGAATGTATCTAACCCATTATAATGCAATTATAGCATTTTGCGATGTTTTCTTTTTTTTATTTAACAAAAAATATTTCATAACACTAATTTGTTGTAGTTATTTTGTAATATTGTCAACACTATTCTTGTTTTGTAGCCAACAAAAATATAAATTATCGTATATAGACTACAGCGACAGAAGTAGTCGTGTTGCCGTGTAGCTGTGCCGCTGCCAAAATAATGCTTTTCATATAAACGTGTGTATTTTATTTGTGACAGGCTGTAGTCGTGTAGCTGCTTTCGTCTATGTGTTTAATGCATCACAGTGAAAGTAAAAGATAATAAAGTAAACAATAACAATTGCAATAGCAATTATTAAACCGCGAAGCCAGTCAGAGCTAGCTCTCTTTCTCTATCTCTTTTAAATAGTGATCAAGAAAAAGAGCCAAATAATACCAATATTGTTGGTTTAGAAAAGAGATTTGATTGTACAAACCAACACCCATATGTGTATTTTCTGCCTGCTTTGACTGCAAACACTTCGTCAGCAGCAGCAATAGAAAAACAAATTAACACTATTAAAACCCCCGGTACTAATCTGCTTTGTTCAAAAGTAGTTGAGCCAAAACTTTGCAAACAAATTCGGCCATAACATCCCAGCTAAAATGAAGCTGTCAAAGAAGCAATAAAAGCATCACTACTATGGCAAAGGCATCACTTCTTTTCTAATGGTTTCATCGATGAATTTAAGATTAGCGTGTCATAGGATGGAAGTATTCAAATGCAGCTACTAGCATTACTCATACTTTACTCTAAGGAAGCAATGATAACACAGTGCAGCATTTTTAAGGTCATCGTGTGGTTCCTCCTTCATACCCTTTTTTTTTTGAAGTATATATCGAAACTAAAAAAAACCTGCAAAGGACTTGGCCAGATTACATCGAATTTTTTTTTTATGGACACCCTAAGTTTTTGTACCCAAACACGATTTTTTTAAAAAAGGAAAATTTTTATGGAATCCATATATCATAAACCGTTCGGAATTTTGTTTTTATGTCTTTGGCAAAGTTGTAGATCCAAACCAAAGCAAAAAAATTCTCATATGGACCGACCCAAAAAAATTGCATCCACTGCATCAAAATTGCAAAAAATTGGGAAAAAATGCTATTTTTTTATGATTTTTTCATGATTTTGTCCTGAAATGGCAACACATAAATTGGTTCCTCTTTCGTACCCGGTTTTTTTTTGAAGTGTATATCGAAACTAAAAAAAATCCGCAACGGACTTGGCCAGATTACATCGAAATTTTTTTTTATGGACACCTTAAGTTTTTGCACCCAAACATGATTTTTTTAAAAAAGGAAAATTTTTATGGAATCCATATATCATAAACCGTTCGGAATTTTGTTTCTATGTCTTTGGCAAAGTTGTAGATCCAAACCAAAGCAAAAAAATTCTCACATGGACCGACCCAAAAAAATTGCATCCACTGCATCAAAATTGCAAAAAATTGTCTTTGTCGAAACGACAAACATTGGCTATGCAAAATAAGTGTGAGCAAAAAGATGTGCTTTCTAGGGTTAATGAATGTTCGTATTAAGATGGCATGTACTAGAGAGTTGTTTATATTGTTGTTAGATATAATTTAGCTAAAGAAAAATTTCTTAAATTCCCAGTATTTAAGCCATTTCAGGACAAAATCATGAAAAAATCATAAAAAAATAGCATTTTTCCCAATTTTTTGCAATTTTGATGCAGTGGATGCAATTTTTTTGGGTCGGTCCATGTGAGAATTTTTTTGCTTTGGTTTGGATCTACAACTTTGCCAAAGACATAAAAACAAAATTCCGAACGGTTTATGATATATGGATTCCATAAAAATTTTCCTTTTTTAAAAAAATCATGTTTGGGTGCAAAAATTTAGGGTGTCCATAAAAAAAAATTTCGATGTAATCTGGCCAAGTCCGTTGCTGATTTTTTTTAGTTTCGATATACACTTCAAAAAAAAACCGGGTACGAAAGAGGAACCAATTTATGTGTTGCCATTTCAGGACAAAATCATGAAAAAATCATAAAAAATAGCATTTTTTCCCAATTTTTTGCAATTTTGATGCAGTGGATGCAATTTTTTTGGGTCGGTCCATGTGAGAATTTTTTTGCTTTGGTTTGGATCTACAACTTTGCCAAAGACATAAAAACAAAATTCCGAACGGTTTATGATATATGGATTCCATAAAAATTTTGCTTTTTCATATACTTTGTAATATTTAAGCTTTGATGAAAATTCAATTCATAAGAATGCAGAAAAATAAGTTTAAAGAAGCGAAATTTATACATTAATATACAAATACTCCTTATTAAAATTAATAAATAATTCTGCATAAGTGAAAAAGCATTTTTGAAACATTTTTCAATAAATTTTAAAATATTTTTGGATAATTTCAAAACTGTTGTACAATTTGGAAACATTTTTAGACAATTTTAAAATATTTTCGAACAAATTTAAATAATTTTTGCACAATTTTAAAACGTTTTTGGGCAATTTAAAATAACTTATACACAACTTTAAAATTATTTTGATAAATAATAAACACAATGCAAAATGGCTCTGATTGCGGCATCAAAAAAATATTTAAGGCTGAAAAATGCCAGCTAGTTTCAATTAAAGTTAAAAAAATCTGTTTTTCCTGATATTTCAAAACTTTAATAAAAATTGCAAAACTGCATAAATTCTAACCCACATGAAATTTTAAACTATTATATAAAATATGATTTAATAAAAAAATTAAAAATTTTCATCAGAACTATTTTTTCAATTTGAATAAATGCTTTAGATTCAAAATATATACGATATACTATAACATATGCTTTAGAAGTAATGAAGAGTGATTTTTTTAAATATGCATCGGATTTATATCCAGATCACTGCATTTGAAATATGAACACATGAATTCTTTTGGAAGTGCCTTAGAATAACACCAAAAAATCATAAAAGAATGTCAACTGAAGTTTAGGAAGCAATGAAAGAAGTTATAGTCACAAAATGACTACCATTTTTTTTGCTGCGATCAGTTGACGGTATTGTATCTAACCCTATAGATCGATATTTTTCAAGGACTCAACCTTCGAAGCAACTGAAAGAGCAGTCGGACGTTTCAACAGGTAATCGATTTGCTATCCTGGATAGTGAAAGCAATGAACCGGAACCACCACGTAAGGCGTATAAACCACCCCCTATTTATTTAAGAGAACAGAACTCAAATGAAGTTATTAAGAATATTATTACTTCCATTGGTGAGAATTCCTTTCATGTTGTCCCCCTTAAATGAGGTAAGCTTTTTGAAACAAAGATTCAAACTTATAGTTAAAACTCTTTCCCCAAATTGGTTTCCGACTTTCATAAACAGAGGCGGAATTATTACACATACAGGGTGTCCGCCGGGAAGGTATACTATTTTGTTTTGCCGCCATTTTGGTAAACATTAGTCTTGACAGTTCATATTTCGCAGTCGTGAAGTAGACACGTGGCAAATTTATTATGGAAAAATATTCGATAAACCAATGTATTTTAATCGTTAAAACAACAACCCCGATTTTCATGAAAAAATCATAATGAGTGACGAGACACATTTTCATTTGAATGGATATGTGAATAAACAGAATAGTCGGTTCTGGGCAATGGAAACCACTCAAATTACTCATCAGTAACCTTTGCATTCATTAAAAGTGACAGTCTGGTGTGCAATTTGTTCAGGAGGAATCATTGGACCTTACTTGTTTGAAAATGAAAACGGCGTAACGGTAACTGTGAATGGGGAGCGATATCGTGATATGATTGAAAACTTTTTAACGTTACAACTGCATGCTTTGGGCTTGACTAACATGTGATATCAACATGACGGTGTCACATCGCATACAGCCAGGATTACAATGGAATTACTGCGAGACCTCTTTCCACAACAAGTTATTTCATGCAATGGTGATGTTGATTGGCCTCCACGGTCGCCTGATTTGACTGCTCCGAACTTCTTTTTGTGGGGATATTTGAAAAGCAAGGTTTATGCAAACAAACCAGAAACGCTTGAGCAACTCAAACAAAATATTCGTGATGAAATTAATGAAATACCGCGTGAAATGTGTGAGAATGTAATGAAAAATGTGCTCAAAATTGCTCGCATTTGTGAGGCTAACAGAGGCGGACATTTATCTGATATTATATTTCATACATATGTAATTGCGGACATTAAATAAAACATTTATCAATATAAGATCCATTCGCTTTCATTTAATCAAAAATTATAAACAAACAAAGTAGTATACCTTCCCAGCGGACACCCTGTACCAATTGAAAAGCAGCAAAGGTCTGCACATGGTGATTAAGGGTTTTGGCTCCTGCGTCGATCCTAGTGAAGTGAAGGAGGCTCTGGAAAAATACGCCTTTAAAATAAAGTCGGTAGTTAATATTAGAAATGGGGACAAATTACCCAAACCCCTTTTTCGGGTAGAGATTGAGCATGGTGATATTAAATTGAAAAAGGGAAAGGTTCACCCAATATACAATGAAAAGTATCTGCATTATCGCAGAATGACGAAGAAACGATTCCGTCCAATGTTTAAATTGCCAAGAATTTGGCCATACAAGGCATATTGCCAGCTCCCCACCGTTTGCGTAGTTTGTGCTGAACTACACTGCTGTAGCAACTGTAGTTAGTCTAGATCCGAGGAATGTGCCAAAAAGTGTAGTAACTGTGGTGGAAATCATACGGCTAACTACAGAGGTTGTGTAGTTTATTCTTCAGAGAAGCAAATGATTGTTGACAAGGGAAGATCTGCCCCAGTCCGAAGTCTTTATATACAAAAATTTCCACAGCAACCCCCAATAAAAAATTTCCCTTTAAATACTCAGCATAATCTCAACGATCTACCGTATGCTGATGTAGTATCTTCTCCGTTCCAGCCACCTCCTTCTTATAACAATTTAAGCAAATTAGAGAAAACGCTCGATACTCTAGTGCAGACTATTCACAATTTCACCAATTCAATGGGCAACATGATGCAAGAGATGATGGGGATGCCGTCTATGTTACTGCAGGCCATTATGTTTCTGGAACGCAAACGGCATCCGCCAATATGAAGAAGAATTGGAATACTTTCTCAAAAGCAAGGATAATGACGTAATGCTTGTATCGGAAACTGCTTTGACCTCGAGAAGTGTATTTTTAATCCGCGGTTACACTGTATATAACACGAAAGACCCTAGAGATAGAGCATGTGGAGGCTCAGCCATTCTTATTAAATCTCGATTAAAACATTCTCTTATGAGTGACCTTTGTGAAAACTATCTTCAAGCTAATTTGAGGAATTTCATAATAACATAGTGATCTCGTCAGTTTATTTCCCCACCAGATTTTCTATTACGGAGACACTATACACGGATTTCTATAAATCATTGGGATCACGGGTTTTGGGTCACGGCTGATTACCCCAAAGGGCCGTGTTTTGTTTGATGCAATTTTTAAAATGGGTTTAGATGTGATCTCAAGTGGAGAACCTATTTATTGACCAACAGATCGGCAGAAAATACCAGATCTTATTGATTTTGGAGTAACAAAGGGTATCCCCAGTAACTTGATAAGGGTAGACTCCTCGTTAGACCTCTCCTCAGATCACCCACTCTTCTTACTATTATATACCCCCAAGAAATTGTATCACCCACTAATGATTTAGCACTGACAGGCAGAAGAACAAATTGGCTAAAATATAAAAAATTTCTCAATACTCATTGCTCGGAAAACATGCCGCTAAGAACACCTGACGATATTGACCTCTGTAATTTTTTGCGGATGTCGAACGACTCTTAAATGAAAAAAGAAGACCTCGAAGAGAGTGGCAACTGCACAGATCTCCACAACTCAAGCAACGCTTGAAAGATTGTACAAAAAACCTATAACATTTATTTAAACACCAGAAAACTGCTTCACTTAATAGATTCCTTGATAACTTGGATCCTACATCAGCAACCGATTACTCGTTATGGCGTGCTGCGAAGAATCTTAAAAGACCTGTCGTATGTAAATCAAACGGAGATTGGGCACAAAATGATACCGAGAAAGGAGATTTGTTTGTAGAACATTTGAAAAAAGTATTCACGCCAAATGTACCACATTCTATAGAACAATTGCCAACATTTGTACCCCAGCACCATTTGTACCCCCATTATCGTTTGAGATTCGGGAGGTCAAAAAGGCGGTCGTTGAACTAATCTCCGAAAATGCCCCTGGTATTGATAATATCAGTAACAGGATGCTTATGTAGCTTCCCCGTGTAGCATTAAGAATAATGCTATTTATTTTTAATGCTGTAATGCGCCTAGAATATTATCCCCCAGAATGGACATTTTAACTCGTTAAAATGATACCCATGCCAGGTAAAGATCACACAAGGGTTAAATCGTATAGACCAATCAGTCTTTTGTCAAATATGTCTAAGCTGTTTGAAAAGTTACTAATTAAAAAGCTGACAGTACTCATAGATCAAGGTAACTTAATCCCAGCTCACCAATTTGGTTTCAGTCGGAAACACAGTACCATTGAGCAAGTTCATAGATTAGTAACCGTTATTAGAAAAACTTTCGAGGATAAAAAATACTGCTCTGCTCTTTTTATCGACGTATCTCAGGCATTTCATAAAGTCTGGCATGAAGGACTAATATATAAGATTAAATTTATGTTACCCCCAAATACCCATAATCTGTTAGAAAGCTATATTACAAACAGAAAATTTAGCCTCTCGGAAAAAAGTTTTGTCAGCTCCTCCCACTGTTGTGGGGGGAGCTGATATACACCTCGGACATGCCTTTGAATGGAAACACTCACACATCAACATTCGCTGATGATACAGCAATACTTAGCGTTCATAATGATCCGCTAATAGCATCTAGACTGCTTCAGAACCACATAACAGTTTTGGAGAACTGCCTAGATAGATGGAGAATTAAGGTTAACGAGCAGAAATGTATTTATATCACTTTTACTTTGAGAAGAGAAACTTGCCCGCCGATCCGGATTTATGGTCGAAACATACCCCAAAATACATGTGCAAAGTATCGTGGTATCCATATTGACCGTCGTCTCACATGGAAAAGTCATATAGAAGCGAAACTTATCCAAATAAAGTTAAAGACTAACCAATCGGTAGAAACTATTGCCTTGGATTGTAAACTATTACTTGCCTTGGATTGTAAACTATTACTGTACTACTCGATTATAAAACCCATATGGTGCTATGGAATTCAGCTCTGGGGAACTGCCTCATCATCTAAAGATTTTCTAAATAAATAATGGAAAAAAATTCTTATTGCGTGAACGACAAACTGAGCGACATTGTCTCTCTTTTAGTCGTCCATGATTTCCGCGACATTTGTTCGAAAAAGTCGTTGACGATTTGTTTGCCCGTTACATTACATCTAAGGTGAAAATTATATGATACTAATAATGTGTTATACAGCTCCTTGCATACTGCATTACTTTCAAAGTGAAAATAATAAGTTACTAGTGATGTGTTTTAACCACTTATTTGACAGTTATATTCTATTTTTGTTCGTGATATTTAATTTTTTTATTTAAATTGTTAACAAAAATCAGGTTTTATTATATGAATTGTAAACAGTTATTTTTGTCATATCTATAACTAGTTGTTTCAAACTTACAACCAGGGGCGGATCCAGCTCAAGCTTTTTGAGGGTAACTTTTTTCATTTTTTTATACCCTCTACTATATACACCCAGAAAACAGTATCAGTTGTGGACACCGAATTTGTTGCCAATCGAATTCTGGCGGTTACGACAACTGTCTTCATATTAAATTATATTTTTAGTTGTGAAAGCCAATATTCAGTTGTACAATTTAATATTTATATTCCACAGAAATATTATTACGTTCCACAAAATTTTATATAAAAAAAAATTATTTTTTAATTTTTCTGGTATCGAACCTGGGCAACTAGATTCATAGTTCTCACTCTTTCTTACTGTACCACAACTAATTTAAATTTTCTTTGATATATGTATTTGCCATTTAAACATTTGAATGTTTTATTTTAATTAAAAAAAAATATTTTTTAAATGTTTGCCTTTTCCGGGATTTGAACTCGGAAATTTGGAGTACTGAGCTACCTCTCTACTCACTTCACCACAAACAGTTATAAATTTTGATGGCTAATTTTGAATTTAAACAATTTGTTAAGAAAACAAATATTAGTATAAAATTTGTTTATCATTACCAATCATAAGTGACGTCTATTATCAATACAATCCACAATTCAGTTGCTTCTACTGAAACCCTCATTAAATGATATATTTGATCAGAATAACCGTACTTGTAGTTACCACTTTTAATAAATTTGATAGACTGTTACACTAGACTGTTACACCGTGAAAAAAATATTATATTTCCCGGTTTAGTTAAAAAGAATAAATTAAAGTAAAATAAAAAGTGTTTAATAAAATAAATTGCTCATTACTTGTATTGTTGTTGTTGTACGAACATAATTTTACATGTATAATTTTACCCACATCTCCATTAAATGAGAGGAGACTCAGTGTAAATGGTCGAAATGCTTATTATACAATGAGCGCAGAGATCAGTGTTGAAAATGAAATTGCAAAAAATTTAAATGATCCGCAATACAATAAAAACTATTTAAGTGCTAAACCTATCCCCTTGCCGTGTAAATGTTTTCCTTTCTCTAACAGAGTTTTTGCGCCAAATAAAACATCTAAGGATGTATCACCTACTTGCAGTTGATTTCCAACTATAAATAGTACTAGCAGTGACCCTTAAACTAGTAGTGAAAATTCGATTCCGCCTACTGCTATTCTACAAAAAGTTCCATCTCCTATGAAGCAAACTCAAACTACAGTAGGTACCCCGAAAATTAGAACCCCAGATATAAAAATGAAGCCTGTAAGTAGCAATGACAAAACAACTCCAAAATCTACCCAAATTGATTTGGATAGATATATTACGGTGATATAGCGAAAACGCAATCCTAGATCCTCGAAAACGGCCCCATCAGCTAAACATATCAGGAAGCAGAGTACTGAAAAATCAGGTAATCGATTTGCCCTCCTAGATAATGGCTCAGATGATCCAGCACCATCAGGTAAGAGCTTTAGACCACCCCTGGTATAAATTAGAGAGCAAAATTCAAACGATTTAATATTATCGGCGCAAAATCGTTTCACGTTATCCCCCTAAAAGAGGTAATATCCCAGAAACGAAAATCTAGATATATAGTGAAGATAACTTCCGAAAATTGATAAGTTATTTTGAAACCCGTAAAAAAAAACTTTTACACTTATCAATTGAAGAGCGGAAAAAGGTCTGGAAGTAGTGATTAAAGGTATTGACTCTAGTGTTAGCCCATCAAAGATAAAAGAGGCTCTGAAAAATTACGGCTTTTAAATAAAGTCTGTTGTAAATATAAAAAGTAGGGAAAAAATACCACAGCCTTTATTTCGTATTGAGCTAGAGCCCGGTGATGTAGACTTGAGAAAGGGTCAGAGTCACCCAATATATCAAATCGGGTACCTTCTGTATAGAAGAGTTTCTATTGAAGAACCTCGCAAGCGTTCGGGCCCCGTTCAATGTCATAACTGCCAAGAATTTGGTCATACTAGGGCATATTGTAAGCTTCCATCCGTAATGCTTGGTTTCCGGCGAATTGCATTGCACTAGTGATTGCAAAAAGCCTAGATCCGATACGACCGCCAAAAAATGTAGCAATTGTGGCGGAGGCCACACGGCTAATAATCTCCGGAGAGACAGTTTTTCGTTAATAGAAGACAAGTTACACAGATGCAGACGCGGACTTTACCTATGCCATTCATACAGTCTAATGCCGGGCAGTATCATTCGCAGACGTTCTACGACCCCGTCAACAACCCTTTACTCAATCCACCCAGCAAAGCTCAAACACTGTTAAAGATTATCAGTCTTACGCAAGTGTTGTTAACCCTAAAGCACTATCACAAGCTCAAAATGTTAATTTTAGTAGACTCGAAGCTACTATTGATTCTCTTGTCGAAACTATAAACAACTTAACGAACTCTATGAACAACATAATGCAGGAGATGATACGAATGCAGTCTACTTTATTGCAGGCTATGTTAGGCAAACCATGAACTGTCTAAAAATATGTTATTGGAATGCGAACGGCATTCGCCAGAATAAGGACGATTTCGATTATTTTCTCAGAAACAAGCATATAGATATAATTCTTGTTTCTGAAACTCATTTAACCCCTCGTAGCTCTTTCTCAATCCGAGGATATACGTTGTATGATACAAAAGATCCCAGAAGCAGAGCATGTGGTGGCTCAAGCATATTAATTAAAACTCGAATAAAGCATTATCTTATGTGTGATTTTTGCGAAGATTATCTTCAAGCAACTACAATATGTGTAGAGGAGTTTGATATGAACCTAGTTATCTCATCAGTTTACGCTCCCCAGAAATTTAAGATATCTGAAAAATAGTTTACATCTTTTTTAAACTCATTAGGTTCACGCTTCCTGGCAGCTGGCGGTTATAATGATAAGCACACATTCTGGGGGTCACGTCTCATTACCCCGAGAGGCCGTGTTTTGGTGGATTAAATTTCTAAAATGGGTATGGATGTGATTTCAAGTAGAGAACCGACATACTGGCCATCAGATCGTAACAATATACCGGATTTAATAGATTTTGGAACAACAAGAAATATCGCAAGGAACTAAGTTTGTGTAGAATCATCCCTGGAACTGTCCTCCGATCACACACCCACTATTGTTACTCTTTTTAATACCCGTGAAATAGTATCCCCATCTGGTGACTTAGGGCTAACAGGTAAAGGAATAAATTGGCTCAAATTTAAAAAATTTATCAGTACTCATTGCTCGGAGAACATATCCCTAAGAACACCAGATGAAAACGACCTTTCGCTTAAGAATTTCGAATCTATCCTCAAACTAGCTGCTCGACTTGCTACTAAACCCCGCGACAATCCAGACAAGAACCAGTTCTTTCTGTTGATGTCGAACGACTCTTGAACGAAAAAAGAAGAGCTCGTAGAGAGTGGCAACTGCACAGATCTCCACAACTCAAAGCTCGATTGAATGAAAGCACAAGAAATTTACGTAAATTACTTGAATCTTGCTATCGATTGGTTCCCCAATTGACCCGAATTTCAGAATTCAAAATGAAGCCTATGTTACTGATAAATTGACTAGTAGTTTACCCTCATATTCAGTCACGAGCGCAATAAATCATAGTTTTCCCGATATTACTGTGGCTGACATCAGTTGTTCTCGAATGGATCTGCTTCTCGGAACAGAAGTTTTTCACCACATAATATTACCTGAAGTCAGAAAACACCCAAAAGACAGTCTTGTGGCCCAGAAGACAGTCTTCAGTTGGATTGTAACTGGTAAAGTAGGCCAGCCTGAACCCCAACAATCAGTTGAACTAAACCATCAACTTGCTCGTTTTTGGGAACTTGAAGAGGTTCCTCCAGTTTCCCGAACAACTGAAACCGAAGACTTTTGTGAGAAACTTTATCGATCCACCACGTACAGAAATTCAGATTTACCATTTAAACCAGATTTTCCCACAAATTTGTGTTTAAGCAACTCTCGAATTATAGCTCTTTTTCAATTTATGAGAAATGAACTAAGGCTTCAGAAAAACCCTGAATTAAAATCACAGTTTGATGAGGTAATTAGCGAATATATGGGTTTGGGCCATAGCCGCGATGTAAATCCCCCGACTAATGAATCGTCAAGATTTTATATGCCTCACCATGCGGTTCTAAAAACCCGATAGCGTTACTACGAAGCTTCGAGTAGTTTTTAACGCATCAAACGCGTCGTCAAATGACGTTAGTTTGAATAATATTCTTTATCCCGGTCCTATTCTACAGGCTGACCTCACGGTCTTAATTCTCCATTTGCGATTTTATCGCTTCGTTTTTAATGCGAACATTGAAAAGATGTACCATCAAATACTTGTACACACCAATCATACCACATTTCAAAGGATTCTTTTCCGTCGTAATCCTAATGAAAATATTAAGGACTTTGAGCTAAAACTGCAACTGTTGGAGTAAATTGTGCCCCTTATCTCGCTATACGGACACTACTTCAACTGGCCCGTGATTGTGAGGCTCAATGTCCTGCTGCATCGGAAATTTTGAAAAACCATATGTATGTTGACGACGTACTAGCTGGCTAGCATGAGTTAGAAGATGGTTGTAAGAGACGTATGAACTAATTAAAGTTCTTGAATCGGCTGGTTTTATTCTCCGAAAATGGATAATCATACACGTCTTCTAGAATATTTATCCGGCAAGAATCTGTACCAAGATTTATTAAAAATTTGCTAAAGACAGCTTCTCTTTTAGACTTGTTTCGCAGCCAGATAGAAATGTGGTCACCAAACGTGCAGTCTTGTCTGAAATTGCTAAATTATTTGATCCCGCCGGTTGCATATCCCCGAAAATCATAGTTGCTAAAATGATAATGCAACAAATACGGAAAGACAAGACAGATTGGGATGAGTGCTTGAATTCTTCCACGTTGATTCAATGGCACTCTTTTCTCGATGATTACCCGTAGATTGAGATGATTGAAATACCCTTATGGGTTGATTTTCACCCTGATAACAATTTTAAGATCCATGGATTTTGTGATGCTTCCGAAAAAGTATACACTTCAACACTCTATGTTCGCAACACCTTTTCCCCGTTTTATGTACAATCACATTTACTTGCATTCAAAACAAAAGTAGCTCCAGTAAAATATTAGACGTTACCCCGTTTAGAGCTCTGTGGAGCGGCATTAAGGGCAAAGATGGTTGAGTGATTGTGCGATCAGTTAAATATTACTAAAGAAGAGATTTACCTTTGGACAGATTCAATCATTGTTTTGACTTGGCTTCAGAAACCTCCGTATTATTGAGCAATTCCATATGAAAACGATCAAAATTGGCAAATTTTTGGACGACCCCTCTCCGATTTTAAAATAAATAGTCTCAATCGATTGCCCAGCAAAAAATAATGTACCTACATATTTTTTTTTATTTTTATAGTGACTGGTTTAGTAGTGGTGTACACCACTGTTATGTGACAAAATTGAAGAATTCTTCATTGAAAGTTGTTTTACTAAAGCTACTAAAGCAATCGCAACGAGTGATAGCTCGTTGGAAAGGTATTGAATCAGGCTTTAATTGAAAAATAAAATTTTCGTAATTTTTCTCAGAAATTTACCTTTTTTCCCATGAAAATTAAATTTTTCGATTTTCCACAGAAGCTCCTAAATTTTCCGGCTAATTTTATTTTTTTGGATTCCTCATAATTTTTGCTTTAAGAATCAGCAATAAAAAAATGGGCCCCGACTCCTTGTTTGGACAGCAGAAGAGCATTTAAGAGACCACCTTGTTCTCATTGTTTTTATATTTTTTATAATTGAATTATTTTTAATTATTTAATATTATTTTATTATTAAAAATACATTTTAAAAATTATTTTACAGTTAAAAATACATTTATGAAGAAAAAATCTTTCTTATTTTGCTGCTTATACTTAATTACAATATTTATTAAAAATTTCAATTGTCTTGGCATCATTATAAAATTAAAGTAACTTTAAATTTAGCACGTCGGCAGACGAAGAGTACCGCTTTACATTAATTGACATATCAGAAATATTTGGTATGAAGCAATGAAACTTTTGCGTTCCAGTTATAGTTTTGACATTATTATATCTGTTTTGAAGTCGTCGCTCCATGGCATCGTGTTCTTTTTGAGTGCATAAAACTGTGTTAATGGCAATTTCCTTGCTTTGAATCCACGAAAACAAATGTTGTACATTTAAGATCTGGTCAGTATATGGCATTTGCAAACTTGCCTTAGTCGCCATGCGTTTTAGGGTTCCCCCTAACGCATCGCATGGGCCCTTACCGTGGGACGTCGCAAAAAAGTGCCACTCGACCTTGCAGTTTTGTTCGTCTTCAATTATGCAAAGATTGTAAAAATTTTTTTTATTCTTGTCTGAGAAAAACGTTACTTTGTCGATTGCATCGAATTTTGATCTTAAGAATTCAAACAGTTTCATTTGAAATAAATAAACGGACACATAATTATGAGCTAAACTCTCCGCGACAACAACAAGGCTTACGGTCTGTAGTTCGTTATCTTCGTTTTTGAACTAAATGCAAAAAGGATGCACCGTGCACTGGTCGTTTGCCCAGTGATAAGCCTGAATTTCATCCTGAACGAGAAAAGTGTAATTCTCGGCAAAGTCGCTTATCACAATGAATTCATTTTGGGCTAATTTCTCCTTACTTTCCTTTAGAAATTTCGATTGCATCTCGGATATGAAATGGTGCGCCTTCAGTTCATTCAACTTGAATCCGAATTCCTCGATGAATTCCGGAATCTGCTTTACCACGGTCTCAAGGGAACATCTGCCGCTGCTAATTATCCACTGTTTGAAATGCACCTCCTGAATTAACAGCTGTTCAAACTTTTCCGCCAAATATTGCTCTAGCTCGTCAATCTTCGGACAATTGTCGCATTTGGACAGATGACAATTTTCCGTGGGGTATGCGCACAACGACTTCGACAGGAGGTCCCTATATGTTTCAATTTCACCGTGGAATACTTTCAATTTCTTGCATGGAAAGAACATTAATTTGATGTTTTGATGAAACATGCAAACGCAGACTGAATGCGTTCCGTGTCTGTCTAATGCCAGCACGCATTCTTTTGGTCGTAGGATGGCAAACTTAGAAAATCACACTTTTTCTGCTGGGTATTTCTCTTTGAACTGATGGTATGCTTCGGATAGATTACATAATAATAATCTGCGCTGCTTGTGTACTTTTTCTCCATCTTCACGTGTGATAACATAGTCACGTGTACCTGGGCAGGCGCGGCTGTTGTCATCATTGCAGTAAAAATCTTGAATCAATTTCACCGTTGCTTCGCTGAGGGTCCTTGAGCCAAATTTCTTGGTGGGAGTCGCCAATATGCCCTTCTGTCGAACTAATTCTTTGCTTCTTCTCGCGATGTAAAAAGATGTTTGAAACTGTTCAGAAATCTTGCGTATAGACCATGATTGAGGCAGCACAGATAAAATGAGATATTTCTCCGGAAAAGTGGTCGCTAAATTGAATTTTCTTTTCAACTGCTCAATCATTTGTTTGCCGTCATCAACGTCATCTGCTTGACTGCATTCGTTATCAGAGCCTTCATCAAATATTGTCGCGATTGCACTCATAACCTTGCCTTTTTTATCTTTCCTGTATTTTTCACTTCGCAACTTTCTTTTTCTAATAGGCGTTTCACCTAAAGTGGTAATAGCCTCATTCAAAGGACTCAAAGACATATTGACCATCGGAATGTCTGCCTCACTATCAGATGAAACATTTTGTTCAATTGTCATTTCACTCTCGGATTGTGGTTGCATTTGTTTCAATGCATTTGCTTGTTGAGACAAATCGATTTTACACTTGGGGCAAATGAATTGTGCTTCTTCACCGTATTGTATATTTAATTCATTCATGTATCGCTTCGAAACACCAGTTAATTTTAATACTTTTATCTTTTTCGAACGATGTCCACTCTTGTTAAACGGATTGCAGCAAAATTTATTCATTTTACTTTAAATTGTCTTTACAGCTTCACTCTTTACTTTACGAAAAAAAAACACTTTAACACTTTCACGTTTAGTATTCAACTGAAATTTGACTCAGAGTGTGTGAAGTATTTATATTTATTTTTTGGTAAAAAATAGGTAAAAAAAATAAGCGATATTTGCTTTTCTTTAATAGGAAAATTTGCGTGAACTACTGGTCATAAAATGTTTTTTAAAGAGGGACTTAATTGGTTACTGCCAATAAGCCGACCACAGGTCATAAAATGTTTTGTAAATTTTTTAAATTACTAGGTAATAAATATTTCGCCATATTTATGGAAAATCCGTGTTTTATGACTTGTTTCTGCACGTGTCATTTTAGGCGAAATATTTATTACCTGGTAATTTAAAAAATTTACAAAACATTTTATGACCTGTAGCCTCAGTCGGGTTTGGTGTGCCATTACATGCCACTGCTGCTATTATCCATGGATTTATGGCCGATCTTGTGAAGGCAGGCAGACCATATTCACTACACACTCAACTTGGGGCTCTTAAAAAAAAATTTATTTTTTTTTCATAAATGTATTTTTAACTGTAAAATGATTTTTAAAATGTATTTTTAATAATAAAATAAAATAATGTTAAATAATTAAAAATAATTCAATTATAAAAAATATAAAAACAATGAAAACAAGGTGGTCTCTTAAATGCTCTTCTCCTGTCCAAACAAGGAGTCGGGGCCCATTTTTTTATTGCTGATTCTTAAAGCAAAAATTATGAGGAATCCAAAAAAAATAAAATTAGCCGGAAAATTTAGGAGCTTCTGTGGAAAATCGGAAAATTTAACTTTCATGGGAAAAAAGGTAAATTTCTGAGAAAAATTAGGAAAATTTTATTTTTCAATCAAAGCCTGATTCAATACCTTTCCAACGAGCTATCACTCGTTGCAATCGCTTTAGTAGTTTTTTTTTTTAAACAACTTTCAATGAGGTCCCTTATGAAGAATTCTTCAATTTTGTCACATGACAGTGGTGTACACCACCACTAAACCAGTCACTATAAAAAAAAAAAAAAAAATATGTAGGTACATTATTTTTTGCTGGGCAATCGATTGAGACTATTTATTTTAAAATCGGAGAGGGGTCGTCCAAAAGGTGATCGCTTTCATATGGAATTGCTCTATTTGCCAATTTTTGTAGCGAATAGAGTTGCACTAACTGAGGGAAAAGTTGGAATTGAAAACTGGTATCACGTTGTTTCTAAGTAAACCCCGCCGATTTGGCAAGTCGTGAATCTCTTGCTCGTGATTTAATTGAAAATCCTTTATGGTGGCATATGCCAAAATGGTTATCTCAACCAAGAGATAAGTGGCCACAAAAATCTATAAATATTTATTCTTATTTGGAATGCGTTGTTTATTTAGTATGTCAGCAAATTTACCTTTCCGAATATTCGATCCTATCAAAGGGACTTATTCTCCCTTCTAAAAGCCATATACTATCTTTAAAACCCTTTATTGACCCCAATGGATTTGATAGAATGAACGGTCGGCTTGTTCATGCACCTGGGCTGACATATGACGAAATATACCCTAGAATTTTGCCGACTTTTATGGATTTGTTTGTAAAACTTGTACATGAGTGTACTATTCATGGTGGGCAGTCATTAATGCTGCGCACTATACGAATGGAGTTTTGGGTTCTGATGAGAACGATGTGAGAACGGCTTCAGGCATTTGTACTCGGCCAATAGTTAAGCTCGTTCTTCTACCCGTATATGAACAAAACTTACCCTTGCCTCTCATTTTTTTCTTCCCATAGGTTGAAAATTTAAGTCAGACGCCGTATTGATTTTAAATTTTAATTTTTTTTATATTGAATTAGTTTGTTTTATTTTAAATTAATTTTTATTATATTTAATTTTTTAACGTATTTAGTTATTTTTTCATTGATTAAAAAAAAATAATTGTTATATAAGTTTTTAGTTTTTTTTTGGATTGTATTAAATACCCGTTTGAATAACGTACCTCGCACTTACTCCTTAGCTCCTCTTGTTGCACCCATGCAAGGGGGGCGGGATGTTTACGCGTAAAGTGCTGAACACACCTTTTGTTAGCATAACTAAACTTATTTTCTCATGCTCTTGGCATTTACATTTTAATTTTCCTGTATCCACCCGCAAATAAGGTATGTTGTTAATCGTTTAAAACCCCGAATAATTTTTTTTTATAAATAAATTAAAGTTATTTTTATAACGTTTTTAGAAAAAATTCTAACCCGCATATTTTATTTCTTAAATTTTTGGGAAATATTATTTGAGCAAAACAGTTATCTTGCAATTTTATAACATATATATAAAGTATTCCTTTTTAAATATTGTAAGCGTAAATATAAGAAGCGTTTCTTCTATAAATAAATTTAAGTCATTACTTGCCAGTCTCTCAAAACTGCCAGATGTTATTGCTATCCAAGAAACATGGTCCACGTGAAACTTAAACCATCTTTATTGTATTCCTGGATATCACAGTACAACAGCCAATTTGGGGGGTGAGAAATTCCAAGTCAGGGTGATGGTACTAGGTCAGTATAGTAAAACCCTCAAAGGGTTTGGCCTTCGTATGTGTCAGTTTTTTTATGACCTTTTAAATTTTTTCCTTATCTTGATGTTTTTTCGCGTAGTTGTAACATTTTGGCAAAAACGTAGTTTAACATAACTCGAGAACCACTTGTCCGATTTTGATGAAACAAATTTAGAAAAATTAAGAATTACAATTTCTCTAATCTGTTTCTTTACCATTTTCCTATATGTGCAACACTTTCTGAGTTAAAAATGAATGTATGAAGGGAAAAAAGTATTTTTTGCCTAAAAATTTAAATATATTTTTTTTTTAAATTCATAAAAAATCCAAAATGGAAAAAAGTGCCAAAACTAATTACTTTCGTGTAAAGTTACATAACTCATGAGCAAAAAAACGCATAGATCATGAAAATCGATGCACGCGTTTCTCATTTATTCACAATTAGGAAAATGTATGAATTTCAAAAATTTGCTCCAGATATGCACAACACTATTTGGAGAAAACATTGACACTCACAAGTCTAACTCTCTCATATTTTTCTACTGTACTAAAAGAGAAATATTGATGTGGCAACACTGGTTCTGTAATGTTCACATAAAACATGCATTGTCATTATACTTCTTCTCTTTCTCACACTGGTTCTGTGATTTTTGTCATTCAACAAGTGCCGACGAACGCGAACAGTAAAAGTGATTTTTCTCCAGTTTTTTAAAAGTGAACAAAACTGAACAGAATATGGAACTGTGCAAGCCAGATATAAATAGCTTTTGCTACTGCTGTGGTCAATATGTCTCAACACATAAAAAAAGGGGAAATTTCAGTACTGATTTTGTTCAAACATACGAGATGTAATTCAACCAACATTTTATAGTGAACGAAAATTGGGTACCAAATATAGTGTGTAAAAGCTGCTACAACCGTCTAATGGATTGGAAAAATAGAAGACGTGAAAGTATGCCATTCGGTATCCCAATGACTTTTACTAATCCTGGCGAAGGTCACAATCCATTGAATTGCTATGCATGTGCGAATAAAGGAGCCGCAAAAAGGATAAGAAAATCGTATAATTACGTTGGTGTTGCAAGTGCCGCAACACCATTGCCTCATTCGGACCACATTCCTGTGCCAAAAGCTTCTAGCCCAGATATTTTCTCTTCTACGACTGCTCCGACATATCATGCACGTGATGATCCCCCATATGAGCCATCAGTATCCAATGAGCCAATTTTAATAAATCAAAATAAGCTTGATTCAATTGCCAAGTTGGAATTAACACAGCATAAATCGGAAGAGCTGGCTTCCATTTTGAAATCAAACAATTTGTTGGCACCGGGTGTGAAAGTCACAGCTTATCGAAGTCGTCAGGCAACACTCCAAAGTTTATTCCTTGTGAATGATGAAAAAACTTCTGCATATTGCCCGGATGTAGGAAAATTGATGGACGCAATGGAAATAAAATATGAAGCAGATGACTGGAGATTATTTATTGACAATTCAAAACTCAGCTTGAAGGCGGTTTTACTGCATAAGACCAATGAAAAACCTTCAGTTCCAATCGCCTATAGTACAGAAACGAAAGAAACATATGATGCACTGGAAAATATTTTAAAAATGGTTAACTACGCCAAACATATGTGGCGCATATGCTGCGATTTAAAAGTTGTAGCAATGCTTTGCGGTCTTCAAAGCATATATATAAAATATATGTGCTTTTTGTGCGATTGGAACACACGATTTTCCGGTGACCAATATGCATGCCACGGATGGAAACTCAGAGAGCACAGCAGGTTACAAACGGCCAATATTATTCGTGAGCCTCTAGTGCCGAAGGAGAAGATATTGCTGCCTCCACTGCATATTAAACTTGGAATTGTTAAGAATTTTATCAAAACTGTCGCCAAAAGAGATGAAGTTTTCTTGTGTTTGAAACTAATTTACCCGAGACTCAGCGAAAGTAAAATTAAAGAAGGTAAGTTATAATATCACATTCATTTCCCATGATTTTCCATCTTAACAAATTAATTTTTTCCAATCAGGCGTAGTAAATGGTCCAGATATACGAAAGCTAATTAAAAGTGACGCATTCAACAATATTTTGATTGACGCTGAATTGAATGCATGGCAGGCAATCAAAGAAGTAATAGAAGGCTTGTTGGGAAAGCATCGTTCTAACAACAACGATGTTTCTGTCGCAAGGATGTTAAGAGCATTCTCGGAAATTGGTGTCAACATGTCCTTGAAAATCCATTATCTGGACTACTTCAGCAAACAATTGGCTACCGAATCTGATGAATAAGGTGAACGCTATCATCAAGTTGCTATGCCATTTGAAATGAGGTAATACTGATTTTTTATTTTTTCAAACTCATTTTAATAAAACAAAAACTTACAGATATAGAGGCAAAAAGTCGCCGAGTGCAATAATTGCGGAAATTTGCTGGTGGAGTAAGCTTGTGTGGCAAGACAAGGATGATCTTGATGATAAAGAATTTTCAGGAGATGCAGAAGGGCCAACAGTGGAGTCACATATTGACATTATGTGTGGTTCAGAAACTGATGATAGCGATGAATGCGATGCCACTAGTCCCGAACAACCACCATCGAAAAAGTCTAGGCAATATTTATTAAAATAAATAAATAAAATAAAAAATTATAAAAATGTTTACTTAATTTTTTTAGTAGTTTATGGCCAGAAGTCTGGAGTTATTGGGGGAAAATTTATAAAAAAAGGCGATAAATGACATTTTTTTGAATAAAAACAAATATCAATATTCTTGTCAAAATGGGATACCTTCACTTAATTGTAAATAAAAGCAGAACGCGTTAATCGATTTCTATGATCTATGTCGCATTTTGTTTATAGGTTATGTAACTTTACATGAAATTAATAACACTTGATCCTTTTTTCCGTTTTGGATTTTTTATGAATTAAAAAAAAAAAAAATTTAATTTTTAGGCAAAAAAATATTTTTTTTTCTCCACAAATTTATTTTTACCGGCAAAACTGTTGATTATAAAGAAAAACGTTATATGAACGGATTAAAGAAATTGTAATTCTAAATTTTTTTGAGTTTGTTTTAGCAAAATCGGACAAGTGGTTCTCGAGTTATGTTAAACTACGTTTTTGCCAAAATGTTACAACTAAGCGAAAAAACATCATAATAAGAAAAAAATTTAAAAGGTCATAAAGAAAACTGACACATACGAACGCCAAACCCTTTGAGGGTTTTACTATACTGACCTAGTACCATCACCCTGACTTGGAATTTCTCACCCCCCAGACAATAATCCCAAAAATGTTCCATAGTGTATTCAAACGTTTAATGTTGTAGAGGAGATGGATACGGTGTACCTCACTATATGTTAGCAGCAAATTTCAATTTACTGTGGAACATTGCAGTAGTGAAAGTTTTCTAGACCTTATTTCAATTTCGTTAAGTAATTTCCGAATCGATAACAAACCCTTAAAAATATTATCTCTATATCGTTCTCAGAAATGTTTGATCGATAATTTTTTGATAATTTTAGAGAGGTTTATGGAAACTAATGCACAAAATCCTGTTGTTGTTGTTGGATATACGAACATTGAATTTTTTTATAATAAGTGATTTATCAGACTCCGTTAACAGAATATGTTGCAAAATAAAAAGTAATTTTCATTCGAATAGGTACACTAAGGTTAAAAAACTCACTGAGATTATAACAAGCAGAGAATCTCATATGCTGTATTAGTAATGCCATTACTGATTCAACAAGTTTTGAGCTTACACTGTGGGTAAACAAAAATCTACAAAACTTGATATTGCTTAAGAATAAAATTTTGTTAAAACGGCGTAAAACCAAATCTGGAAAATACGACTATTTATTGAAAAGATTAAGCAAAATTATTAAAATATCTTGTAAAACTTCAAGAAACAATTACTCTTTTGATAATGTAAATCGAATAGATGGAAACCCATAAAAATGTTGGAGGTTTTTAATTTATATGCTTGGAAGAGCACCAATCAGTAAGTGATTTAAGTCAGCAAAAACAAATATTTCCTGGGGATAATTGCATAATTTTTAGGGCATTACCTCAAAGTTCTAACTGTTTTTCTATTTCGCCTGTTTCAAGAGAAGATATTGTAGACAATTTTAACATTAAAATTTTAAGTGATTAGGATAACGTTATACCCAAATCAGTGGTTATGTGTAAAGACATCTCGTCGCCTATTTATTTCCGATCATTCGAATAAATTGAACTTTTTAATTGAAACAGGTGCTTTTGTTTCTGTTATAACAGTTACAGAGTTTAAAAATTCTAAATCTAAATCAGATTTATTGATAATAATTACTATCAGTTGCAAATGGATCAAGTATTAAAACATTTAGTAGTAAACTATTGGGAGCAAATATTGGTTGGAGAAGAGAATTCGTTTTTCCATTTATATTGGCCAGCGGGGGGATAACGGGATATATCCCCCCCAACTCGGTTACAAATCCCAAAAACTAAGTGATTTACGTTTTGCAACTACTAAAAAAATACCTTAACATTTCTATAAATAATATATTGTTGCCTATCCAAAAATATTTTACTGCAGATATCGTGTTTTTAAAGTTTTCTTGTAGACCACACTAAAATACATCTGCCTCAACAAATTTTGCAAGTAAAAATGATAAATTTGTTTTTTGTTTTGAATAAAAATTGCATTAAAACGGTTTTTGTATCATAAGTTTTTTAATTTTATTTAGTTTTTTCCATGTCCTGTTACGAAAAAGTATTGAAAAATCGAGATACGCCTTTTCTATATTAAGCCATCGATATGTACTTATATTATACCCTCCACCATATGTGGTGAGGGTATATATCAGTTTCTTATTCCGTTTGTAACATGTCGAAATATATGTTTAAGACCCCATAAAGTATATATATTCGTGATCCTTATGCAATTTTAAGTCGATTTAGCGATGTCCGTCTGTATGTTGAAATGGCGATCACGACCCGAAGACGCAAGCAGGGGTGCCTATTTTCACTCAGATTATTGAACATCCTCCCGAGCAGTTTGGTATTGAAAATGAGCAAAATCGGTCTAGCGGTTCAAAAATTATGAGTGAAAATGTGAAGGTACCTCTAAATTTTCCATACAAATTGGTACAATTTTTCTGTATCTATTTTTTTTTTCTGTTAAGCTTTCTTGGTTTTTCGTTTCATTCCATAAAATGTATTTTTTGTTTTTGTAACCATTTATATATAAATAAAGAGCAAAATACATAATTGTTTTAGTGACGCTACTTTTAAATAGGTGGCACAGAATCACATTAAAAGAATACCCTGCCCCATGACTTGGTCCAAAGAAATTTATATATAAAGAAAGAGCAAAGTGCATAATTGCTTTAAAACAATACCCTGTCGCATGGCTAGGTCGATGTAGCCTTGGATTAGGATTTCAATTAATTTATTTACCAAAAATATTAAATTAACTACGTACTTCAAATTCTAATGCATTCAGATGTTACTAGTAGACTTATAACATAATTTTAAGGCCAATTTTTCAAATTTTGATGAAATAAAAGCATTTGTTTAACATTTTTATGTCAAAAAAGGAATTTTCATAGAGGAAAATAGTATTTGTTTTATTCTGTTTGTATTTGTATTTTTGAGAATTGAGGGATTGGCAAATGTATATTTATGTTAATTTTCATAAAAAAATACACATGAATAAAGTGCAATATTGTGCTCTTAAACATCTGAATGAATATTGATTTAAGAAATTAAGGTATAATATGCACATAAAACATACATATATTTTTCATAGTTTTTGGCAAATATTCATTTATGTTACGACGAAAATAGAAAATCAATAATATTCTACTGCATATTGTAGCACAATATGGCTAATGGAGAATAGCTCAGCAGCAAAATATGCATAATGGTGAGAATGCACCTTCTGATGGGCCATCTATTGACAAATAGTTACAACTCATGTTCTTTGTTTAACAAATTAATTTCATTGCTGTATTCTCTCCATTAGCCAAACACACTTTAATTTTTGAAAGAAAGAACATTCGTTCCAACTATTTATCAATACGTGGCGCATCAGAAAGTGTATTCTATCCATTAGGCATATTCTGTTGCCGAGCTAGTCCCCATTAGCCAACAAAATTTAGTATTTGCCAAAAACTATATTTTTTTCACCAGTCGCTTAGCAGTTAATATTTTGTATTCACCTCAAACATTTTTTCACCACTACAATTTTTTTTCACCACAAAAAATTTTTTAACCTTAACAAATTTTTTTTACCTCTAATATTTTCCCAACAAAAAAGTTCTTTTCACATCTAAAATAGTTTTTTACCTCAAAAATTTTTTTCGCCTTTGTATTTTTTTAGAATCGGTCTCAATGTATGTATGTAAGGTAAATGTGTGTGGAGTTAAAACAAACATTTTGTCTGAAAGTGCTCCCAGGATTAAATAAAAAAGGTCAAAAAACGTATATGTTACAATATAAAATTTACCGAAAGTATCGATTAAATTTTTAAATATTTTGTTGACATGTGTAATGTAGTATCTGTGATTAGGTAAATAATTGTGTTCTTAGGACATGGATGGAGGTTATTCAAATACTCGGCACAGCCGAATTTAGTATTTTTACTTTTAGAATTTGAAAATTATATTTTTTGTTTAGCTGTTTAAAAAGGTTCATTTTATTTTTATGTGGATCCATGTTATGGTTTATGGCCAAATTTTAAAGGAATGAAAAATTAAAAAATTTGCTTTAACAGTTTATTTATAAAAGCAAGTAAAAATGTTCTCTACTTCTTTTGATACAAATAATATTAAAAACTTTAGAAGTAAAATTATGGAAGTGGAAAAAATGTATGAGGTGAAAAACTTTTTTAAATGAGGAAATAAATTTTTTGGTGTAAAAAAATTTTAGTTGTGAAACAAATTTGTTCAGGATATTGTTTAATTCTAAACGACTGGTAAAAAACAAGTAAAAATATTGCAAGTCACTACTATGAAATTGTACTAAAATACATTTTCACTCATAACTTTTTGACCGCTAAATCCACAAAAAGTTGACACGCTATATCTAAACATCCGATTGACCGATAAAAATTAATAATGCATATGTCTCTTAGTAAAAAATTAAAAATATATATCGATGGCTTAATATAGAAAAGGCGTATCCGATTTTTCGATACTTAACAGGACAAGGAAAGAACTAAATAAAATTAAAAAACTTATGATACAAAAACCTTTTTAATGCAATTTTTATTCAAAACAAAAAACAAATTTATCATTTTTTTTTATTATAACTTTTATTTCAAAAAAAATATAAATATAATAACATTTTTGTTAATAGCATAAAGGCAACTAGTGCAAATTCAGTATATCATAAAATTATTTAATATTTACAAAAGTTTATAGTTATTAACATAACTTACATATTCATTATTTATATTACAAATATTTACAAGAAGCAAAGTGAGATTTTTTTCTTTTTTTTTTAAATTTTACGTATGAAGTGTTTCAATGTCGTTTAATGAAAAGCTTTTAAGTTTTTTTTTTAAACTTGAGAGGATCAAAATATTTTTTAGTGAATCAGGTAAACTGTTGAATTCATTTGGACCAGCAAAACAAATACGTTGCTTAGATAATTCAAGACGACATCTCGTTGTGGTCAAATGTTGACTCTGCCTTGTTTGGCGATGCGTAACTTGTTCATTCCGCTGAAACTGTAACGATGAATTTCCTAACCCTCGAATTGCTTTAAAAACAAATTTTAATATTTGCAGCTTGCATAAGCCTCTTATAGGTAGAATAGTAGTAGCAAAATTTCTAAAAAGATCCAAGGAATGAAAGGTAATTGGCAAGTTAAATACTAAGTTTAGCGCTTTTGTTTTGTGCTGACTGGAGACTTTTTATGGAAGCATTATTTTTATATCCATAAACTAATGGAAAATATGTCAAATGACTGTGAACCAAGCTTTGGTATATAAGCATCTTTGTATGAAAATTAAATTTATTTTTAAATTTATATAAAACACCGACAGCCGAGGAAATTTTGGATTTTGTTGCATCAATATGATCATTCCATTGCAAATTTGAAGAAAACTGCATACCTAAATATTTTACAGAACTAGACTCCGTTATCGGAATGCCATCGATATGAACTGTCATAACTGGGTCGTTGTTTAATAAGTGAGGTTTGAATCTAATAAAATTAGTTTTACTTGCATTTAACATTAGCTTATTGATTCTAACATATTCATCCAATAATGACGAATCATACTCAATTTGCGTTTGCAACACTCGTGAATACTAATAACGATAAAGCAGACAGATATCGTCTGCAAACATAAACAGCTTCCCGTTAAAAGGAATATTTTTTACGTCGTTTACGAATATTTTAAATAAAAGTGGACCAAGTACGCTACATTGAGGTACTCCACATTTAACCGGCAGCAACAAACTTTTAGCCTCTTCAATCTGAACAAATTGTTTACGATCTTTCAAGTAGTCGTTTATTAATTCAATAGCGTTATTCGACACACCGATTGTAATTAGTTTTTTACTCAATATATTATGATCAACTAAGTCGAAAGCTTTTGAAAAATCGAAAAATACAGCAGCAACACCACCAAAACCATCATCAAATCCCCCACAAAAGTAGTCCACAACGTTCACAATTGCATCCTCCGTTCCGGAACCCTTGCGAAATCCAAATTGATGGTCAAACAAAATTTTGTTATTATGTAAGAATTCTGATAACTGATTAAATACAATCTTCTCGAGCACCTTATCAATGACTGACAAAATAGAGACTGGGCGAAACATGTCACTTTTATTGGAACCAACACCTTAAGGTATAGGAACAATCTTATGAACTTTTAAATCGTTGGGATATTTACCGTTGTCCAACATACTACCAAATAATGCATATATTATTTCTGAAACTTTCCCTCTTCTACATAAAAGCATTTTTGGAGAAATATAATCGCTTCCCGAACTTTTGTTGGTTGATAACGAACTTAAAATATTCTCAACATATTCTCCGTTTATTCTCTGAAGATCAAATCTTGTTCTAAGTGGCCTCAACGTTCTTAGATTATTGATATTATCTCCTGGATAATATGGAATATTACTACGTATATTTTCAACAGTATCAACAAAATATTAATTGAAATTCATTGCCTTATCAATATCGGTTGTTAAAAGGGTACCATCCTGTAAAAAAATATCTTGTGGGGCTTGTTGATTTCTTCCAAGTTCATTATTTAAAAACCTCCATGTTTTCTTAATATCACCATTTGTTCTTGATAAATTATTTAAATAGTATTCATTCATTAAATTTTTATTACTTATTTTGATGATTTTACTGATTCTTTTTAGCTTTTCAGATATAAATTTATCGCTTTTGTTTTTCCTTCTAGCTTTCAACAATTTTTCTTTCATCTCTAATAACGAAAACAGGTTTTTGGTTATCCATGGTGTCAATTTTTTACGAATATTTGTTGTAACATTTACCGTTGATGAACATTGCGAATCAGCTGAACTGAATACCTTTATAATTTCTTTACACATTTGAGAAGGATTATTGCTAATAGCATTTAGGTTTAAATTTCTGTCAAGTAAAACTCCAAACTTATCGTAATTAAATTTATGCCAAGTTTTTGTAACAGTATCACTACGATTAGTGACAAGTTTTAATTCACAACTTAAAATATTGTGATCAGTAAGTTTATTTTCAATTGAATATACAGAAATGCTTGGAATCAAATTACCAAAAATGCAATCAATAGAAGTACCACTCTGCGGCCTAGTAATCAAATTATGGCAAGAAAACAATCCATATTCAGCAAATAGATTTTGTATAAGCTTGCTACTACTGTGTTCTGACAACAAATCGACATTAAAATCTCCCAAAATTAAACAACTTATCATAAAATTTTTCAAAATTACATTTCTGATTACAGCAGGCTTTTCAATCGTTATCAGATTTAGAAATTCATCACTTGAGTTTATAACAAGTCTATAACTTAAGTTACAAGCCAAATAAAACGAAGTTCCACCATAACCATATCCTCTACAACAGTGTAGAGCACAAGACCCAGGGATTGAATACAAATTAACGCAACTTTTTCTGAACCATGTTTCCTGAATAGCCATAATGTCAGGCAGTTTATGAAACTTACTTAAAATCAGTTTGAATTTATTGAACTTGTTAATAGACGAAATACTTCTTACATTTGATACTGATGTTGTTTCACTACTACCATCACAAAAATGACAGTTATATTGAAGAGAAGTATTTTTTATAAGTTTTTCATATTGCTTCTTATCAAGCTTCGTACAAACGGAGTGTAGAGTTTTCTCACAAACATCGCAATGAATTGCACCTTCATCATCTAAGACTTGCAATTGGCACTGACCACAAATTAATTTCTTTTTATTTAAACTTTTACGTAATTTTGCAGGCATACTTCAGTGTTTTCAATTTAAACAAATCAAGATTTTCCAGCAAAACTAAATTTTAAAGTTTTATAAAAAATGCACTCAGGTTTTTGACGTCTTTATACACCGGCGTTGCCACTAAAAATTCTACTTGCAAAATTTGTTGTGTCAGATGTCTTTAAGAGTGGTCTACAAGAAAACTTTAAAAACACGATATTTACAGTCAAATATTTGGATAGGCAACAATATTTTATATTGGGATTTGTAACCGAGTTGGGGGGGGGGGGGGAATTTATCCCGTTATCCCCCCCCCCCCCCCCTGAATCCGCGCCTGCTTACAATTAATTAGTTAGTTTACTGCTTACTCGTAAGCAGGCCAACTTTAACCAGTTAATGCTCGTTCTAGAACCCATTATTTGGTAAGATATTTTTTTCCTGGGAACTTAAAATAAAACGAGTGATCAGTATTTGAGTAATTAGTTGGCCCTATATTTAATTGTTTAAATAATTATCTTATAAAATTTAGTTTTCTATGAAATTTCTATTTTATTAAAATGCAGTAATGTATTTTTTTTACAAACAAAATATTAAAGGTTACATTAAAAATGTATTCATTTTCGTAAGTTAATCGTGTAATACCCGTAGGAAACTTGCTTGATTTTGTATTGACGAAAAATTGATGAATTTTCTTATGGGAAAATAATGTTTGTGAAGAGTTCAACTATATGAAATAAATATCTGTCAAATAAATGATGGTAACGCAGTTGTCATATTTGACCTATATTTATCAAAACAATGCAATATAAAGCTATTGTCACATGGGCTTAGGTGATATGTATGAAGTATAAAAAAAACTAATTTGAATCTTTTTTAAATTTGCGCAATTCATTCTGTATGGCCTCTATTAATGGTGCTGTTGAAAGATTTTTAAATGGACGTGCCGATATATTACTTTGAAAATCTATTGGACTATGAAAGGGTCCAGCACTCATAGGTCTAACAAGAGGCGAGTGCGAACCATGAGCACTGCCACTACTCCAAGCACCTAAAGTGGGAGAAGGCGGTTGTGTTGAATGATTTGATTTTGCTGTTTTGTCTGGTTGAGCTGTTGATGGACGATTTTCGTAAGATAAGAGTTTAATATTGCAACTGAAGCAAAAGTAAATGGAATTAAGTATAATATTCAAAATATTAATTTTTAACATTTAGACTTACTTAGAAGCTCCAGCTGATGAACCACGTAATTCACGTTTTGTTGGTTTGAGATGATTTAAAAAATCTCTACTGGGCAATGGCATTGGTAGATCATCCTGACTGGAATACATTTGTAGAGCACCCTCAAGTAATCCTTCATAATGGTTACGCATGGCAGCTGGATCTCTTGATGGACTATAATAACCCATATTTTTACTAATATATAAAGCATCGTCATCATCATCTTCTGTAGTTGGAGTTTGTCAAATAAAAGTGAAAAGTTGAAAAAAAAAAAATATGTTGAAAAATAAAGATTTTAGTAACGGTGTCTTCTTTTGTAATTACCATTGTCCAAAACATCATCGGCACTTAAGCGTTTCTTATGTATTTCCCAAACCACCGGACCGACAACACCAGTATCTGGATTATCGCTTTGTGACGCAAAACCTGAAAGCTTATGTGGAGCTTTGGGTGACTTAAAACGTTCAATAGTATCTATAGTATTGGAATGTAAAACATCTCTAGATAAGCGTTTTTTATTGTGCAATTTTCCAGATTTTCCCGATGATTGACCAAGATTTTCAATATTATCATAGTAAGTAACAAATACCGGTTCTAATACACGATTTAATGGTTCGGGTAATGTTGATTTTGGAAAGGCCTTGACAGATTGCATAGACAAAAACGATCCTATACTTTCAGAATCCGAAGATTTTTCGGTAGGTTGTAAAGCTCGTATAATTCCTTTGTTTATAGTTTCAGATGATGGGTGTTGATCACCATCATAGTAAATAGATTTTTGATGTAACAATTTATTGCGGTGATAATTATTATGTGGATTATAAGCTTCATTTGTGTCTTCATAATTATACACTCCTTTTGACGCTTTTACCTCATCTTCAGAATAATTTATCTGACCTTGAACAGGACTTGTTTCTAGAGATCCAACTCGATTTTCTGACATATATCGTCTTTTGGGTTTATGTCTAGACTTATCACGTCTCTTTTCCGATATAACTGTGGTATAGACAGCATCTTCATGACCCTCTGCTCTGTCGTATTGGTTAAGCCTTCGATTTTTATGACGTTCAAACAAAATTAGTGGCCTTTTCATCTAGCATTCGTTGAACATCAGTTATAGGTGGATTAATTGGACAGTAGACGGAAGAATCTGAAGTATTATCGGTAAATGTTATAGATGATCGACGAGTGATTTGCGTTGGTGGGCCAGGGAAATGTATTCGTGGTTCGCGGTCTTTAGTGACATTTTCATACGAAAAGTTTTGTATACCAACATCACGGACTGTGTGGTTGTAAGACCAGAATCTAGTGCTGTAAGACTTGATGTTGCATGTCTAGACTGCGTTTCAGATAGTAATTCATTACGAGAGGTTGTTCTGTAAAGAAAATTGTATTACTGATATGTAGTAAAGTATTATATATACCAACGGTGTCCTTTCGTCGATTTTAGCGCGGCCCCGTAGAAATTTAAATTTTTTCTCGTCTAGATTTTTTACAAACTTTTTTTAGTAAAATTTTTTTCTAAAATTTTTAGATTCAAAATTTATTCTTTTCAATATTATGTATGTTTGTTTGCATGCTAATTTTTACTATTTTACTACTTTTTGTTGTTTTTAAATTCTGAAAATTCTTTTGTTCTTTTTTAATTTACTAGCTATTACTATAAATTAGAGGCTACGGTCAGAACCGGTCGACCGGGTAGACCAGACGACCGAGTATACCTAATTTAAAAAAACGATAGTTTTTTTTCAAAATTAGAAGTTAGACCGGTCTTTAAAACCAGTCGACCGGTTTATACGGTCTACTCGGTCTTTATTGTCTAGACCGGTTGACCGGACTCCGGGTAGACCGAGCTATAGAATTTAAAATTTAAAAAAAAATCGTAACGTATGTTAAGTTTATAAATGCCTACATATTTCGTTTAATCATAGCTGCCAGATAACTTTTATAAAAAAAATCGTCATATTTCCGATTTTTTTTTAATATTTATGAATTTTTAACAATTCATTCTATAAAAATATATAACATTTACTTATTACTAATGAGTTTTAATAATATTTTACATTACTTAAGTAATTCAGTTTACATATAAATTACTAGTATTTTTAATAAGTAACGGTAGAACTTTTATGTCTGTTTTTAGGCAAAAACGTAAAACTTGCTTTAAAAAATCAACACTTTATGCACGCGTATAAATTTAATTGTTATTTTCTTTTAACTCTCTTCCTATTGCAAAAAAATTGATAGATTTTTTGAAGACGTTGTAATAATAGATTAAAAAATATGTGAAGGTTACCATGTTTTAAATATGTACATGCTTTGTTCTCAATTTCCTTTTTAAAGTTGCTTCTAAAGTAAAACGTTTGTCAATAATAATTGGTAACACAATATTTTACAGACAAATAATTGTGTTTTTATTGAAATTGTATTCTTAAATGAATATAAATGACAAAATATAATTAATAATTCAAAGAAAAGTTGATTCTATAAAATATTTATAAGTAAAGTAACACATATAAATTCCTCCTTGTCAACTAACGTTGTGGGGCTGCTGTATAACAATCAGGTTTTCTTTTAAGCCGAGTGCACTTACGTGGTGGTTGTTTAGATATTGAAAGCAATGGAGGTGTTTCCTTTCTAATCCGATTAGATTTGCGCGGTGGAGTTTTATATCCCGGTATTGGAGGTTCATGCAATAGTATATCTGAAAATTCATGTTGTATAGGAACATTTGATATATTGGTTTTCATATTTAGCTGTGAACATTCCAACAATTGAGGATTTTCCAAAATTGGATGTGAGCTTTCGATTGATTGGGATTCTTCAACACTTTGTTGTGAGCTTTCGTACGATTCTAACAAACAGATAGCTAATTCAGAAGTATTTTGAAAATTAGAATTAGTTAGTGATTTATTAAAACGAATTTAATTTTTGTGAGGTTTCCAAATTTTAGTTCCGACTTCAACCAGAAACATCATGTTACCAAGATGCTTTATAATTTTTCCAGGAACCCATTTATCCCCTTGCGAAAAATTTGTACACAAAACTTTATCATTTACCCGTTAATGGGGTTTAATTAAAGATAAGCGTGAGATATGATAAGCACTAGGGCTTAAGAGAGATAGCAATGTTCGAGGTTGTCGACCATGTAATAGTTCAGCTGGAGACTTTCCAGAGGAATTTGGGCTTGTTCTATACATTTTCAAATATGCTAAAACTGATGCTTGCAAACTTGAGCCATCTAATAATTGCTTTTTCATAGAAGTCTAAAATGTGCGTACAAACCTTTCAGCATTACCATTTGACGAAGGATTAAAAGGGGCTGTAGTAAGGTGTTGAATACCATGCACTTCACATAACATTTCAAAATCTTTTGATCTAAATTGTGTCCCATTATCTGTTACAACAGTTTCGGGTAATCCTTCTATCGAGAACACATTCTGTAATGCTTTGATGGTGGATATTGTACTGCTATTTTGCATTTTTATCAAATACGGGAATTGAGAATGCGTATCTACTATTATTAGCCATATAAATTTTTCAAATGGACCTGCGTAGTCCAAGTGTATACGTTGTCAGGGAGAAGTAGCTTTTGGACAGGGTGAAAATTCTGTTGATGTGAATAACAAGCTTGGCATGGTGAAACAACTCTAACAATATCATCATCTGCATCTTGCAATTTGTTTTATTTTAACTATCCCCCGATTTCCCTGGTGTAATAACTGTAATATGCGATTCCTTAACTGTTTAGGAATAACAACTCGATCAGAACCATTCTGCAAGAAGATAACCTTACCGTTATATGTCAGATTGTTTCAATGACGTAGTAAGGTAATAAATTTTCAGAAAATGACTTATCTTTTTCTGGCTAACCATTTTTTAATATTTTGTAGCACTTTTACTATTTCATTATCCAATACGTTTGATCGATTGGAAAGCTTGATAGTTGTTATTCAATATTAACCTCATTTATTTCTATTGAGTTGTTAAATTCAGCGTCTCCTTTGTGAGGCAGACATGACAGTGCGTCAGCATATCCATGCAGTTTTGTATTCTTACTTTATAGAATATGTATAACCAGATAATATAAGAGCCCAACGTTGTGGTCTATTGGTGGATGTTACTGAAATTTCTTTAGCTGGGTTGAAAATAGAAACTAAAGGCTTGTAGTCAGTAATCAGGCTAAAATTACGTTCATATATGTAGTCGTGGAATTTCTTTACACCAAATATGATTGATAAGGCTTCTTTCTCTATTTGACTATAATTTTTCTGACAGTCATTTAGTGTTTAAGATGCGTAAGCAATTGGACGTTCTGATCCATATGGGAAGACATGAGATAAAACAACACCGATGTCATAGGAAGATGCATCAGTTGCCAAAACTATTGGTAGTTTTTTATCATAATGAACTAATTGTGTCATTTCCACTAGCTGACGTTTTAGTTCCTGAAATGAACTCTCCTGTTCTCCACCCAAGTAAAATTCTTGATTTTTCTTTCGGAGTAAATTCAATGGGCCACAAATTGTTAAACAATTTTTTATGAATGTGCAATAATAGTTAACTTTTCCCAAGAAGGACTGAAGTTCATCAAGATTCTTCGATCGACTTTTTAATCGCTTCTGTTCCCTTTTCGGATTGTTGAATCCCAAAACCACTTATTGTGTGACCCATAAACATTTAGCTAAATTGGAGTTAAAGTTACATGAGGTGAAGTTTTTAATGATTTAAAGGTTTTTAAACCAATAATGGAACGATCTGCGCCTGTGTCAAATTCAAGTTTTATTATTTGATCATTTACCTCAACGTTTATAAACATCTTATGGCCAGATCTTGTAATAATATCAACTGTATTGCTATTGGTGATCTCAGTATCTACTGTTTTTTCATAAACACTATTAGTACTTGAAACGGACTTACATACTGAGGCAATGTGACCTTTACGCTTACATTTAAAACACTGCGCATTTAGATACTTGCAGTTCCTCTTCTCATGTGTTTTAAATCATTGTTGATTATGATTACGTTGTTGCTTTTTGTAATGTTTACTATATGATGGTTTTACTGCATAAATATCATTATCTGATTTTTTTTTCCATTATTTATTTATTGAATCTTCACCTAATTTTGCGAACTAACAATAAGTATGCAAATCTTAAAACTAAATCTTAATATTAAGTCCAGCCAGTGCCAGACGAATTTTCATTTGTTCATAAATTAATATTCATAGATATGTATGGCATCTGAAAATTTTTCCTTCATATGTTTGATAGGTCTGCAGTGTCCCTCCATCTTAGTCGCCTATTCCTATAATTTTTCAAAAGATTCCGTGCTAGAACATTGGGATGAGTTTCCAGTTTCTTCAAGTAGTTGTTGCTATATCTAGTGATTTCGTTACTAACTAAGGGTACATTTAGATCTTTATGAATGTTGTCATTCCTAACATACCAGAGGGCGTGTGTGATAATTCTCAAGAGGTTGTTTTGCCTTCTCTGAATTTTTATAATATTAGAAGGTGAGGCAGTACCCCAGAGCTGAATTCCATAGCACCATATGAGTTTTATAATCGAGTAGTATAGTAATAGCTTACAATCCAAGGCAAGTTTAGAGTTTCTACCGATTAACCAAGAGAGTTGAATAGCTTTTAACTTTATTTGAGTAAGTTTCGCTTCTATATGAGTTTTCGATGTGAGACGGCGGTCAATATGGATACCAAGATACATTACACATGTATTTTGGGGTATGTTCCGACCATAAATTCGGATCGGCGGGCAAGTTTCTCTTCTCAAAGTAAAAGTCATATGAATACATTTCTGCTCGTTAACCTTAATTCTCCATCTATCTAGCCAGTCCTCCAAAACTGTTATGTGGTTTTGAAGCAATCTAGATGCTATTAGCGGATCATTATGAACGCTAAGTATTGCTGTATCTTCAGCGAATGTTGATGTGTGAGTGTTTTCATTCAAAGGCATGTCCGAGGTGTATAAAATATACAAGAGGACCCAATATACTACCTTGTGGGACTGCCGCTAGTATATCCTGAGGGGAGCTGATAAAACTTATTTCCGAGAGGGTAAATTTTCTGTTCGTAATATAGCTTTCTAACAGCTTATGGGTATTTGTTGGTAACATAAGTTTAATCATATATATTAGTCCTTCATGCTAGACTTTATCAAATGCCTGAGATACGTCAATAAAAAGAGCAGAGCAGTATTTTTTATCCTCGAAGGCTTTTCTAATAACGGTTACTAATCTATGAACTTGCTCAATGGTACTGTGTTTCCGCCTGAAACCAAATTGGTGAGCTGGGATTAAGTTACCTGGATCTATCAGTACTGTCAGCTTTTCAATTAGTAACTTTTGAAACTTAGACATATTTGACAAGAGACTGATTGGTCTATACGATTCAACCCTTGTGTGATCTCTACCTGGATTGGGTATCATTATAACGAGTGAAACTTTCCATTCTGGGGGATAATAATCTAGGCGCATTATAGCATTAAAAACAAATAGCATTATTCTTATTGCTACACGGGGTAGCTCCATAAGAATCCTGTTACCGATATTATCAATGACAGGGGCTTTTTTGGAGTTTAATTCAAAGATCGCCTTTTTGACCTCCCGAATCTCAAACGATAATGGGGGGTAATCTGCCATGTGCTGGGATACAAATGGTGGCAACTCTTCTATAGAATATGGTATATTTGGCGTGAATACTTTTTTTAAATGTTCTACAAACAGATCTCCTTTCTCGGTATCATTTTGTGCCCAACCTCCGTTTGATTTACGCAAAGGAGGCTTACATACGACAGGTCTTTTAAGATTTTTCGTAGCACGCCATAACGAGTAAACGGTTGCTGATGTAGGATCCAAGTTCTCAAGGAATCTATTGAGTGAAGCAGTTTTCTGGAGTTTAAGTAACCGTTGTAAGTTTTTTGCACATTCTTTCAAGCGTTGCTTGAGTTGTGGAGATCTGTGCAGTTGCCACTCTCTTCGAGCTCTTCTTTTTTCATTTAAGAGTCGTTCGACATCCGCAGAAAAAATTATATTTTGTCTGTTGCATCGGGGGGGTTCAGTAGCAAGTTTAGCAGCAAGTTTGAGATTTGATTCGAAATTCCTTATCGAGAGGTCAATATCGTCTGGTGTTCTTAGCGGTACGTTTTCCGAGCAATGAGTACTGAGAAATTATTTATATTAAAGCCAATTTCTTCTTCTGCCTGTCAGTGCTAAATCACCAGTGGGTGATACAATTTCTTAGGGGTTTAAAATAGTAAGAATAGTGGGTGTGTTATCCAAAGAGAGGTCTAACAAGGATTCGACCCTTATCAAGTTACTGGGGATACCATTTGTTACTCCAAAATCTATAAGTTCTGGTATTTTCTGCCGAGCTGTTGGCCAATAAGTAGGTCCTCAACTCGAGATCACATCTAAACCCATTTTAGAAATTGTATCAAACAAAACACGGCCCTTCGGGATAATCAGCTGTGACCCCCAGAATGTTGCTTGGCATTGTAGTCGCCAGCTGCCAGAAAACATGATCCCAATGATTAATAGAAATCTGTGTATAGTGTCTCCGTAATGGAAAATCTGGGGGGAAACTAAACTGACGAGATCACTATGTTATTATGAAATTCCTCAAAGCTTAAAGTATTTGCTTGAAGATAGTTCTTACAAAGGTCACTGGGAAAATGTTTTAGTCGAGATTTAATAAGAATGGCTGAGCCTCCACAGCCCTATCTCTAGGGTCTTTCGTGTTATAAACAGTGTAACCGCGGATTAAAAATATACTTCTCGAAGTCAAATGAGTTTCCGATGCAAGCATTACATCAATATCCTTGCTTTTGAGAAAGTATTCCAATTCATCTTTACGTTGGCGGATGCCGTTAGCATTCCAGAAACATAATTTTAAACTGTTCATGGTTTATTTAGAATAGCCTGCAGTAACATAGACTGCATCCTCATTATCTCTTGCATCATGTTGCCCATTGAATTGTTGAAATTGTCAATAGTCTGCACTAGAGTATCGAGCGTTTTCTCTAATTTGCTAAAATTGTTATTAGGAGGAGGTGGCTGGAACTGAGAAGATACTACATCAGCATACGATCTACTGTTGAGATTATGCTGAGTATTTAAAGGAAAATTTTTTATTGGGGGTTGTTGTGGAAATTCCGAAGCTTTTTGGCTATAATAGCTTCGGACCGGGGCAGTTCTTCCCTTGTTAACAAGCATTTGCTTCTCTGAAGAATAAGCTACACAACCTCTGTAGTTAGCCGTATGATTTCCACCACAGTCGCTACACTTTTTGGCACATTTAGGCTGTCTATAGTTGCTAGAGCAGTGTAGTTCAGCCTAAACCACGCAAACGACGGGGAGCTTGCAAATTCTTGGTAATTTAAACATTGGACGGGACCGTTTCTTCTATGGGGTTCTTCAATCGTAATTCTGCGATAAAGCAGATACTTTACATTGTATATTGAGTGAACCTCTCCTTTTTTCAATTTAATATCACCATGCTCAAGCTCTACCCGAAAAAGAGGTAATTTGTCCCTATTTCTAATATTAACTACCGACTTTATTTTAAAGCCATATTTTTCTAGAGCCTCCTTCACTTCGCTAGGATCGACGCAGGAGTCAATACCCTTAATCACTATCTGCAGACCTTTGCTGCTTTTCAATTGGTATGTGAAATTATTCCGCCTTTGATTATCAAAGTCGGAAACCAATTTGCAGAAAGAGTTTTCACTATAAGCTTGAACCTTTGTTTCAAAAAGCTTACCTCGTTAAAGGGGGACAACATGAAAATAATTCTGACCAATAGAAGTAATAATATTCTTAATAACTTCATTTAATTTCTGTTCTCTTAAATAAATAGGGGGAGGTTTATACGCCTTACCTGGTGGTTCCGGTTCATTGCTTTCACTATCCAGGATAGGAAATCGATTACCTGTTGAAACGTCCGACTGCTCTTTCAATTGCTTCTTCAGTACAGTAAAATATCGATATATACCTGTTTGTCCCGTAGGGTTAGATACGATACCGTCAACTAGTGTTATGACCGAATTTGTTTACAAAGGGGTTTGGGGTGTATACAGCACTGAAGATTGTTTTGGCTCAGCTGCTTTTGAACAAACGAGATTAGTACCGGGGGTTTCAATAGTGTTAATTTGTTTTTCAATTGCTGCTGCTGACAAAGTGTTTGCATATGGTTGTTGGTTTGTACAATCAAATCTCTTTTCTAAACCAACAATATTGGTATTATTTGGCGCATTTACTTGATCACTATTTAAAAGAGATGGTGAAAGAGAGCTAGCTCTGACTGGCTTTGCGGTTAAATAATTGATGTTGCAATTGTTATTGTTTACTTTATAATCTTTTACCTGTCTAAATGATTTTTACTTTTTAATGTGTCTAACGTTTTCTGTGTTGCTTTATACGATTCAGCTATTTGTAGAACTTCTTGAAGTGAAGGATCATTCTTGTGTAATGCGGCAGTACGTACGGGTTCATCCACGTATTCAGAATTACAATTGTTAGTTTTACAAATAAAATTACACTCTCTTGCCTTACCTCGTAATTCAGTAACCCTCTGATTGTATGTTTCATCCTCACGCTTTTCTCTTTTATAAAATTCATGCCTGCTGTTGATTAAGTGGATCATGCTCTTATATTGATTGTCCAGTGCGGAAACCAATTCCTGATCCGTTTTGTGTGTTTTGTTTTCCAAGCATTTTTTGAACGAGACGAAAAGTTTTATCTCCAACCCATGAAAGAAAAAACGAGCGCTTCTTAGCACTTTCTGCTACTTCATAAGCTTTAAAATGCTCTTCAAGCTGTCTCTTGTAAGTATCAAAATCGTTGTGCTCATCGTCAAACTGACACAGAACTCGAGGTTAAAAAAAGTATAAAAGAAAACTTCCGCCCTATGTAAAAATCATTGGTTCCGATCCGATTTTTTTTTCTCTTCTTTTGCTACTTTTTTTGCTGGGTACTTATGTACATTCTGACATTGCTTTTAGTTAAATAAAACAAATATTTACATTATTACAGGTACATACAATGATAAAATTCACAGAAAAACTCTTAACAAAAATGTTAATACTCTTTTCATACGTACATCCAGAGAACAGTATTAGTTGTTGCGGTTACGGCAAATGTCTTCGTAACAAATTATGTTTTTAGTTGGTAAAGCCAATATTCAATTGTTGAATTTAATATTTATATTCCACATAAATATTATGAAGTTCCACAAATTTTCGTTTGGCGCACCACAAATAATTTTAATTTACTTTGATATTGTATTTAAACATTTGTATACTTTAATTAAAAACAATATTTTTTTCTGCTCCACAAACACCACAACACTTATAAATTTTGATGGCTAATTTTGAAACTGTTTTTTCTTACCGTGGTTACTACACATTTATATGTACCGTATATGAAAAAGCCACGGTCTTTTTCAGCCCATTTACGGCGTTTTTATACCGTTGCTCGCAATGGGTTAAAATTTTGTAAAAGCTGTATAGACATATTTTTAATTTTTATTCCGAAACTGGCTTTTGAAGTCAGAAAGTCCTTTAATTTTCATACATTTGTATGAAATAGTCACGGTCTTTTTCAATCTTATGTACGGATTTTTTTATGCCGTGGATCATAATGAATAGAAATTTCACACAAATGATCTAGACGTAGTTCTCACTTCTACTTGTGGAACAAAAATATTCCGAAACTGGCTCTTGAATTCAGAAAGTACTTTACTTTTCATACATTTATATGAAATAGCCACGGTCTTTTGCGGCCCTTGTACGAAAAAAATAAATTTTTGTTTAATTAGGCTTTCAAGCCCGAACGAAAAATATTTTATATTCGTGAAAGAATTTAAAAAGAATAAATTTTTGTATAAGTACGGATGTGAGTACATTTGAATTGATATGCATGCAAGTTAAGGTATGAAGTTTTCATAACTTAATATTTTTTTATATTCCCACGAAAAGACTAAATGAACTAATATTGCGAAATCAAAGTTACACGCGCCAATATTTTGTGCTGACACCGATGTCAGCGAAAATATTATTTTTTTGAATTCTTTAATCGAACCATTTTTACCTTTTACTAAATTATGCTGACGCTATGTCTGCAAAATTATTGAAAAAGTCGTTATTATGATTTATGCTAGAAAGGAAAGGCAGTTCGGATTGATCCACGAAGAGTGGAAGTAACATAAATAATTAAAGTGTTAATAGATTAAGAAAGAAATAAAAATTTTATTTTTTTTAAATGTAAAAAAGGACAGTTTTTAATTGGGGGCTCAACCGGGATCGCCTATCGAAAACAAAGATCTGAAAAAAACAAGTAAGAACACCGATAGTGCGTCCGCCAACCAAACAAAAAAGTATCCTTATGAAAAGGAGAAAAATAATAAAAAACAGTGACAATAAAAAAGTATCCTTACAAAGAGGAGAAAATATAAAAAAAAAAACAGTGACAGTTAAAAAGTATCCTTATTAAAAGGAGAAAATAAAAAAACACAGTGACAATTAAAGAAAAAGTGTCCTTATAAAAAGGAGAAAATATAAAAATAGTGACAAACAGAAAAAAACCTTTTTAATAAGAGTGTTTAAACAAATAAACTAAGTGATTTAAAATAAATCAAGTGTCAAAAAAACTCTATGTTCATCAACATTTTTTAAAAAACTTATTAGGAAAAATATATAAAAAAACAATTACGTGAACAATATTTTTTATAAAAAACATATAACAAAAAGAAAGAACAAAAATATATAACGATTGGCCTAACTAACTGTCCACTCCGAGACAGCAACACCCCAGAACGAGTGAAATCTGGGACAGCTTTAAAGCGGTGGTACAATAACAGTGACAACTTCCAGCGGCAGATATTACAAATAACAAATTATTGTAAGTTTAGAAAATAAGTCAAATTAAATTGTAAATCCGAAAATTCTTTACAAACTGGCTAATATAGTAGAAGATATAGTAGAAAATCTCACTGAAGAGGAGATCAAATTTCTAATTAAACGTAGAGAGTTAGATACAATTGACGAAGAACTAGAAGCACTAGAAGGAAAATACGAAACGGACTCAATAGACAATCTTTCAAATCTATTTAATAACATGACAACAAGTGATCCCAACATGAACAGTGAGCAAATAATTAGGATAGTGACGCAGACCACAGCACCACTCCTAAGAGAATTGGAAGTGCTAAAGGCAAATTTTGACAGACTGACAATTGCAAATACTGTTACAGAATACAAACAACAAACTATTGACGAAACCAAACGATGTGACGAAAGCTTGGATGTTATAAAATCCCTTCCAAACTTTAACGGAAAGGATACCTCTTATGTAAGCTCGCGAGAAGCCGCGAACAACTCCATGAGTCTATATGCCAAAGGTAGTCGTAGGTATTTCGCTGCATTGACCATTTTACGGAACAAAATAACAGATGAGGCAAATGACACTCTAACGAACCACGCTACGGTACTGAATCTTAACGCTATTATGGCCCGACTGGACTTTGCTTATGCCGACAAACGACCAATCCATATCATTGAACAAGAACTCAGTATAATGAGGCAAGGTTCTTTGACAATTTTGGATTATTATAACGAAGTTAACAAAAAACTGACTTTACTAATAAATAAAACGATAATGACCTATGGATCAAATTCCTCTCTATCGAATGAACTAAACCGTAAAAATCGACAATATGCGCTTAGAGTTTTTGTCACCGGTCTAAACCCACCACTGGTGAATATTCTTTTCTCACTTTCACCTTCCGATTTACCGAATACCTTAGCCAAAGCTCAGGAGCTAGAAGCGAATAATGTAAGAGCTTATTTTGCTGTACAATTCAATAGAAATCAGGGCAGCAATCAAAATCTAAGGAATACCCAAAATGTTTTACGATTTCCTCATAGAAATCGCTTTAACAATTTTCAACATGGCCAAAACCTTCCCATTATCCATCGCCAACCTAAGCCCGAACCGATGGAAATAGGAAGCTCATTAAATATTCCGGTCGCTGCGACGAATAATAACGTTCGACAGATTGTACAATCACTAAATCATGGACGAGGACCACAAATTAGTCAGTGGCAACAACGGCCGCAATTTAATTATCCCATAAAAAGGCAACATCCTAGCGGACAATTTAGTTTCCAGCCAATAAACAAGGCCCAGAGAGTAAATAATTTAAATGAGCCAAAGCTCAGGAGCTAGAAGCGAATAATGTAAGAGCTTATTTTGCTGTACAATTCAATAGAAATCAGGGCAGCAATCAAAATCTAAGGAATACCCAAAATGTTTTACGATTTCCTCATAGAAATCGCTTTAACAATTTTCAACATGGCCAAAACCTTCCCATTATCCATCGCCAACCTAAGCCCGAACCGATGGAAATAGGAAGCTCATTAAATATTCCGGTCGCTGCGACGAATAATAACGTTCGACAGATTGTACAATCACTAAATCATGGACGAGGACCACAAATTAGTCAGTGGCAACAACGGCCGCAATTTAATTATCCCATAAAAAGGCAACATCCTAGCGGACAATTTAGTTTCCAGCCAATAAACAAGGCCCAGAGAGTAAATAATTTAAATGAAACAGCTTTTTTAGACACGAACCCGGGACTGCCATACATCATTTGGACAGGAGCATCCGGGAGAACTTTCAGAATTTTAATTGACAGTGGAGCAACCAGTTGTTACTGTAGCCCCAATGTCCTTACTAACAGACAAGAATTAGATATTAAGAAAAGAATAAAAACCATAAATGGTTTTACCATTATCAAACACTGCTACGAGGCAAGACTGTTTGGTATTAGAGAAAGATTCTATGAGATTCCCAACTTAGAATCCGATATTTTAATAGGTTATATTTTTTTGAAAAAAGCTAACATAAAACTTGATTTTGAAAACGGCACAATAACGTGTGGCGATAAAATTGATAAGTGCTGTTAATGAAAATAAGGAAAACGAGGAAAATATTATAAATAACTTGAGAAATGATCTTAAGTGCGAAAATTATGACGAGAATGATATCAATCGTAGTTATGGAAGAACCATAATTGATGAATTAGATAGTGAAATTCGAAATGAAATAGAAAATTTACATTCGAAAATTGATACTGTTCTGGCATTCAGAACGGATATAAAAGCTGAGATACGTACAATTTCTGAAACTCCTATATGGAGTAAGCAATATCCCTATCCACTCTCAGTAAACTCATTTGTAAATAAGGAAATAGAAAAACAATTAAACGACGGAATTAAACGTCCCAGTAAAAGCCCTTACAACTCTCCAATATGGGTAGTGCCAAAGAAAGGAACTAACGAAGACGGAACGCAAAAATCTCGAATGGTAATTGATTATAAGAAACTAAATGGAAACACTATATCATATAAGTATCCGATACCGGATTGCAGTGTTATCCTATCAAACTTGGGAAAAGCGAAGTACTTTTCCACCGTCGACCTCGAATACGGTTTCCATCAAATTTTAATGAAGCCGGAAGATATTGAAAAAACAGCGTTTTCTGTGAACAACGGAAAATATGAATTTATTAGACTCCCTTTCGGATTGAAGAACGCACCCAGTATCTTCCAAAGTGCCATGGATGATATTTTAAGGGACTATATAGGAAAATTTTGCCACGTCTATATAGACGATATAATAGTATACTCGGAAAATTTGCAAGAACATAGGAAGCATTTGAAAATATATTTCAAAGACTTAGGGATTCTAATATGCAAATTTCTTTGGAAAAATCAAATTTTTTCAAAAAAAAGGTTGAATTTTTGGGTTATATTGTTGCCCATGGTATTTTAAGAACCGATCCAAAGAAAATAGAGACGATAAATAGTTACCCTGAAACTAGAACTCTCAGACAATTGAGAGGCTTCCTCGGCATAACAGGATACTATAGAAAATTCATTAGAGATTACGCAAAAATCTCAAAACCATTGATAAAATATCTTACAGGAGAGAATGGCAAAGTTTCACAATACATGTCCAAAAAAATTGCAGTAGAATTTGATTCGGAAGCTCAATCAGCTTTCAATAGACTAAAAAATTTTTTAACTGACCAGGTTGAACTTGCACAATAAGAAATTTACTCTGACAACTGACGCATCAAATGCAGCAGTTGGCGCTGTCCTAACCCAAGATGGCAAACCCATAATTTTTATTTCCAAGACACTTACTTCTACCGAACGAAACTACGCTACAAACGAGAAGGAATTATTTGCGATAGTTTGGTCTTTAAAAACACTGAGGAATTATCTATACGGAGTGGCAGATTTGGAAATCCATACCGAACATCAGCAACTCACTTTTGCAATATCTTCTAGAAATCCAAACGCGAAACTAAAAAGATGGATGTCCTTTATAGAGGAATATTCTCCGAAATTTGTCTATAAACCGGGCGCAACAAACGTCGTGGCCGATGCACTTTCTAGGCAAATATTAAATAATATATCAGATGATGAATCTTTACACAGCACACAACACTCCGCTGAAAGTAGTGAAGAATTTACAATTAAAGAAACTTCCAAACCACTCAATGAATTTAAACAGCAAATTCTTCTAAGCAAAACCGACTTTACAATGTATCAATCAGTTAGTAACTTCAATAGAACTAGGCACATCATTGAATTTGACACAAGTGAGAGTCTTAAAAACATGTTAAAAGAATTTATACGGCCCAATTTGGTGACATCAGTACATTGTTGCCTAGAAGATCTTTATGAATTTAAAGAAACAGTAAAAGAAACTTTTACTAACAAATTTGTTTTTACTAAAATCTTTGCAATCGATATTGTTAATGTCAATGACCAAAAAGCCATAATTGAGGAAACTCACACTTAGGCACATAGGAATTCTAAGGAAAATCACAAACAAGTTTGTAAACAATATTATTGGCCAAAGATGATCGACCACTTCAAGGAATTTATCAGACATTGTAATATCTGCAGTAAAGCGAAATATGATAGGAAACCAACTAAGATTCCAATTGGAGAGGCTCCAATTCCTAGTAAGGAGGGGGAGTTTCTACACATCGATATTTGTTATGCCCAACATTTAAAATTTCTTACCTGCATCGACGCCAATTAAAAATTTCTTATAATAAAACAAATAGAAGATAAAACAAACTTAGGTGAAAAGTCTTGGATATATTACAAACTTTTCCTGCAGCAAAAAAAATAACGTTAGACAATGAACCAGGCTTCAAAACTCCTACTTTCCTATCTTTAATGCAAAGATTAAAAATTCAACTGTATTTTTGTGATCCTAGACATATCACAACTAATGGACAGTTAGAAAGAGCACACTCTACTTTGATTGAAATAGCAAGATGCTTAAAAGAAGAATTTCATTTACTAGATACCACTGAAATATTTCATAGGGCAGCTCAACAGCATAACTTCAGTATTCACTCAGTTACAAATGAAAAACCATTTAATGTATTTCATAATAAAGTCAATCATGAAAATCTGCGCAACAGACTATTAGGATCACAAAGCAGAATGTTAAAAAGAAATATTCCCACATTAATAAAAACTTTTGAGACAGACCAAGAGGTCTATGAAAAACTGATAGGGCAAAGAGATAAATTACTTCCTCGCTACAGGAAACAGAAAGTAAAGGAAGACTTAGGGAATAAGATAAAAGTTCATATTAGAAATAGAATAATTCACAAAGAGAACATAAAAACCTAATAAGATTTCATTTTATAGAAAATGTTAAAACTATTGATTTTACTGACGATATTCACCAACTGTAAATTAGAAGTACAGATACTGGACTACTCCAATTCTCAGATGATTTCGATTCACGCTGGACAAACACGAATACAGGACGAGAATTTCAAATTAATACACTCCATAGATTTGGACAACTATGAAAACGTAATTGATGACTTGAGACCGGAAATGCAAAACAAAATCTCTTCGGACAATTCAATCTTTCCAATGTTTAATCATGAAATAGGACAAATACAATTACAACTGAACCGTATAAAACCTAGAAAGAAAAGATCGCTTGATTTTCTGGGGACTGCTTGGAAATGGTTAGCGGGAACACCAGACCATAACGACCATCAGATACTACTCGATAAAACGAACAATATATTAGAAAACACCAAATACCAACGAATAATTAATAGAGACACCATCACGAGAATGAACCAACTGACTAACATAACAAACGTCATTTTAAATAAAATACAGACAGAAGAAAATTTTAAGAAAGAATTTGAACAAAATTTAATTTATAAACTAAAATTAATAAAAGAAGAAATATTAAATATAGAGTATGCCTTACAGTGGGCCAAAGCAGGAATTATAAATACTTTTATATTATCAGAAGAGGAAATAAGTGAAATCCCAGTTAGACTATGAAGAGTTCCCATTCTCCAATATCGAGAAGCATTAGAATTTTCGGATATAAGAATAGCTGTAAACAATATGTCAATTATTTATATCGTAAATTTGCCTACTATTAGTACAAATATTTGTGAAAATATATTAATTAAACCATTAAAAATATACAAAACTATAATAAAAATTCAAAATAAAAATATTGTAAAATGTAAAAATAGAATTTTTGAAATGAAAACTGAATGTAAAACTTTTAATAAATTATCAATTTGTAATAATCAAAACCTTTTAGAAATAAGTAATACAAACTGTATTCCAAAATTGTTATCTAGCGGTAATCATAATTGTACTATGGTAAATAACCAACACGTCACAACTATTGAGGAAATAAAACCGGGAATAATTTTGTTAAACCAATACAATGGTTCAGTAAGTATTTCAGACGCTAAATCCTGGAATCCATCGGGAAACTTTTTAATCAAATTTCATAACGCCACATTACATTTAAACGGTGTTAACTATTTCGCAAGAGAATTACACGATTGGAAACCGCTTCCAGCTATTTTTCAGTTCTCCTCTAACAAAACAGAAATGGAAGAAATTCTTTCTCTGCAAATGATGAAAGAAATCCAGTTTGAAAATGTCCATGAGCTCGACTCGTTGTCGACCGAGGGAAGAATTGAATTTTCTTTCAATATGGTACTTTCAATTTCATTGGTCGCAATTATAATTTTTGTCATCTGGAAATTGAGGCAAAAGGACAGAATGAATCTGACAATAAACAACCAAGGCTCTACGCCGACAATTCCAGATCCTGAAAGCTCGTCTCCAGAAAGGAGACAAGTTCTTAAGATATTAAGGCAAGTCTTTCAAAATGATTTAATCGGGACGATTGATCTTACAGAGAGCGAAGTTAAGGTATGAAGTTTTCATAACTTAATATTTTTTTTTTATATTCCCACGAAAAGACTAAATGAACTAATATTGCGAAATCAAAGTTTCACGCGCCAATATTTTGTGCTGACACCGATGTCAGCGAAAATATTATTTTTTTGAATTCTTTAATCGAACCATTTTTACCTTTTACTAAATTATGCTGACGCAAATCTGCAAAATTATTGAAAAAGTCGTTATTATGATTTATGCTAGAAAGGAAAGGCAGTTCGGATTGATCCACGAAAAGTGGAAGTAACATAAATAATTAAAGTGTAAAGTGTTAATAGATTAAGAAAGAAATAAAAATTTTATTTTTTTTAAATGTAAAAAAGGACAGTTTTTAATTTGCATGCTTACAAATGTATGTGTAATTCCTTAATGGTTTTTAAGGATAAATAATAATAAAATTTAAACAAATCATATATTTAATTTTTTTTAAATAAAAGATAGTGGGCAAATTTAAAAATTCTAGAAAAAGTATAAAAAAAACTTCTGTTAGCTTTTGTATTGAAATTCAAGTGGTTTTATTTACATTTCTTTAGCACATTCTTTATTTTCAGCAATGCAGTTATATCGTAATTAACATTATTTACAAATTCACCAAAAAAGGGGTTGCCAAATTTATTTATTATTATTAACATATTATTATTTATTATTATTACATATTTTAAGCAAAAAATTTCATTTAATAAAAACTTCATTTAAAAAAAAACAATGTTGCTATTATTTAAAAAATGGTATATACAGTCAAGGAAAAAAGTCTACATACACCCTTCGATTTATGGGTTTTACAGAGTTTGCGAAGAAAATAAAAAAATGTTTATACAAATATTTAAGGCATTAATAAATAAGTTTATTTGTAAAATAAAAAAGTAATTCATTTTTATAATAAAAACAATAATAACAAAAACATGAAAAATTCATAGGAAAAAAGTGTACATACAGCCACAAAAAATTAATATTATTCGAAAATTTTGCAAATAAAAAGAGATGATTTTAACTTTTAATATTTGGTCGGCCCACCTTGGGCATCAATTACTGCATGAAGACGACGGGACATTAATGTCACCAAATTCTCTGTAACATCGGGTGTTATTTCGGCCCATGCACGAATAAGGGCCATTTTTAATGTTTCACTTCTACTAATGTCGAATTTTCGTAGCAATTTTTCCAAAACGTCCCATATGTGCTCTATTGGGTTTAAGTCCGGTGACTGGGGTGGAGAATTCAGCTGTCTTGGGACATAGTAAAAAAGCCAGTCTCGAACTACGTGTGCAGTATGCTTAGGGTAGTTATCTTGTTGGAAAATTGATTGATTTCCTAGACCCAAGCTATCAATAGATGCCATTAGATTTTGTTCCAATATGTTTTTATATTGATAGCGGTCCATATTACCTTCGACAAAAACCAAACGACCACAGCAGATGGCGCCCTAAACTATATCGTTGCCGCCACCATCTTTAACTGTAGGTATAATATTCTTTGGGTCAATTGCAGTGTATGGTTTTCTACAAACTTTGGATCGGCCATCACTTCCGAAAATGTTATACTTACTTTCGTCGGTAAATATAACACGCTTCCAAAAATCCATACCCTTGTCCAGATGTGCTTTAGCAAACTCAAGGCGAAGTTTACGATTCATCGCTGAAATTAGTGGTTTTTTGCGTGCTAATCTAATTTTAAAACCATTGTCATGCAAAACGTTTATTATTATTCGTGGAGTAACAATTATATTCGAACATTTTTCGATGTTTTCCGACAATTTTGGGACACTTATTTTCGGCTCCTGGTTGGCTACGTTAATAATACTGCTAACATCGAGTCTCGAAAGCTTTTTAGGTCTACCAGATCGTGGCTTATTTTCGGTACTATTGATACTATCACAATTTCTAATGATCGTCTGCACAGTAGCACGACTTATTTGATCGATCTTAGCAATTTCTTGATAAGATTTATTTTGCTTTTGAAGATTTACTACCATATTTCTAACTGAAAAATGAATCCCTTTCCGATTTTCCATTTTCAAGGATACAAATTTAAAGAATATCTTCTTTAGTTATCACTTTGTCAACGTAAACGATTGTAAAGCTTGTAATTTTATTAAATTGACAAAGTTAACGGTAATTCCTCTGTCTTTGTTTTTAATTTTAAATTTGATTTTAGGAGCTGCCACGCTGTATGTAGACTTTTTTCCCGGTCAGCCACTCTGGGGTGGGATATTGTCCTCGTGGACCACCACTACTTGGCCGACTCCTAGGTTGGGTTCATCTCTGTGCCATTTGCCCTTGTCCTGCAACCATAGGATATAGTCTTTGGACCAAGCTCGCCAAAACGTCTGCTTGAGAGCGCATAGCATCCGCCATCGCTTCAAGTACCGCAGATTGTTATCGTTGACGTCTCTCAAGGATTCGGGCGGCAGCGAGCACAGACTCTCTCCTATTAACAGATACGCTGGAGTTAGTGTATTTACGTAGTTCGTGTCTGGAGACAGCGGTGCTATTGGTCGACTGTTGAGCACAGCCTCTACTTCCGCAAGCATTGTCGTCATTTTCCTGATTGAGCAGTGCATTGCTCACTGCCCGCAGAAGCAGGTATTTCGCTTGTTTGACGGCTGCTTCCCATAGCCCTCCGAAGTGAGGAGACCTCGGAAGTATAAAGTTGAAGTCCACCTTGTACGACGATGTGAATGATTCGACGTCCTCTTTGCTCCGCTCGAACGCTTCGCACAGCTCTTTGAGAGTTCGGCTGGCTCCCACGAAGTTGGTGGCGTTGTCACAGTACACCTTGCTGGGAAGACCTCTCCTGGCGGTGAACCTTTTAAAACAAAGAATAAAACCATCAGACACTAATTCTAAGTGAACAGCTTTGGACGTGAAACACACGAAAACCGCTAAATACATTTTAACAGGTGGTCTACAGCGAATTCGTAATGAAATGTTCACGGGACCACAAAAGTTGCTAACCTTTGTATATTTGACGGTAACAACAGAGGTTTCTGCAACTTTAGAATCTCCTCAGAGAACGATTCTCTCTGGATTATTTCCACAAGCCTACAAAAAGCCCAGTTTATTTCCTTTGCAGTAGGATTTTTTTACTTTAAGATTTTATATTTTCTACCAAAGTCAATGAATCAAAGCACATTCTTAAAATCTTTTTATATGAAGAATGGTCCTCAACTAACTTAATGAAAATATTTTTCACAACTTCTTCAAAAGAAGTTTTATTTGTAGAATTTTCTACTATCAGAGATTCCTTTAATCACGTAGGATTCTCTACTGCAAGGAAAACATTAGATTTTCTAATCTCTAAAGATTTTTGGGTCTCTGTTAACTCAAAATGATGGTTAACATGCCACTTTGAAATATCATGGAGTAGAAATGAAGGACCTTCAAACCAAATTGAGTTCTTTAGATTATCAACAACTGCACATGGCGCCAAAAAGCGCAGTCTGACCATTCCTAAATTTCAGCAACTCTGTTTGAAACAAAAGTTGCCAAAGTGGATGAGTGTTTTTAATCCAATATGAAGTGATTTCCAGAAATTTACACTCTCGATTTCAAAGCTTATCATTTTTTAATTCGAACCCACAATTTTGCCAAAAGTTGTGCTGCACACAACTCAAGTCTCAGAAGAGATTTAGTCGTGAGTGGGGAGGCTTTAGACTTGGCCGTAAGTACCCGAAAAAAGACTCCATTTGAGTCACTGCCCATTACATAAATGCATCTCCCATAAGCTCGAATTGAGACATCAGTAAATCCATGAATTTCTACATTCGCTGAAGAAGTTGTGTGGACGAATCTTGGGATTTGAATTGAACCAATTTTCAACAAATTACTTTTTCGATTATCCAAAGTTCTTGAAGCAACATTTTGGATTTAGTTATAATCGGGCATACAAGTCCAAGAGGATCAAATAACCGAGAAGAAACCGAATGTTTCTTTTTATTGTCTTAAGATCATGAAAATTATCTTCCAAATGAAACTTAAATGAATCATTCTTCGGAACCTTATGTATGCCTAAAACTTTAGCCGAATCGGAATCATTTTGTAATATTTTTTTTTGTAATCAGAAAAAATTTAATTTGGGGTGATTCGAAAACCATTTTGTCAAATTAAATCCAGCTGAACTCAATATTTGAGTCGACTGATCTCGAATAGTTACAAGTTATTGATAACTATCGGCACCTGTATGAAAATCGTCGTACAGGTGCCGATGTGATTTTTATCACTGTGAATAAAATTTGTCCCGCTGGACAAAGTCTCTTTGTTCAAGTCGCTCAAATTAACAAGACATCTGATCGCTAAAAATGGTGCGAAAGATGTGCCATAAGTCTCATTATTTCAGCGAAAGACCTGTAGCTGATCAGAAGGATTATGTATCCAAAGGACTATAACCAACCAACATTTTCTCAATATCAGCAGTGATAACATAGTGTTACAGAAATTCAAATAAAAAATTTCCATTTGCCCGTAGAAACACAAATCCCCATATCTTAGCCCTGAAACAGTTAAATGGCAACCCTTCACCATAACTAATGTTTCTTCTGTCAAACTTTAAAAGAACATTCCGGACAGTGCCACATTCTAGTTATTTTAACCCGCACATATAAAAACGACAGCAAGGTTGCATAACAGTTAGTTGATATTAAAACGCCAAAAAGAAGGCATTGACGATTAATTGAATTGTGTAATAGTTTTAAGTTTGTATTTTAATAAAGAGTATCTATAAAAGAATTTCAACGGTGTTTATTATTTGCAATAAGAAAAGAACTAGATTTATTTAAGGGAAATAAATCAACGATTTAAAAAGGTAAAATCGTAACAATATTTATGAAATCGAAAACGGATCAGAGTCGAATATAATTCTTCTTGCACTTTAGGCCCAACCATTACTAAGTCGTTTAGCGAGAAGAAGTTCGGCTCGAAGCATGAAAAACGACACGAAGTTTTGTAGTCGTGCTTTGAGGACGCAAAACGCACTGATGCGGAATAAAATAATGAGGTATATTCGGAATTTGATTGTCCATAATAGACATGTGACCCAAGTCGGCATACTCTCTCGTAGTTTGGTTGTTTGAGAGTCTGCGTTTAAGCGCAAGAAATTGTCGCTTGGTGATATCAGAAGAGATTCTAAAATATTGGGATCCGATTTGAAAGGAAGTGAGACTTCAAAGGTCCTGACGATAAACGCCGTAGCGAATCTATTAACATATCCTCACATTTTCGTTGCACCTCATTTTAAATGACGGTTGAGCCCTTTCACTGATTGTGTTTTTCAACCACAATCCAGCCAAGAGAAGTTTTTTGAAGAACTTGAAGTCTCGGATCTGACCTTATTTTCCCAACTCACAAAAGGTGAAAGAAAACTTCACCATCGATTAATCAATTAACGCCTTGTGGTACATCAAATCAAAGATCTGCCAATTCAGTTTTTTTGAAGTGCTGCGATTATGGTAACAAACAGAAATTTGCTTCAATGCCCAAAACTCCAAAAATAATTCAGTAGAATTGACCCTCGACATGACACATATTCCAACACTTGATTTAGTGGATATACTCATGTTCTCAACACCATTTACAACTAATCTGTCTCCTTCTCGTTTTATTATAAGTCTCTGTGCAAGTCCTCGGTAATCATATTCGATTGAGAACTGGAGTCCAAAAGAGCTTTAGCTAGGACATAATTCCCAGAACTAGTTCTCACTTTTACCACGGCTGTGGCTGGAATAACATTTCTATTCACGTATACATGATGCACCGAAGTGTGAGAATCTGATGGTTGTTCTGAAATATAATTCACAGACGAATTTGAGAATCAGAACTGTAGTGCTCCATTGCAAACTCCGCACTTTTGAGAACTACACTTTGGTACGGTATGACTTTTTTTTAGGCAGTTTATACACGCAGGCACTCCATTTAAAAAATCAAATCTTTGAAGAACTGACACTGCGGCAAAAGAAGGGCAACTGTAAATATTATGCTGATCAGATTTACAAAATAGGCAAACTGGTTCTTCTATTTTTTGCCTAAATACTAAATAAAAGAGACTTTGAGCGCACACAAAGATCTTCAAGTTCATTTCTGTCTCTATTTGTAGGTTCTTAATCATCCAATTGCGACTGATAATCCATTGCCTGAGCGATGTGGTCTTTTAACATGAAATCGTTTTCTCTACAATAGATGCACGAATTATTGAAATACTCTCAATCACTTTGGCTTTTCTCTGTACCAATTTCGTTAAATTATCGGGTACAGGAGTTTCTTGATGCTTTTCACCACCAGCCATATCAAAAGAAACATAAAAAATTTCAACAAAATTCAAAAATATTAGAAAAAAACGGAAAAAGTTTCCGAAATTTCGCAAATACTAAATTCCCAAAAAATTTGCAATAAATAAGGTTAAACCTTAAAATTCGTGTAAAAAAATCAAAAAAATTGATAAAATACACAGCTCTCAAAAATAAATTGTATTGTGAATAATTGTTAAAATAAAGATTTGTTGTAGTTTTCAAATATTATTGACCGAAATCCAATAAAAAAAATTGACAATCTTCCGAATCTATCGCAATTTATTTTTGGAATTGCTATTTCAAATGATTCAAGTTAAGTCAACACGCAATTTAATACAAATCTGTATGAGGAAAATATTTAAAATAGTTTTTGGTATAATTTTTATTATGTCGGAAAATCCGGTAATTACGACACAAATTATTGGTTAATGTTTGATTTGACCACAATAATTAACACCGTGCTCGTTTCGTTCACAATAAATTAAAAATTTATCTCTCCGACAATTAATTTCATTAAAAGTATCCAAAAGGAACTAATATTTGTTGCACTTAATTATCTTTTAGTTAACAATTGTTATTAAATTTCACTAAAATTACGTTAAAGTTATCACTATGTTTCAGCTTTTAAGAATATATCCATGGTTAAATTAATAAACCTCGTTCAAATTAGATAAACCACTTAACCAGCCTTTGGTAACGTTTTAATTAAAAAACAAAATATTTTACCAAGTTTTTTATGAAAATTGTTTAAAAAAATTGATTATATAATTTATTTTTAATGGAATTATTTTAATTTAGTTTTCACTCACTTTCCTTCAATTCATTTTTGGGAATTGTTGAGAACACAATGTGGTTAGTCTGGTAGCACTAAATGGTTTAGATACAATGGCCACACTAATTGATCTTTTTATATGGCAATAGGGGACGAACGGAATGAAACAAATATGTTATATAATAACAAATTTTGTATATGAAATAAAAAAATGAATAACACAACAAACTAAGGGAAAATTTTTAATTAATTTTTCATATAAAATTAACACTCGCGAGATAAGTGCAAAAAATAAAAGAAAATGCCGACGCGCTAAATTAATTTGGTGTAAAAAAATTCCAAATAAAATTCTAGGTTTGTTTTTTTCGAATTTTATATAAATATTCCATACAAATTTAAGTATATACATACTTGCTAAGTAGTTATAGATATAGCTACTTAAAAATCAAGAATGTATAAAAATGTTGCCAAGCCTTATAAATTATTGGCTTTTCTATTTTAAATGTAAACAAAAATATTTGTCATAAAAATATTTGAAATTTTTGTATTTTAATTTTGATAAAATATTAAAAACAAAAAAAGCTAACAAATAAATTATGTGTTTGTTAGTAAATGTAGAGGAGGTCAAACAATATAATTGCTCTATTTCTCGTTCCGACGAAGTCGATATACGAAAACAGTTTTCGTACAAAGGCGGCCCCAAATGTTCAAATTATATTTGTTTACAAAAAATAAAGAAAAGTCAGGTAAGTAGGGATAGTCGTTTTCTTTACAAGTAGTTATAGATACCCAGCAAAACCACACATTACCAAATAATGGGTAAAGTAATGTATAGCCATAGGGGCCGATGGATTACTTTACACCTTGCTTCATTGATGAATTTTACAAGCGATGAGCCTCAAAGTAATGTATATACCCATTACTTTAGAGGTGATAATGTAAGGGGTTACTTATATGGTTACGAGAATGGAAAAAGCAATGTGTCTAAAAATAGATTAAAAAAAAAGGATTTTTTTTTAAAAAATTATTACAAATATTTTTTAAAATTATTTTTAATTAAAAATAATGTGGGCAAGATGGGAATCGAACCAGGGAAATCTGGTTGCCAGCCCAGAACTCTACCCACTGAGCTATGGACGCATATAGTATTTGATTGATTTAAACTTAAATAAATTGTTGCGCTTCGTTTTTTCGATAGTTATCAAAACAAACATACATTACCCTTTTGCTTACAAAAAAACACAAAGTAATGTATCTAAAAATAGATTTTCTAAAATATTTAAATTATTACTTTACATTTATAAATCATATATTACGTAATCAATAATGAGTAACATTACTTTATGCTTGCAAATAATGAAAAAGGTAACGAGCTATCATTACAAGGTAACGCATGAGAATATCGCACCCATTACCAAAGTTTTGCTGGGTATAGATATAAATTCGAAAAAACCAAACCTTATATTTCGTGTGTGTATGTGGCTTTATATTATTTACACTGGCGCACAGTGGCCGAAACACCCAATCTAGCGGCGCTTTGTTAATAACTTCAAAAAAATAAAAAATTGTGAATAAATTTTTTTTTTTTTTTTAAATTTATATATATTTAAATATAACCAATTCATTAAATTTTAAAATTTGATTGTTTTTTTAAGCATATGGGTAGATCCATATATAACCAACCAATAAAATACACATTTTGGGACTGACCTTCTCCAAACTTGACGAAATTCGGTATAAAAATTGTATTCTACATGGTTAAGACAAATAGAAACTTTGGGATTGCTGGCCCAAATTGTTCTGGAGATACCAGGTCATGAAAAGTAAAAAAATCATCAAAATATTACTTAAGCAGTCTAACGTTATTGGCCATATTATTGTCAATTTTTATGCAACGACACTCAACAAAATCTCATTTTTAAGAAAATGCGGTTACTATTAAAATGGTATCCAACAAGAATTTTTTGTTAAGTTCAAAGTTCATATTTACCAAATCCGTGGTTAAGATGAAATATCTTAAAAAATTTTATTTTTAAATTTTTTAAAAAAATATTTGTAATCCCTCTTTTATATGTATATGTATATGTTTTTTGAGATATTTCATCTTAAACCACGGATTTGGTAAATATGACCTTTGACCCTTAACAAAAAAAAAATCGGTCAGTTGGTTATACATGTATATTTTTAACCATATGAAAAATATAAAAATTTTAGAATATTTGTTTTCATTACACGAGTTAATTTAAAAAAAAAAAGGTTTCTGCTTCATTTTTTTTTACAGTTTACAAGAAAATAACAAAACAATAAAAAAAACTATTCAGAGTCGGAGCTTTCAGAATTAAGGCTGTCAGGTAGGTCATTTATATTTAAAAGCAGCTGCTTGACCTCATCATCAATTTTGATGGGTTTTTTGGAGTATTTCGAGGTGCTTTTAGATTTAGATGTAATAAAAGGATCCGACGAAACCAAAAGAGCGTGCAGTAAGTCTTCCATTGTATGCAATCTCGAGTCTTTTCGAGTGTGGTTCAGCCTATAACTGCGAAAATCTTTATTTCTTGCCTCAAGTGCCTCTTCTGACATCATACCTATTGGTAGCGAAACTTTTTCAATAATATCTGCTCCATGTATTAATATTTTATGTACAGATGGAGGCATATAAAACCAAGGGTATTCGGAAACAAGCCTCTACGTTAACTGCGTACCCACATGCCATTGTGCGCAATATTACACCAAACCTTTTTATAAGTTCCACTTGTACGCCAGTTATTATAGAGGCCAAGGTTGGCTGCTCGAAAAACATTCTTGCGGTATTCCCAGTGTTTGTATTCCCCGAACCTGTCGTTGGAATGTCCACCAAAATACCCATTTGTTCTCTTAGTTGAAGTTGAATTTTTCTTTTGGTTTGTTGAGCAAGTTCTTTATTTTCTCCACGAATTTGCCAATTTTTTATCGGTATTCTGTAGGCGATATGAATTATATACTCGAAGCACCGTATCCAAGCATGAAGTGTCGACAATCCATATTCGTACAAGTGGTTTTGTGGCTGTCTCAGTTGAACTAAATTTAGATTGTTCATCAATTTTGGTGTCGCCCCACAAATTCCACAAGCCAGTGATGATGACTCCGCTAAGGTATTAAACACTTTTCCATCGATCATGGTCAAATGAAATTCGTGTGTTACTTCAAAAAAACGAAATTTTGTCGGCAGAATTTGTGCAATTTCTCTTTTTACATTTTCTATTTCAGCCCTGACTAAATCCGCTGACTCTTTTTCAAAAATTATTTTAATGGGTCTGCAGAACCGAGTTGAAGAAGGCCGGCTATTTTGCCATAGTATTGCAGGTCCTTTTTTAATTTGTAAAGGAACAATACATACAGCAAATAAATGCTCATCAATTGTTCCGGTATCAGAAACACTGAAACGCTGACGGTAAGTAGAGTGCCCACTACTACCGTCACAGCCCCATTTAAATATTGCTTTAATGCAATCGTTATTATTGCCTACAGTCATGAGATCCTCAAAAGCTTTTGAAAATCCTTGTATTATACGTGCAACAGTATGGTCTACGAGACTTTGCAAGCCAACTTCAGCTGAACGTTCAGTTACGTGTATGTCACTGGGGTAACACTCCGTTTTAGTTTTAGCCAAAATATAGTAGCTTGGATAAATATGGCAGTTTCGTTCTTTGGCACCATATTGCATTAGTCTGTATGACCTTTTTGAGTATCCACCATCAGTATAAAGAGCTAAAGCTTCCTCAGGTGAATACGGAATAGGGGTTTTTGGTTCAGAGTCTACAGATTTTAGCATTTTTGGAGCTAATGCAGATTCTGAACATAACTTTGGAACCACCTGCGAAGCGCTTCTTTTTCCAGCCTTGTAAAGACTAACGCTCGCCGCTACCATTAACTCTTGATTCGGTGTTTCATTGGCAATTGATGCAATTTTTTTTTTTTGAGTTTTGCTTGTGCACTCTGAAAAAGGTTTTCCTTTACGTTGGGCAACGGCTGGATTAGGGAAAATAATGTCTTCATTCAACCACATCTTATTTCGCTCTTCGAACACTGCCAAAACTCTGTGACTTTCTTTCCACTTTTGAACAAGTTTGCTAATAAAATTTCTTAATTGTTTTTGAATTTGGTGGTATTGTTCTTCGCTATATTCCGAGCGATCAATGACATTAGAAAATATATGATTTTCAACCATTAAAAATTTGTTTGTTGGCACTGGTTCACTATGCCATATTACAAAAAGGGTGCGTTTAGATTCTGCCATTGTAACTAAAAAACGAAAAAAGTCAAAACTTAGCAAAAACTTGCAGCCTATATTTGAACTTGACATAGATAACAAACCATTTAAACAAACTATGCAAACAGTGAACCGAATCCGGTCGAATCCACCCTACTTTTATTCCACACAAAATTGGATTTCATATCTAAAAACACTTTCACAAAGGACATTTTCTTTTTCCACTGTTAAGCACTAAAATATACAATCACAGATCACAAACCATTTTTTTTTAAATACGTACCTCTTAATTAAAATGAAATCGCAAATCTTATTAAAAAATTAAATATTTAATTTTATGCTGTCAACAAAATTCCTCTTGAAAAAAGCTCAAAAATAGTTATTGCACTTGCTGAAACATGTGTTAAGTTTGAATGCTCACAGCTGTGCGAATATTAGGAACAAAACAGAAAAGAAAACAGAAAAAAATCCGTTGGGATTTAAATTTTCAAAAAAAAAAATAAAGTTTGCTGAATTCTTAATTTTAAAATTTCGCTAAAGCGCAGCTAGATTGGGTATTTCGGCCACTGTGTGGCGTACACTTTTTTATTTCACTATCCAAGGTGTTTTTTTTTCATAAATAATTAAATATATTTCAAATTCGAAAAGAAAGCGTAAATAATAGTTTTGTGTTTATACTCGAAATTTCTGAGTAATTTACAGAAATCACAAAAATCTAAATAATTTACAGATTTTGGGCTAAATAAACACAAATATTTTTTACGCTTTTTACCTCAGTTATATCTGATAGTCCAGAATCGCTGTTACTTCCCTGGTTATGGTGAGAGCCACAATTACGGCAGCGGCAACGGCGAGGCATGTAGCAGCAAAAATGGCGTCTTCCACAAAAGATGAAAGTTACAAATGTAACTAATTTGCGACTCGTTTTTTTATTTAAAAAATTTACGAATAAATCGCGCAATTTTTTAGAATTTTTAAGTAAGTCACTGCTCGACCGACAAAATGTAATTCCTTACTGGTTTTTAAGGATAAATAATAATAAAATTTAAACAAATTATAAATTTTATTATTTCAAAAAAATAAAAAATAAATAAAGGATGGTAGGCAAATTTATAAATTCTAGAAAAAGTACAAAAACACGTCTGTTCGCTTTTGTATTCAAGTTCAACTGTTTTTATTTACATTTCTTTTTCACATTCTTTCTTTTCAGCAATGCTGTTATAATTAACATTATTTACAAATTCATCAAAAAAAGGGGTTGCCAAAGTTATCTTTTATTAATAACATATATATGTCCACTATAAAATCCATGTTTGGACATAATTTTAAGCAAAAAATTTCATTTATTAAAAATTTAATTAAAAAAACAATTAATTAAAATCATTTAATTAATTATTTAAAAAATGGTACATAATAATGTACTACATATATGTTGCCATTATTTAAAAAATGGTATACATATATCGGGTTTTCCAATAAGAACTTGACATTTTTTTTTTAAATAAATTGCAAACCATTTGAGATATTTCCAAAACTTTATGATCGACTTGAAATACAATCAAAACATTTATGAATGGAACTCGACTTCGTTCATATGGCCACCGCGAGCACGTCAGCAGCGGTCGATTCGTTGGACCCAATTTTCGAAGACTCTGTCACACATTTCGGCCGTAACGGCCGCCAATTTGCGTTCAATGTTGGCTCTGAGTTCTGCCAACGTCGCACAATGGTTCAACTTCATTCGATTGGTGGCATTAAATATAAGGAAACATCGTAGAGCCTTGAATTTTGGTACAGACTAATATTTGGTTGTGATAAAAAAATACTGCAAATATGAAAAAATCCGAGCACAACCACGCCTACTTCCCATATAAAGTTAAAAATCATTGTAGTCACAATTTTTTGCTCATTGCAATTTGTTGATAATATTAACCAATGGTGAAAAAATTAGCAAAATCTGCTAATAACCACGCCTACCTCTCATACAAAATGACCACATAAAATGTAATATTTTCCTTGTTAACAAAGTTAAATCGCTTAAAAACGCTACATAGGTTTAAATTTGCGTGTTTTTTATTTTATTAAAATATAAATAAAATGCAGCAACAGTCACGCCCATATTCAATGAAAATATCTGTAAATAATTAAAAGAAAATATTAAAAAAAAAATCAAAAACAAAGTAATTCGTGTACCTTTATTAACATAATAACAAATTTTTTACTTCATTAGAAAATTTCAATATATCCTTCTTGAACTGTTTACAGTATGAATTTATATATGGATCTGAAGACGCTAGTAACATATGTATGACATCTAGTAACATATGCATGACATCTTCATTTGTTGATATGCGATCAGTTTTTCTGGAGTGGCTCAGGCGATAACTCCTGTAATCTTTATTACGAGCTTTCTGAGCTTCCTCCGACAACATGCCAAGTGGCAATATTGCTGCTGACATAATTTTACTCCCATTAAAATTAGAACTTTGTGTACAGTAATAGGCATATAGTATCAGCTGTACAGTTGTATATATATCGTTACTATTTAAAATTGTACTAAAGCGATGAATTAAATTTTCATCAACACCAAGAACACCTGCCGTTATGGAAGGATTTGCAAAAAAACGTCTAGAAGTATTGCCGTCGTTCGTTGAGCCCATTCCTTGATTAACCATGTCCATATTTATGCCTAGAACCACTTTAAAATTTCTTTGTATTTTAGCTTCTTCTCTTTCATGTTTTGTATCTTTAGTTACTCTCCACTTTGAAAAACTTTTGTTGTATGCTATATACAATATGCACTCCATAAATTTTATTCTCGCATGTAAAGGGGAAATTCCAAATTGAAGCCCTTCCTTTGAAGCTGATTTTGTCCTTAATACTTCCAAATTTTTCATTTCGCTAGGCTTAGCGATGACTGTATTCGCAACTTTTCCATCAATCAGGAGTATGCAAAATTTTAAAACTTTTTTAATATATATATAAACTTCTTCAGAAATAACATTTGCCGTTTCTTTTACAAATTAAAATTTTATTTGCCTTCAAAAAGTTTCTGATGATGGGAAGAAGTTATTGGAAGCGCTACTAAGTGCAAAAATTTCTATGTTATTTTATTAGAAAGTACATATTTTTGAACTTGGGTTTTGATATTGTATTTTGTGTTTTTTACAACGAAGCAACATATCAAGCAAGCAAAAAATAAAACAAACAAAAAAAAAAACAAATAAGCATGAAATTTTTCCTCACTTTTTTTTAGTTTTTTATACCGGAACTGCTTAGGGGCAAAAATGGGCAGCTGAATAAATCGTTAGCTGAGATTTCAAGCTTTAATCTGATATAAGTCTCGGGCCAGAGGTCGTTGGAGATCAATAGATACAAGCCATAGAAGTTGGAGAAAATAAATTTTTTTGGACAATTTATAGTAGTAAAAAACATTTTTTTCTTTAATTTTGAATTTTTTTTATTTGCATATACAGTGGTGGCCACGAATTTAAGACACGACATTTCACTTATATATTTTTGATAATTTTTACATCTTATCGAAAATATTATAGATCCATGTTATTTTTTCAAAGATCCTAGTAATGTTATGAAAAATTATTAACAATAGTTTGTCACTAAAGTAAAGCTTAGCTTCATAAAACAATCTTAATACTTGGTGGGAAAGCCTTTATTTCGGATCACAGCAGCGCATCTTCTGGGTAAGCTTTCAACTAATGCCATACAACGTTCCTTTGGAATAACATACCAAGCTTTTCGGATTTCTTCTCATGACTCGCTCAAATTTTCTGGCTTTACTGCTCGTATATGCTTCTCAACATCATCCCACAAGTTCTCAATAGGATTAAGGTCCGGGGATTGAGCTGGCCACTTCAGAACAGTGATATTGGTTTCCTCTAAGCAACTCTTCACTAAGCGTGAAGTGTGCTTAGGGTCATTATCATGCATAAATTTTCACATTAGAGGCATGTTGTCTTCAGCTTGTCAGAATGTTTTTGTAAATGTGCTGGTCCATTTTACTTATAATCTCGTGAATGGGTCCTACACAATGCCAGGAAAATGCTGCCCACACTATGACATTGCCACCACCATGCTTAACCGTTTTAAAGGTGTACTTTGGGTGATGCTCCAGGTTCGGAGGCCCCATACGTACTGTTTTCCATCTGAACCGAAGCGGCAAAACTTCGACTCGTCGCTCCAAAGTATATTTTTTCAAAATATCATTGGTTTATTGAGATGTTTTTTTGAAAACGCTAGTCGGGATTGAATATTTTTTTTTTGACACAAGTGGTTTACGTTGTGCAATACACCCACGTAAGTTTTTCTTATTCAGACGCCTTCTTATTGTTCTGGACGATATATTTATACCAAAATCCGATAAAATCTCATTTTTAATTTTACTTGAGCTCGTAAAAGGATCTTTAACAGCTGCTTTATAAATTAAGCTATCTTCCATGGGTGTAGTTTCTCGGGCTCTAGGGTGCTGTTTGACACTTTTGGAGGTGCCATGTTGCTTGATGTGTTCTAGGGCGTTGTGAATCTTGGATCTAGAGCATTTAAGTAGCTTAGAAATCTCCATTACTGTTTTTCCATAAATATTCATTTATTGCATCAGTTTTCGCTCGGCATCCGAACTCCAAGTACCTCTGGCCATTTCTATCTAAATATTTTGATGTATCACAACATTAAATGAAATAAAATATTCATTACTTACCCTTAAGCTTTAAAAAACAACAAACAATCACTTTAAAAGTAGATCTTTCTAATATGTTTTAAATTCGTGGCCAGCTTCAAATGCACGTTTTTGCAATTATATAATAAAAATAGCAACAAAATGTAAAAACAAACAAAACCAAATAACGGTACTTTTTCTTAACATTACAGGGTACACTTAAAAATATACCAAATCTAATTAGATATTGCAGGGTTGCAAAAATTATCATAACTAAGCTCGTTACATATTGTGTCTTAAATTCGTGGCTACCACTGTATATCATTTATAACAACCAAATGTATAAAAAAAATCATAGTAGTCATTTCAAGAGTATGAAGCGATAGAAGGTAGCATATATAATACGATCATTTCAAACGCATTCACTTAGGTCAACTTTGAATGTCTCTGGGCAAAAAAGTAATAAAGATATAAGCCTAATATTTTAGATTGTCAGTGAAAAAATCAGGTAGGTCAAAAGACATACAAAAATTAATTAATGCCGCTTTTAAACCAGTGTGCGTCGTACGCTTGTTGGCATAGACCAATGATTTGACGTAGCTCCAAAGAAAAAAGTCTAGAGGCGTTAAGTCGCACAAACGAGGCGGCCAATTGACTGGTCCATTTCTTGAGATAACACGCTCACCAAACTTACTCTTCAATAAATCAATTGTAACGTGTGCTGTGTGGCTTGTGGTACAGTCCCGTTGAAACCACATGTCGTCCAAGTCCATGATAATAACCGGTAATGATGGCGCGATAACGATCGCCATTTAAACCGTTATTTTTTGTGGATGAAGTGGTGATTCATGACGCATATATTGCTTATTTACGAACCCATTGAGCCAAAAATGAGCTTCGTCAATGATGAAATTCATCATCTTAGCGCATCTTCTTCAGAGCCAAAACGGAAACCGTACGTCGCGTCAAATGGTCTATCGGCCTCAATTCTTGAGTCAGCTTGTTCTTGTATGGTTGTAAACCAAGATCTTTACGCAAAATTCGCCATAAAATGGTCTTGGCGATGCCCAGTTCTTGAGAGCGCCGTGGAACCGCCTAATTTGGATCGTTTGCTACGGACACCTGAACGGTAGCGATATTTTCGTCAGTTCGAGCAACCCTTTGTCTCACTGGCACGGCAGCATCACACAATTAATATGTAGACTCAAATTTTTGCACTAAACTTGTAATTGCTTGTCTACAAGGGCGAGAATAACGACCGAAAATTGGAGTTAACGCTCTTAAAGTTGCGGTCATCGACTCCGAATTTCGGTAGTACATTTTTATAATTTGCATACGTTGTTTGTTCGTGTACTTGACCATGATGAAAATGTTGAGTTTACTGAAAAAAAAGGAAAGTACCAGTTAGATGATCAGTGAAATAGTGCGTTCACAAATTACATTCAAAGTTGTCAAGTACCTATTTTAAAACCCTTTATAAGTTTAAAATATTTTTTTTTTCGAATCTATAACTACTTGTAAAGAAAAAGACTATCCCTAAAAGTCAGGTAACTTTTCTTTATTTTTTGTGAACAAAGATAATTTCAACATTTGGGGCCGCCTTTATACGAAAGCTGCTTTAGTATATGGACTTCGCGGGAACCCGAAATAGAGCAATTATATTGTTTGGCCTGCTCTAACATTACTTACAAACACATAATTCATTTGTTAGCTTTTGTTGTTTTTAATATTTTATCAAATTTAAAATACAAAAATTTTAAATATTTTTATGACAAATATTTTTGTTTACATTTAAAAGAGAAAAGCCAATAATTTCTTAGGCTTGGCAACATTTTTATATATTCTTAAATTTTAAGTAGCTATATCTATAACTACTTAGCAAGTCTATATCTATTTAAATTTGTATGGAATATTTATACAATTCGTAAAAAACAAAACCTAATATATTTTTTTTTAAAAAAGGTTAAACAAGTTGTCCCGAAAAAAAAGCCATATGGAGAAAACCATTAGGCCAAAAAACTCAATCACGCTCCAACAGTATGTATGAACATACGTGCAAAATTTACTTTGTGGTGTGTTGTTGTTGATGGTTAATTCGATCAAAATCAATAACATTTATTTGTAAGGATTTTATTTTATTTGGAATAATCTATAATCCATTAATAAAGCAAAAATTTTGTATTGGGTATTAAATAAAGCGAAAACGAACTAAAAAACATTCCAAACAAATTTAGTAAAAAATTGTCGATGTTTAAAAGTGGTAACTACATATACGGTTATCCTGATCAAATATACCATTAAATTATGGTTTCAGTAGAACCAACCGAATTGTAGATTGTATTGATTATAGATGCAACTAATACTCTTCATTGGTAAACGAACTTTAAATTATATCTGTTTTCCCAACAAATTCAAAATTCGACATCAAAATTTATAAGTGCTTATGGTGTAGTGGGTAGAGAGGTAGCCTATCAGAATTTCCGAATTCAAATCCCGAAAAAAATATTGGCCACTAATCATAGTCCCGCACTAAAGTCGGCTTTTTTTAAAAACAACTTTAAATTAAAAACTTGTTATTATCTATTTTGCTATTATACACTCTTAAAAATGTCTGTAAATTTGCTACTATAATATGGGTAAATTTTTGTGTAATATAGCGCATAGTGAGTAAATATAAACACAAAATGAATTAAATTGTTTTGTACACACTTTCTAATACAATAGTACAAGTATAATGTAATAATATGCATTATATGTTTATAATTAAACGTTTTGTGCCTAAATTTGTCGATAAATTCAAGTTTTACACACAAAGTTTGTGAATGTACTAATTTGTAGTAGTGATAAAAACATTGTCATTCTTGTCATTTACAAATTAGAAAAAAAAAAAACTAAAAATAGTAAAAACCAAAAATAATAAAATAGAAAAATAAAATAAATTTTAACGGATACATTATTTTTATGCAAATTGTTTGACTCATAGCAAGGTAAGGTTAATTTAGCAATTATTTGTGTCTACAAAAATACCCATTTTTTATGTACTCAGGCTAATGGGATCAGTGGAAGCGATGACAATATAATTTTTGAATTGTAAATGAAAGAATTTGGAAAGAGCGATTTATGCATTTCACAAACATTGACTGGTGTCGAGTGGTAAAAGATGTGTCGATGGTTTACAATATGTGCAGTTGGCTGTCTTGATAAACATACGCAATTACATGTAAATTTTAAGATCCTTTTTTAATCCTTTTCTATTATAAATTTTTTTTTGTTGTTAAATGGGTCCGAAAAAGCATGGTGCTTTTTCATATCCCAGCAAAACCATACATTCCATAGCGGTCAATGCATTACTTTACCCCTAACTTCATTGTTTTTTACAGGCGATGACTCTCAAAGTAATTTATGGACCCATTACTTTGGAGCAGTTGCGTCCAACTCATATGCACAATGTGCAAGCTTTTACAAAAGAGCTTCTTCACCTACAGCGAGCTTCGACGAGAGCTTTTACATATATGAAAGCACAATACAAGGATGGAAATTTTGAATTTCGAAATTTTATAAGTTGTATAATTTATTTAAGCCAAAACACTTTAATACTTCTTTTGAAAGATCTTAAAAAAAAGCCATCTTCAGAAGGCTTGCAGTGCTTTGCTAAGGATAGAGCAACAAGAAAAGGAATCTTTTCTTTGATAGTTTTTTCATATTGAAATTGGTCGATTGTCAAATTTTTTTTTTGAAATTTTAATTTCAGTTCATCTACTAATTTTCCCTATCTAAATTTGTATTCAAAAATCTCTTTTGACATGTATTATAATTCCTTTCAATGGTATGTTTGTGATTGCGTTTAGCATTATAACAACAAACCAAACATACGGGAGCGCCGTCATTGTTTTCAGAAAACAAAAACAACTGTTCCCACGCTTTATTAAATATATATCTTTTAGTGAACATAGACTGATCGTTGTATGTTTGAAAATGTTTCTTTGAAAGTTATTTTCAAGTTGATGGAAAAGTACTAACGTACCGAATTTTCCGTCCCTGAAAAAAAAGCTTTTTACTACAAACGCAAATATCATAGTATTAGTGTTTGGACGCAACTGTTTTAGAGGTTAAGTAATTAAAAAAAAATTATTTAGACGAATAAATTTTTACAAATATTTAAACGTTATTAAATACAACGTGTTCATGATGACAATAGAACCGGGGAACTCTGAATGTCAGCCGAGAATTCTACCCACTGAGCTATTGACGCATATAACATTTGATTGTTTTGAACATAAATGAATAGTTGCTCTTCATGTTTTCGTTCGAGATGTGGAAACGTACATACATTACAATTTTGCTTACAAAAAACAAAAAGTAAATAGTCTAGAAATAAATTTTCAAAAATATTTTAATTATTACTTTACGTTTATAAATCATGCAATACGTCATCAATGATCGGTAACTCATTACTTTATGCTAGCAAATAATACAAAAGGTAACGAGCTACCATTACAAGGTAATGCATGAGTATATCAAACCCATTACCAAAGTTAAGTTTTGCTGGGATTCATAAATGTTTAGTATACGAAATACTACCCAGCAAAATAAAATTTATGTTATTCTTTACTAAGCTCGTTTCTAGAGCACCCAAAGAAGTAAATAGTAAAAAGTTTTTGATTTGTAAGAAGTCATTTTAAACAACTTCCAAAATGTAGTTATTAACCCCTACATATGAAGTGATAAGAATAAAATTTTTTGTAACAATTCCATTGAAAAGCATATACATTTTTTAATATTAATTTTTATTTATAACAATTTATAATTATAGTGAAAAAAAAAACAATTATTTTGTTGGTCCATAAATGGGCAGTCATTTGATGCCTTATTGAAAACGTATTTTGCATACCAATGATATCCACTTTGTCTTGCCGTGTTCAAAATCACGTTTTTAGCTTTAAACCAGGCCACTCCCTATATTTATTTTGTAGTCACAATATTTAACAACTTTTATAAAATTTATGGATTTTTATAAAATTTATAGATTTTTATAAAATTTATTGATTTTTATAAAATTTTTAAAAATTTTTTCGAATTTTTATTAAATTTATGGATTTTTATAAAATTTATGAATTTTTCAAATGTATTAATTTTTAAAAAAGCGTTGATAATGAGGAGGGTTGTGTTGCGGAAACTTATATTATTCATTTAAATTTTTCGATTTTAAAAAAATTTTAGATTTTTACAAAATTTTTCGATTTTTAAAAAACATTTGGAAATTTAAAAAAATTTTCTCTATTTCAAATTCAAACTTATTTAAATTGTGGCAATATTTCTATTATTTTATTAAAAATAGCAAAGTGTACATTTGTAAAAAGTACTACAACCCGGTTAACCGGTCGTCCGGTCTAGTCCGGTATGGCTTGGTTCACAATGAACTAAACCTCTGCAGAAATAATCTAGACGTAATTCTCACTTGGAAATGCAAACATTTTTTAAGCTGTGGAACAAAAATATTTCAATACTGTCTCTTGAATTGCAAAAATCCTTCATTTTTCATACATTTATATGGAAACAACACGGTCTGCTTTTATGACTTGGTTCAGAATGAACTAAAACTTTGCAGAAATAATCTAGCTGACTTGTAGCTGTAAACTTTTTTTAAGTTGCGGAACAAAAATTATTCCGATATTGGTACCTGTCATACATTAATATGATAATGCCAATGTCTTTTTGCAAAATAATTTGCATAATCCTGACATCGAATTTATAAAAAATTTATATAAATTGTAGCAATTTTTATATTATTTAATTAAAAGAAAAAAGTATCAAAAACGTACATTTTTAAAAAGTACTACAACCCGCCCTACAAGAACAATGACGGTCATTTGATGAATCATCTGTTGGTCATTGCTGATGGGTATTTACTTTAGGAATTTCTATCATTTTATTAAGGGCAATATGGAAAAACTGATGTAAACATTCGTGTACGTGTGATTTTGTTTCTCTCTCATACTTGTGAACTTCATGAACAAGTAAAACATATATCTGATCTGCTCACTCCACAGTATTTTATTAATCAGTGATAATGTAAACATCGTCATAGCTGACTAGTAAATACTGATGTTAACAACGTGAGAACTGACTAATCAGTACTGATGTAATCATCGTCAGAGCTGACTAGTCGGTGCTGATATAAACAACGTCAGAACTGACTAATCAGTGTTGATGTAAATATAGTCATAGCTGAATTATCAGTACTGATGTATAAACCTGTCATAGGTGACTGGTATATCATTTATAAAAAAGATTGTTGTTTTTATTTTTTAAATAAACATTTTAAAAATTTAATTAAAAATTAATATTTTTCATTACATGAAATTAAATTAAAAATGGTTTTTCTCCACTGCCTTCCTTATATCCCTCTCAAATTCTATGGAGGATTGCTAGGAAAAGACATCTGAAATTTAAGAAGTAAAAATAAATAAGTGTTTACATTATAATTAATTTATTGGTAGGCCAAAATGGTTACATACCTCTTAAAAGCTTATTAAAGAGTATCAAGTTCCCCAGCGCATTCTTCTCCCACCGCCCTTCCCAATTAAATTTGTCTAGAAGTTCATCCGTCGTGAGGCTACGGATGACTTCGCTAAAGTCTTCTGCCATTCCCTTCGCTTTAAACATAAAAGTTTTCTGTAAGAAGAGTTAACTTGCAATTTTTTACATATTTAATTTTAAATTTAATTTGCTTACTACTGCCATTGCGAAGTCCGGCGATTGCATTTTTTCCTCAATGGTATCTGTAGTCCGAGATTCGAATGAAACGCACGATAGTTAAAGGCAGACTAAAAAAACATATTTATTTATTACACTAAACTAATCTAACGGTACGTGTTTAAGAACTGGACTTAAATGAAATAATAAGAGAGTCATGATACAGGGTGTTCAAACCAGATGCATCATTTCCTCCCCACTATAAATAACAAAATATAAATAAACGAAAATTATTAGGGCTGAGATTTTCATGCACTAAAAAAATCGAAAATATGCGCTTAAAATTTGCACTAAAAAATGCAAAATATGCACTCCAAAAATAAGAAATATGCAATAAAACTTAAAAAATTTCAATAAAAAAAATATTCTTTTTTAATTTTATTAAAAACAAAAAAAAATAAAAAATTCAGTCTATTCTTATTCAAAGGTACAACATGTTTTAAAAACTTAAATAACTAATTTAAATTTTTGTTTGTATAAACAAATAAATACTTTTTTATATTATCAAAAGTAAAACTTTGTCTGTTCGGACGCAAAAAACTTTTGTACATAGAAAATTATCTCTCAACGTCAACCGAAGTTATAGGAGCATACTTGAAGGAAGGCATTTCATTTGGAGAATATTTATTTTCTAATTCAGATCCCACTATTGATTCCAGATCAAAAATATTTGAAATTTGTTTTATTTTTTGAAATCTTTCATTTTTTTCAAAACGCTTTGGATTTTTGTTTTAATTTGTTGGGCTGTTCTTCCTTCCACAATATTAATTTTACTTTCTGCAATATCAATTAATTTGACTTTAGTATTAATATAGTTGGAAAATACAAATGCTAATTGACTTTTGATGTTATTTAAATTTAATATTTCTTTTATTTTTTTAATTGCATACGAATCGGTATCAACAAGCTCTTCAATAACTTTCTTAAATTGCTCAAAGTTTTTTGAAAAGTATTCTACAGCATCTAGCCAGGTGCCTTATCTTGTTAATACTGGCTGCGGTGGAAGGGGAACCAAGGGATACATTTCTTTAAAAATTGCAACTCGTAAAGGAGCCTTTAAAAATATTTTTTTTCCGTATGAAAGCAATAAATCAATATTATCGAATTCGCTTCTAATTTCTTCTGCAACGCGGTGTAACCGCAGGTAACATGTAACAGATTTGGATAAAATATTTGAAGGCTATTGTCAGCCTTAACCATGTAAGGTGCTGCATCGGTTAAAAACAGAAGGATCTGCTTTTTGTCAAAATCTTGACCCAATAAATTTATTGAGTCATGGAAAGCACGAGCTATCGTAGCATGGTTGGCCTTTTCTAATTCCACAACGTTAAGCAAGAATTTATATTTGGAAACTTCTTTATCTTTATCCAAAACTCCCACAATAAAATTTGCAACGTAACGCCTTCTATAACAGTTGTTTCGTCCATCGACACCAATAAATATTTGCTTTTCAAAAAGAAACAGATTTTTTCTAGTTCGAAGTCATAAATTTTGTCCACGTGATTTTTTCTAAGAGTAGACTGGCAAGGGATACTCTCATTTATATATGTTTTAAAGAAATTTCTTAAAATTTCGTTACTTAAGTTGATATGTCAGCGAAAATAAATGCTTCACATAAGTCCATACAAAACTTATTTGTTTTGTCTCTGTATGTTTAAGCAGCGATTGGGAAGACTTTTCTGTAACACACTCGAGTAGCTCCTTGTGTTTTTGACTTTTTAAGTGTTGCTCAACCAAAAACTTCCTTTCGTGACTCACGGATTTATTGCAAACGTTGCAATAAGTATTCGACCATCAGATTTAAAGACATTGTTAAATTCGTTAACGTATTTCATTGTGATGGAAGACTTTGACGGCTTAATCTTCGGTAAATCTGGTAAAACAAAAGATACGTTATGAACTGTAAAATATACTCTCAATTAAATATCGAACAATTAATGGACAAATTGCATTTAAATTATTGTTTCCAATGTTAAAATTTTATTAATTCACGTTAAAATCCAGTTTTTCTCAAAAATACGTTGCAAAACAATGTAAAAATTGCATATATATTTTTATTTGAAAATTGAATTTCAAGTAATGTGTTAGCATGCGACATCAAGTTATTTAGTATATGCGTCTCCTTCTAATGTAAAGTTGTATTTTAAGCAGAGCACCAAAATAATTTATTAATTTTTTTTGTTTATTTGTAAATTTTTTGAAAAATCACTCAAAAATTCCAAAATATGCAAAAATATGTATTTATAAATTTAAAATATGCAAAAATATGCATTTAAAAAAAAGTATGCATTTTCACTAAAATATGCAAAAACAAATTGATGCCATTTTAAAGCAAATTTATTGATTCGGAGAGATAATTGGTCGACATCGTTGATAGACTATCGACAAAAAACATGCTTTTACATGGAAATCGCAGCCCTAATAATTATATATACATAGGTATGTAATAAAGACATGCGAATTGTGAGTGAAATAATTTAAACAATAACAGATCAAGAATTGTAATTTTTTTTTTTTTTTACGTTAGACTTACACTCAGGGGATGTCCCCTACTAATGCAGTGCATTGTGTTAGAATTAGGAAAATATGTTATGAGAGGGAGAAAAGAGGGAGTAGTGTTGAAGAGTACAGACAATATGCAATATATCTGCAATAGTACAACAACCGGGTACACACTTTGTTGCTGAATTGGTTACTCAGTGATCAGTGCTATGCCTTCATCACTAATTGGCCCAACAACAAAAAGAATACAAGGCGGTTGTACCATGCAAAATAGAGAAAAAAAAATTAAATAAGGGAGAGGAAATTGAAGGAAAAAAATTTAGCAACAATAACACAGGCAAATAGAGACATTAAAGCCCTTTGCCCCTTTCAGTTTTTTTTATTTTTTTATTAATTGATTTATTGTAATTATTATTATATCAACACTGGACAAAAAAACGGCGCGTTTAAATTCGATTTAACGACACTAAAAACATAAACGATATATGCGGACAAAATGCGTGTTGGCAGTTTAAAAGACAGAACACAGACAGACAGAAACCTATTAAAAACTAAAATATAATAAACCTATTAAAAACTAAACCTATTTAAAAGACTGAACACTACTCCCATATAATAAACCTAAAGGGTGTCCCAAGAAGAACGCAATTTTTAAATCTGGCAACATTCGAAGTGTCATTGTTTGACATTTGAACAATTGTTATTGTTTGCTAGTAGAAGGTACGAGGTTAGTAAAAATGGAGCGCTACACGAATGAACAACGCATTCTCATTGTGAAATTGTTTTACCAAAATGGTGAAAGTTTTGCGGCTACAGTTCGCAAATTGCGATCAATTTGGGGTCACAATAATGCTCCAAAAGAGTCAACTGTAAAGAGATTAATGGATAAATTTGCCGAAACTGGGTCTGTTAGTGATGTAAAGACAACAACGCGCCATCGACCAGGTCGATCGAACGAAAATGTCGCAGCTGTACGTGATGATGTCGCTCAAACTCCATCCACCTCAATTCGACACCGAGCTCAGCAAATTGGTGTCTCCAAATCCACTTTGCAGCGAATTTTGACGAAAGATTTGCATCTTCATGCATACAAAGTTCAATTGACTCAGGAACTGAAGCCAGCTGACCATGGACAGCGAAGGGAGTTCGTTAATTGGGTATTGGAGAGACAACATGAAAATGCTGATTTTGCCGATAAAATCATCTTCAGTGACGAGGCCCATTTTCATCTTTATGGCTTCGTCAATAGGCAGAATTGTCGCATTTGGGGTGAGGAAAATCCTCGAGTGATTCACGAGAAGCAAATGCATCCTCAACGTGTCACTGTGTGGTGTGGTTTTTGGGTTGGAGGAATCATTGGACCTTTTTTTATGAAAATGAGGCAGGTCAAGCGCAAACAGTCAATGGTGTTCGGTATCGTGAAATGATTACCAGTTTTTTCTTGCCTAGAATTGAAGAAATGAATGTGGAGGGCATGTGGTTCCAACAAGACGGCGCCACATGTCATACAGCCAGAGAAACAATTCAATTGCTGCATCATTCATTTCCCGGTCGTGTTATTTCGCGTTTTGGAGATCAGAGTTGGCCGCCTAGATCGTGCGATTTAACACCATTAGATTTTTTTCTTTGGGGTTTTTTGAAGTCGATGGTTTACGCGAATAAGCGTAAAAAGCCTTAAAAGAGGAAATTGGACGCTGCATTAATGAAATACCGCAGCATTCATGCAAAACGGTCATTGAAAATTTCATTAAAAGATCGCGTGCATGCCAGCAAAGCCGCGGCGGCCATCTGCACGATATATTGTTCCATACATAACCTCATTCTGTCTACTTTACGATATAATAAAGTTTCATGATTTTTTTTAAATATCTGTGTTTTATTTAAAATTTAAAAATTGCGTTCTTCTTGGGACACCCTTTATTAAAAACTAAAATATAATAAACCTATTAAAAACAAAACCTATTACAAAACTTTTTTATAACTGATGTTGCGAGCGAAGATAAATCACGTCTGTACTCTTCAACTGACTATACGCGACTGTAATAAATGAGAGATAAAAAATACAACTTACAAGAACCAATAAGTATCGAGAAACAGATTAATACCAAACAAAATTAAAAAAAATTTTCTTGTGTGTGTTTGGCTAGGTGTTGTTCACGTCTTTAAGACAACATCGATGATGGGTGCATGACCAAACAAATTCGTAGAGGACCAATTGGTGACAGCCCATACAAATCGTCAAGGACATTTTCATACATATAGCCGCTAAATCGTACACGACAAATTGGGCGGCACTATCGCTCATATTGTCGTTGACGATCATGTTTGCGACAATATACTCCAAATTGTAGTCGATGAAACTACAGGGGATTTTCGCTTATATTGTCGTCAATATACTTGTAGTGACGACAACTTGAAAAGAGTTTCGTTTATAGTTTCCTCAACGGAGTTTTATATACGACAAATTAATGATTTCGTGCCTAAACCTGTCGCTTACGTACTTTGATTGAAGACAATGATATTATTTTGTCGTTCATCACGTCGTAAGTTCAGATTTCGCTTACATTGTCGTTAAAGACATTATAAGCGATAAATAGCGTGCTCGAAAAATTTTAATATTTTTTCAAGACATCGTTGAAGACAATTTCGTCAACGAAGATTGGACAACTGGGTAGTTACTGTGGCCGTCGGTTGTATGCTCATAATGTAAAAGGGTGGTAATACAAAAATTGTCTTGTATGTGTAAAATTTTCTTGTGTGTGTTTGGCTAGGTGTGAAGGATCTTTTTGAATTTATATAGTTACTGTGGCCGTCGGTTGTATGCTCATAATGTAAAATTTTCTTGTGTGTGTTTCGCTAGAAGGTGTGATGTGACGAGAAGTTTTTCTGAATCTATGTAGTTACCGTGGCCGTCGGTTGTATGTAGGGTGGTAATACAAAAATTGTCTTGTGTGTGTTTGGGTAGAAGATGTGATGTGACGAGGATCCGTTGTCGTCGGTTTATTCTTTTTATCTCTTGTATTTATTTTCTATTCTTTGGTGGTATATACATTCTATATGTGGATAGTTTTTTTTCAAGTAAGTCATAAATTGAATATTTATTAATAGGAGATTTGTTTTGGACTGCACAATTTTTAGAATCAAGTGAAAGTCATCGATCTACATATTTGTTTTTGTATTAAGAGGAAATTTGCATTTTTTCTTTCTTGTATTTATATTATATTTTTGTCTTTATTTTTTTGTGAGTGGTATATACATTCTACATATAAATGTACGAGTAGGTCATAAATTATTTATTTATTAATGTGACATTTTCATTAATCTACAAATTTTTATGTTTTAATGAAATTCGAATCTGTTTGTTTCTTGTTCGGTTTTGTTTCTTGTAATAAAGAGGAAATTCGAATCTGTTAGTTTTTGTTTCCTGTTCGGTTTTGTTTTTTGTAATAAATCGGTAATTCGAATCTGTTAGTGTTTGGTTTGTTTGTTTAGTTGTGTATAATAAAAAACAATACTAAATTTAGTTTTATGTATTTGGTTTTATTTTTCTTTCTTTTCAAATAAGTCTTAAATTAAAATCTCATTAAATATTTCTTATAAATTTAAATACGTATAATATAATAATTTCTGTTATTTTTTCTTCAATTAAAAATTTAGATGTTTATGATAGAGATTTATAAGATCGTTGACTGAATTTTCTCTAAATTTATAGATGATGCAACTACATGTATCAGGTCCTTCAGTACATCTGTCGTCAGACCATATACAATCCTCAAAATGCTCTCCATGCATTGAATTAACAATTTTTTTATTCTCATATAATTCGAAATAATCAGCGTTCTTTAAAAAGAAGTGTAAATCTTCTAGACATATAAACTCCTTATATTCATTAAAGAATTTTACAATTTGTTCCCGCATTGACATCTTAATCGTCTGAGTCGTTCTTTCTGTCTGAATCCAGAAATTATTATTTATTGTACTCTCCGCATTTATAATGTGAATATTGAAACTATTTGATAATACTATGAAAATAAAGTGAGCAATTTATTGTAGTATCTTTAGAATACATTTCACAATATTTTGAAATAGAGAGTGAAGAATTAATCCGTCTTTGAAAAAAAAGAGAAACGAATCTGTTGGTTTCTTCTTTGGATTTGTTTCTTGTAACTATAATGTAATTATTAATTTTTTTGTGGTATTTACATCTTAAATAGAAACGTTTTTAAATACGTCACAAAACACACGCGTGACCAAACGACACCCACCCTCCTCTGCCACTAGCGAATGAGACGCAGGCAGCGAGTCGAATAATAAAGATGTAATATCATGGTTGGACGAAAATCCCATCAGAAAAGTAAGTTTAGTAACTTTTACTTCATCATATCAGTAGATTACTTTATCCGGTTTTTCGTGTTTGTTGAACTTCTTCTGTCTCTAAAATAAATTTTAAATAAAAAAAATATCTCTTACTTCATCATCCGGTTTTTCCTGTTTGTGGAACTTTTTCAAAATTTTTTGTTAAAACAAATTTTTAATAAAAAATATCTCTGAGAACTTTATCCAGTCAATTTTCTGTTTGAAATTATTTTTTAATAAAAAAAAATAAATAAATAAAAAATAATCAAAATGTTTTTCTGCGTGATATGCCAAGCTGCTTTCAACACCAAACATAACATACATCAACATAAAAATAAACATTGTGTTGAGTGCGGAAAGTTTTTCCTTAAGCGCTCCACAATGAAGGAGCACGAAAGGACCCATGCAACCACTTCATCTAAATTTTGCGTTCCTTGCAATGAAGCTGTAAGTAGCTTAAACTATAGCTAACACTTGCGAACACTACAACATCGCAGCAATTGTGGGATGAAGACAATTAACCCTAGACTCACTGTAAGGAGCAGTTATTATAGTGAAAGACTAGCAATTTATATGCTAGTAAATGAAAAGGATGAAATTCTTATTCCCGAGGAATTTTTCAAAAAAGAGGAACCCATTTTAATAGAACTGCTAAAGGATTATCAAGCTAAACACATATACTTTAAATTCAATTTGGAGCTTGTATGAGATTATGTCAAAATAAGCGAGCAAGAAATGGTGGGAGCTACAATGACTCACTCAACAAAAATGGCAACCCAACAAACAATACGTTCCGTTTACGTATCGTTTTCTGTCCGTCATAAACGGAATCCAACTCCATTTACGTATCGTTTTCTGGATCCGTGTACGGACCAGAAAACGGATTTTAAGGAACATCGAAACTGATTCGACTCCGTTTAAATACCGTCAATGACGGACCGTTTACGGACCGGATATATCGGATGAAAAACGGAGTTGTCCGTTAAAAGTCCGTCAATGACGGGCCGTTTACGGATCCGTATTCATTCCGTTTTTTCAACAAGAAACGGATTTAATTTGAATTATAGTTTTTTTTTTTTAATTTATTTATAAGGATATGTAATAAAATAAAATAACAAAAAAAAAAAACTTTTACAAATTGAATTAAATGAAATATTCCTCTCCAGCATAACAAGCATCTCTATCCATCACTGCGGTTATGGCCCATTGAATATCATGAAAAAATAGATAAAAATTTTAATTAAGGTTTAATTAATGGCGTTTACGAATTGATGTAGCATACAAATCAAATTTGCACATTTTTTTAACAAAATCTATTGGCACACAATATTTGTATTTACAAAATTGCATAAGTTTTCGCACATCACGTAAAACATGTTCTAAATTTCATAAATATTTACCTCATAGATATTACTTAAATTTATTTTCGGTGTGAGATGTAAGAGAGTATCTGTTTTACCAAACTTAAGCGCGCGACCCGTATAATGATCTCATACATGCTTTTATTATTCGCGTTTGACACCAAAACTAATTCAAAAGCAGCGGAAGAAAGACTAATGAAATCCGAGAAAGTCCGTATTTGACAATACAGAAACGGATGCTCCAAAACGGAGTCAAAACGTATTGTCTTCGAAAATTAAATTATACGGTCCGTTAATGTTCCGTTTACATACAAGCTTTGACGGATACGTATTTACGGTCCGTAAAGTGCAGTTAAAGCCGGATTCATGAATCCGTACGTGTCGGAGAGTCCGTAAAAATGTTTCTTGGGAATGGTCACTTTAAGCGATGACTTGAACAATATCTATGACTCGCAAACTGATGAAATTAGAAAAAAAAAATGTCTGAGTTCCAAGAAAGCGATAGTGGTTGGTCTCTGGTCAATATAAAATTTTTAAATATTAATGTGAAGGAAGTTAATATTATAAGAGGATCACAATATATACCTCTACCAAAGGAATTAGTCAGAATGCGGGCATTTATAACTATCCAGAATGATGATGTCTACTGCTTAAAATGGTGTTTAATTGCTGCATTGTATTGTGAAAGAGAATTGTCTCGTTGTGAACAAGCGGAATGTTCATCGTACAACATAGAAAGTATTTCTGCCGACATAATAATTGTAAACAATTTGCAATTAAACTTTGCCAACCTCGCGTTTCCCTTAAGTCTAAAAAGCTTAAAAGACTTTGAAAGGCTAAATGTACCCTGCGGGATAAAAGGGGTCAGTTGGGAATTGGGACCTGTCCCGGGATAGGTGAAAACTTAACCGATTCCGAAAAAACATATCACGAGCACCGATTTCTAAAGTACCTATCACGTGACCGGTTTAAAAGTTACGACTTCTTCTTTTAGACCAGTTCTGTGACATATCACAGAGGGCAATTGATTGCCCCCTAGGACAAGCCCATGTTAAAGTGATCGGTCCCGTGACCGGTCATGTGGCGTGTCCTGGGATAGGTCCTTTTCCCGCAGGGTAGATATAAGTGTCAACGTCTTCGGATATGAAGAGAAAAACAAGTAAGAGCGGCTAAATTCGGCTATGCCGAATCTTATGTACCCTTCACCATGGTTGGGAAACAGCTGAAGTTTATATATGGACATATATGGAATGGACAGATTTATATACGGACGCCTTTAAGAGGAAATTAACCATTTAGTTTGGTGATAAAACTTGGACTCGGGAAGATTTATGGTTCCAGAAAATAGGTATTTAAAAAAAATTTATGTTTTGGGCATAACTTTTTGGTATCTGAACCGATATTCCCGAGTTTTTCAGCAAATATGTTATACTAAAGATTTTCGATCTTTTGCTACAAAAGACGTACCCATATGTCATATTACAGCTCTAGAATAGTGTTTGTGTATAAAAGGTGAAGAGGTGAAAGAAAAGATTTTCAACAAATCGTTAAAAGAAATCACTAGGACTGCATGTGTTTTATTTCTACAAAAACGTTTGACTTAGCTGGCAAATTTGGATTTGGGATTTTATTTCGCTTTTTTATTAAAAATATTTTTAATTTCTTTACCTTAATTTTTAAAATTTGAAGGAAAATAGTTTATAATTCTTTTTTTAAAAATTATTATAAGTTATGACCTAAAATAGTTGCACTCAAAGTGAAATTATGTATACAATTTTCTTAATATATGAGAAATTAAATGGTTTAAAAATCTTTTTATAAATTCTTTTAAATCGGAACAAAAAATAGAAATAAAACCGTTTATATTTTGTTTTGTATCAGAGGGTTTTTATAAAAATTTTGATGTTTTTAGCCTATTTATGGATTGTTTAATTATTAATATAGAATTTTATTTAAATTAATTATTAAATGTTAAAAAAAAAACAAAAAAAAATCTTAAAAAATAAAAAAAAAATTTACAAAAAAAGTGAATTGACCGGGATTCGAACCCGCGACCCTTCCACCTGTGGTGAAGGGTATAAAAATGTTTGTATTTTGTTTGTATCAGAGGGTTTTTATAAAAATTTTGATGTTTTTAGCCTATTTATGGATTATTTAATTATTAATATAAAATTTTGTATAAATAAATTATTAAATGTTAAAAAAAACAAAAATAAACAAAAAAAAAGTCTTAAGAAAATAATAAAAAAAATGTACAAAAAAAAAAGTGAATTGACCGGGATTCGAAAGCGGCCTTAGGGAAAAAAAAAGTATTTGTGACATAGCGTCTAGACAACTGAGCTTTTGAAGCTCACACAAAATCATCGTCAATAGTGGTACATATGTATATAAAAGTCTTCGTTCATTAGAGATTTGTTTAGTTTTTATTTAAATGACAAATCTTTGTACGTGTGTTGTTTGTGTATAAAAGGTGGAGATGAAAGAAAAGAATTTTAACACATAGATGTGTTTGTTATGCGTAAAATATTACATACATATTAAACAAAGGGATTTTACGGAAAAAATTAGAGGTAGTCCTGGTTTTTTGCTAATATCTCAGCCATTTATTAACCGATCTGTCTGATTTTTAATAGCAAACAGAAATGGATCACATGTAACAGAAATAAAAAACAATCAAGTCCTCATCATGTCTGGGTTCTTCGGAAAACCCATTTCAACACACAGACGGACATCGTTAAATCAACTTCGCTCTTCATAAGGACCCAGAATATATATTCTTTATATGGTCTAAGGTCAATATTGTAGAAATTACAAACGAAATGACAAACTTATATATACCCTTCCACCTGTGGTGAAGGGTATAATAAGGACGAACTCTACTATCTTACGAAGGAGGAGTAGAAATATCATATAAACCTCCTGCTTCTCATATAGGAAGAAAGGTCGCATTACATCGTTATAAGTGATAGTTCAAGGTTAGTAGCAAAAATAAATGTAAAACTTTACAAAAAAGAAATATTTCAAATTTGTTTTTTTATTAAATAAAGGTTTATTCGAAGCAGTTTGACTGGACACAATAGAAAAATATTTGTATGTAATGCATGCCTTACTTACAAATATAGTCAACTAGATTTATCACTTCATAAACCAACTTGCAATAAAGTTTGCACAAGGATGCCAGAAGGAGCTGATGCTGTTCTAAATTATTCGAATGCTCATAAGGAACTAGATGTTCCGTTTACAGTCTATGCGGACTTTGAATCGATTTTAAGTAGCATAAGTGAAGTACAAAAATACAACGACATATTCCATGTGCTTTTAGTTATTTTATAAAATGTAGCTTTAATGATAATTTAGACAAGTTTAAAATTTATTTTGGTGAAGATGCACCTAATGTTTTTGTTAAAGATTTAGTTGAGGACTTAAAAGACATTTATAAAAATTATATTTACAAAAAAGTTGAAATAATAATGACTGTAGATGATATAATTTTTCATAATTAATCTAATATTTGTCATATTTGTGAAAAGGTGATATATTTTCTTGATGTGCTGCATATAATTCTCAAACCTGTATGCTGAAAAAGAATCCAATGGCCCAAATTGTCTAACGCAATCCGCTAAATGCGACAGCCAATGTACGTCAAAACTTACTAATCGTCGCCGTATAATATACCTAAGTAATGAACGAAGTCCTCCAACACTTTTTGAGAAATGTCTACCTCTTCCCTGCGCAACCTATCACCCGATAAAAGCCTATGTAACTCATCCAGACTTCTTGGGGTACGGCAAAACTCCGATGGAACGTATTCAGCGACAAAAATTAGGTTTTTGTTAATGTTTCCAATATTCCCTTAATGAATTAAAAGCTTCAATAACTTCTTAGTAACTCCCAAGCCAACTAAGTGCATACAATCTAAAGGAAACTGCAAAACCATTCCTAAACCAGTTTCCTCCAAAATGCTTCTTTTGACCTTAAAATCTTCTATATGATGAGAAGGACTTAATCTGGATTAAAATGTTGAATCCATTCATAAAACACCGACTTCTTTAGAAAAACAAATTCTTCTCTCCTTATATGTATGTGCCGTCTTGACAACATTTCGGGCAACCATTTTTACTATTATGGGACACAACAGCTTGCTGGAGAATCGCAAACAAAGGAAAGCATTTTAAAACGCAATAACTTCTGTTTGGAGCCTATTTTAACACCACTTTCTTGAAGGAGCTTTACTTATGCACAAAAATAACTCACAAGCGATAAAAAAGGGACTAACTAACTTAATAAATGTTTAACGAGTAGGACTTTTTTTTTCGTTGGTCCATAAGTTCTTCATATTTAATATGATTTCAAATGCGTAAAGAAAATTAAAATTTATTAAAAGCCAAAATTAACATTCGTAATTTATACCAACTGTTTAATTACGAAAATTTCTGTGAATGTATAATTGAAACTATTAAAAATGTAAATTTTAAATACATAATTATTTACTTATTGCATTTTCCTTATTTTAACTTCTTTCCTTGAAAGTGATTATCTTATAAACTTGACTAGTTGTGATATTATAATGTTAGAGAGTGATGGCTAGTGACAGCTAAATGATATATATATACATCATATATCACATGTACGAGTATTTACCTAAATAAGTGCAGAGGAAATAATAACAAAAGCTGATATAACCTATTTCCAATAAAGATCAAAAACATAATTAAATATAAGAAATTGAAATGCCTCCTAAAGCATCTACAACCGGTGCAATATTTTGTCTTAAGTGTAAAAACGATGCTTTCACATCGATTGTGTCATATCAATGACAACAGATCTTACTCACCCAATTGCAGAAGCTATGGTTAATTTTAATGCTGAATTAATATATAAGTATGAAACCTGTGCAAGCTAAGTTACTTAGACCCAAGTTAAGTTATTTAGACCCATCATCATATATAGGATAAATATTATGATAAGAATATTAAATAACAAACATAATTTTAAGATAAGAAATATTTGTTAACAATGAAATAAAATTAAGTAATGAATATTTTAGTCCTTACGATAAATACAATAAACATAAGATAAGAAATATTTGAAATGTAATAACAAACATATTTGAAATGTAATAGCAAACATAAGATAACAAAAATTTGAAATGTTATATTTTCAGATAAGAAATATTCTGGTAATAACGAAATTCAAGTTATTACTAATAAACATAAATAGTTTTAAGATAAAATATTTGTAAGAAAAATTACATAAAAGGAAGCATCTTTAAAATAACAGCAGTCATGAAGAAGATACACATGTAAAAACATAGATGCATAGTGTTAAGTGTACTATTAAGAAATAAAATATAACTAAAGAAATGCATAAAGCATTTTAAAGAAACTTTGTTGTTTTTATTACAAAAAACGAAAGTTTTTTAATTTGCATCAGGTGGTTCTCCAAGTCTAGGTGACATAGTTGGTAAATTAAACGATATGGAAAATCGTATGGAGCAACTTCCTATACAGGTCTCATCAGAGATATCAGTTCATCTTGAAGATATTTTAAATAAACTTAACAGTTGCGTAAATAACGTTGTTCAATTAGAAGAAAAAAATAATACAAAGTTTAAGCATCTAGAATTGGAAAACTATTCTCTCCGTCGGCAACTAAACCGGGCTGATATTATCTTGAGCGGCTTACCATCAAAAATTTAATCACATGAATTAGTAGACCTGGTGATGAATATCTGCAAACACTATGCTATAGAACTGTCGATAACAGAAATTAATACTTGTTTTTGGTTTCACAAGAAAAAATATGTATTGGTCAAGTTTAACAATATTGCCAAAAGAGATCTTATAATTATAATGAAATATCACTAAAAACATAATCTTCAACTCAACCAAATCTACAAACCAAAGAAAAATTTAAATAATTAAATAATAGTGAAGCTAATTACACTGTTCAAGTTGTAAAATGGTACTAACGTGAAAACCATATGGTTGTGTTTGGATGAGCCCCCTGACTACTACTCCACCGATGAAAGTGCCAATTTGGCTCATTGGGAAAAATTTATGGCGTTTTTTTTTAATTTCGGTCAATTCGTCAATTTTTGACCATTTTCAGCCCATTTAAGTCGCTTTTCCTGTATTCAAAATTTCTTGTGTTAACTTTATACGGCTCACAATTACTATTTCCACCATTAGAACGCACATTTCAACTGAGAAAATCAAAATTTTTAGCCTATTTTCATGATTTTTGCCCATTTTTCATTTATTTTCCCAATTTTTTGCTGTTTTTATGCGCTTTTTTGAAATGGATGAATGCCTGAAAAAATTCAATCATTACTGTTATATGTGCGGAAAGTGGACCATTATGTCGTCTAAGAAAAAAATTACTGATGGAATTGTAACATTGTACGAGCAGTACTTCAATATTCCAGTGATTCGTAATGTTGACTGGGTGCCTAAAATGTTCATCGTGTGTAGCACGTTTATATGATTGGCGAACAGGTCGACGGGAAAGCATGCCATATGGAATACCGATGATTTGGTCAGAGCCAGTCGACCACGAAAAAAACATGTGCTACGTATGTAAAAATAATGTTGTGGGTATGAACAGAAGAAAGGCGATGGAATATATTTACCAAAGTGTTCCGTCAGCTCTAACCACTCTTCCCAATTCACCGCCAGTGCCAATCCCGAGAAAACCGAGTCCAACCGAAGAATACATCCCACCATCTTTTTTTTCGGAGCCAGAATCGAATTTTTCTTTATATCAGCCATCAAATATTACGCCACCATGAAAACACATTGAAGTTACACAACAGCGCTTGAACATAATGTCAAGACAACTAAAGTTGTCACAAAATAAAACCATAATTCTTGCTCAACAACTTAAAGCTGTGAACATCCTGTCACCAAAAGTTAAAGTGTTCGGTTCGCGTGGTCGACAGCATGAATTTGTACCGTTTTTTACTCGCAACGAAAACAATTCAGTTACGTACTGTAATGATATCAATTGTTTGATGTCGGCCATGAATTACACGTACAATGCGGACCAATGGCGGTTGTTCATCGATGGATCGAAAAGCAGTCTCAAGGCTGTGCTGCTGTATTTCGATAATACAAAAAACTCTGTGCCAATTGCGCTTGCCGTGAAAACAAAGGAAACGTATGATTCCATAAAACTAATATTGGATTCTGTGAAATACCATGAACATTGTTGGAAAATATGCGCTGATTTGAAAGTGGTTGCATTTATCTGTGGCCTTCAAACTGGTTACACTAAAAATATGTGCTACTTGTGTACGTGGGATTCGCGATATACACCACAGTATCAAGAACGAGATTGGTTACCGAGAACAAATCGTCTAATTGGGCAGCAGAACGTTATCCACGAGGAGTTGGTGCCGATGGATAAGGTATTGCTGCCACCATTGCACATTAAACTTGGGTTAATGAAGAATTTCATCAAAGCGTTACTGGTGCGTGGAAATAGATTGGCATTTGGACGATTGGAGTACATTTTTCCACGCTTGAGTGAAGCGAAAATTAAAGAAGGTAAATAGATATTTGGAATTCTTTTTCCGCCAAACAAAGATGAAGCATTCTTGAAAGTTTTTATATAAAATCATATATTTATTTCAGGTGTGTTGAATGGCCCAGAGATTCGCAAACTGATGAAGGATGAAGACTTCAACAATGTCCTTCAAGAGGCGGAACTCATCGCTTGGGATAGCCTGAAAGCAGTGATCGAAAAAGTTCTCGGCATTCATCAAGTGGACAACTGGCGTGCCATTGTTGATGATATGCTGCAATCTTTCGAAAACATCGGTGTTCGAATGTCGTTGAAAGTGCATTTCATGCATCACCACCAGGATCACTTCGAGCGTCAGTTGCCGTCTGAATCAGACGAGCATGGGAAACGTATCAGCACAGTTGGAACACTGGTATAGTGGAAAAAAATTAGATTCACTTTTGGCAGATCTTTGCTGGAATTTGTTAATGGAATTGGAGGATAACGAATGATATTCCATTGCTTATTTCTCTATTTCAATTGCCAATTTAAAATGAATTACATTAATACGGAGAAACACGCATTTCCATTAATTTTTATACCGAAAAAATGTATTCAACCACAAAAAAATTTATTTAAATCAATAAAAAACGCGAAAATCATCCGAAAAAGCGTAAAAAAGGATGGTTTTTGTATTAAAAAGTGTGTTGAGTTGCTTGAAATGGCAATAATATTGCATAATATATTGCAAAAAGGAAAAACGGTAAGAATTATGTCGATAAGTTTGCGCAAGAACTACAAAAAGCGCATAAAAACAGCAAAAAAATGGGGAAAATCGATGAAAAATGGGCAAAAATCATGAAAATAGGCTAAAAATTTTGATTTTCTCAGTTGAAATGTGCGTTCTAATGGTGGAAATAGTAATTGTGAGCCGTATAAAGTTAACACAAGAAATTTTGAATACAGGAAAAGCGACTTAAATGGGCTGAAAATGGTCAAAAATTGACGAATTGACCGAAGTTAAAAAAAAAGCCATAAATTTTTCCCAATGAGCCAAATTGGCACTTTCATCTGTGGAGTAGTAGTCAGGGGGCTCATCCAAACAAAACCATATGATTTTCACGTTAGTACCAGAAATTTCGTGTTAAAAACTTGAACAGTGTTATGAAAGGACGGATAATGTTGTGGTTGGTGATGACGTTATTGAGGTTGTAGTAGTAAGAAATATAAGATCACGAAATAAAGGAACAGATATAGAAGCAATAGTTTTTTTTTGAATGGCAATCTAACGGCTCCAGCTGCGAAAATTAAATACCTTGGAAAAAGGCTGGATCGTGGTAAGAAAATAAAGAAATTTAAACTAATCGACTTTGATGAACCAAAAGCTAAGCTAACTTTCATGAATGGTTTAAAAAAATTATGTATTATGGATGAACTTAATGTATTGTAAATACATTATATAAATGTATATATAATGAAAACCGAAATATTTATATAAATATATATTAGTTTTCTATGGCTGCTTTTTCTGTTAGCAATAATATTATTATTATGAAAATAAATTTGTATTATTGTTTAGTTTCTCCTTAACTCTTCCCTATAAACTGTATTAATTATGCTACATGCATGCATTCTTTTATTTAATTTATAAATATTATGAATATTATTTTGAAGTTACTAGGAGGAAGAGGGGTAATTTCAGTGGGTTAGTTTAGAAGCTCATTATTATCCAGTCAAACTTTTAAAAACTTGCTTTTTCTTCTATCTCTTTTGATTATTTACACCCTCCCCACCCCCTTTTCTATATAATCGCAAATTTGTTACTCTCAAAGATTTTGATATTGTTTTGAGCAGTATGCGTTTGACAACAACAAATTTTATTTGTTATTTAAGTATTAAGTTTATATTTTCTTTTGATTATAGAGGAATGTATTGGGATTAATAAAAGATTACTATTAGTTATAAATGATAAGGAAGAGAGGTAGGAATATTGCAGTTATGATCAAGTTTAATTAATTTTGTTGATACTTTATGGGATTATTCAAGAGATATGCTAACTCATAACTTTTATTATTTTTGGTTATGATTTATAAATTTTGGTACTAATTATACTTAACTCTGTTCATTTGATATACCAAAACTTTATGCTTTATATTTTACGGATTACCATATTATAGTCAGTTTTGGAAATGAATTTAACCTTTAACTGTTGAGGTGAAATTTTGGGACATAGTTTATGACGTGATGGTAAATTTTACCCCCCTTAATTTTACTAAAAAAAATGTTGTAGAAAATATTTTTTGATAATTATTTGTTTTTTAAAAATAAGTTACTATATTTTTAATTACAAAAAATAAAGAAAACAAATTTTTGTTTATTCGTTTAAACAAAACAGGTACTTTACTTCACAAACCTTTTTTTGAATATAAAATATGAATTAAAAATAAACAAAAACTTAAAGGGAATTTTTTCACAGCCAAATGTATACATTTAAGGATATAAAAGAGATCACAAAAAAAATAGTCAGGTATAGAAACTGCAGATCCAACTTTTAGATGGTTTTTACTCATCGAAATCTGTGTTCGCACAGTTTAAGCATATACGTTTGCTGCATAATTATGAGTCTCGATCTTTCGGGACTAAAAAAAAACCATTTTTAGTTATTCTCGATTCTTCCAAAATTGTTTTAAAATAAAAACACTATTGTGGTTTTAAGTGAGTTTCATACTGACTTCTTTTCTTTATTTTCCTTAATTTATAATCAAATAAATTTACAATGTTAGCTTAATTTAATTAAATTAAATTTACATAGACAGCATAAGTGTGTTTTTGTTTCCGTTGTAGTTGGTAAAAAATACACCGATACTTGATTGGTTGTTAATAAATTTATCGGGAAAAATGTCTATAGCTTCATAAGTGTGTTTCGTTTCCGTTTGGTGACGAAACAAACTTAAAGTGACGAGTTTTTTGGTTGTAAACAATTCTTTAGAATTGTTTACTAACTATTTTTGTTTAATTACATTTTCATTGTATGAACGGAAATGCAATTTTGGTTAATCCAAAAATGTTTATCGTGAAAAATGTCTATAGCTTTATAAGTGTGTTTCGTTTTTGGTTGTAAAAATTCTTTAGAATTGTTTACTAACTATTTTCGTTTAATTGCATTTTTCATTGTGCAATTTTGTTTAATCCAAAAAAAGGTATTTATCAGTTATACTTGATTTGATTGCATTATTAAATGCGGATTTTTGCCTGAACAAAGTAAAAGAAGAATTATTTGGAAAGGCGTATGTTTTCCAAAGAATTCAGTTACCTTTATATGATTTCAATTTTGGATGTTGTAACACCCCCACCGTTAGATTTAGGCTCCGACGAGATTTGAACTATTGACATTTTTCTTTTCGTTAAAAAATATATAGTTAATGTTATTATAGCAAGAATTATTATTACATCTATACTTATGTTTAATACATTAGAATTGTCATTTTTGAATAAAATTTCTTGTATAGATTTATCATGTTCAATTTGTTTGACGTAAAGAGATTCTAATTTTATATTTGTCATTGAACTATTATTATCTCTTATTTTTGTAATTACATTTGGTAGAATAAATTTATCAAATGTTTTAATTCTAATATTTAAAAATGTTTTGTTTAATGTTTTTATTTCACAATTTTCGAATTTTAATAGAAAGTTTCCTTTAATTTTCATGTTTATTTTGTTACAATTATGTGATATCTCAGAAAAAAAATTTTTGAAAATGATTAAAATTTTTCATATTACAATAGGCTTCTTTAAAGTTAAATATATTCGTAAGGCATTTATCGTCTATCTTAACTAAGTTTCTTTTTAAATTGTCTTTGACGTTAGTATTATAAATGATATTGTGTGAATCTACTAGAACTTCATAATCTTAAAGGGCGATTGATTTGTTTCTGCAATTTATTTATTTATTTATTTCAGTCTTTGGACACAAAACTCCTTACAGACTATGATTAAAGTAAATGTAATATATAATAATTTAAAATAAGTATAAAAAATATTTATAAGGAAAATAAATTTTATTGTAATACGGCAAAAAGAAATAGTTTAAAATTATCTTTTGTTGTGCAAAATTCAATAAATGATTTAGATTTTTTCTGAAGACTCAAATTTATATGATTAAAAGTAATAAATGTGCGGGTTAACGTACCATTGATAGCATAATAGTCCGATGTATTGGAACATTAAAGGCATCAATAAACCTAAGACTTCTTAATGGAACATAAAATGGAATCAAAGATTGCAAGTCAGGACAATCAATATTATGATTGATTATATCAAATATAAGTAAAACCGATTGAAAAGTTCGGCGGAATTCTAAAGTTCGCAAACCAATAAAAAGGCATTTAGATTCATATTGAACAGATTCCAGGTAATTAAGTGATCTTAACGCAAATTTTATAAATAAACGTTGAACTCTCTCAATACCGGAGATATAAGTAGAAACATGAGGACTCCAAACGACAGAAGCGTATTCTAACTTCGATCTCACGAAGGAAGTATATATATATTTCAGTGTGTAAGGATCAGAAAATTCATAACAATTTCTCTTTAAAAAAGCAAGCATTTTATAAGCTTTAGGAACAACGTAGTCAATATGAGGTACAAACGACATAGCGGTATCAAATACCACACCTAAGTCGAGTTTAGATTTAATTCTTTTTAAATCATAGTTATTAATATTAAAAACAAAAGAAATAGGATGCAAAGACCTATTAAACGAAATATGATGACACTTGCCAAGATTTAAATGTAGGTTATTTGATTTACACCACTCTTCAAGATTATCCAGATCGTTTTGTAAATCAAAAACATCCCTCAGTGAGTCCACTTGTAAAAATATTTTTAAATCATCTGCATATAAAAGAAATCTTGATTTCTTAAAGCAAAAAGAAATATCATTAATAAATAAATTAAAAAACAACGGGCCCAAAACGCTACCCTAAGGTACACCCGAAGTTTGCATATAGGGTCTGGATTCAAAGCCTTCAATTACAACTGTACATACCCTATTAGATAAATATGACTTGATCCAGCATAAAAAGTTTGAATGAAAGCCAAATTGCAGTAATTTTGAAAAAATAATGGAATGTGACAATTTGTCAAATGCTTTAGAAAAATCGGTATAAATTACCTCAACTTGGCTGCCATGTTCAAGAGCAGTTAAACAATATTCACTAAAAACAGTTAAGTTCGTTACCGTAGATCTACCAGAAAAAAAACCATGTTGGTTAGAATATATCCAAGATTTTGTTAAGAAAAACAACTTTTCATATACGACATGTTCAAAAATTTTTGAAACGCAGGATAACTTGAAAATAGGTCTGTAACACATCACGTCATCCCTCTTCCCATCCTTAAAAACTGGTGTAATTGTTGCCGATTTCCATCGATCAATAAAAACACCTTCTTTTAGCGATAAATTAAAAATATATGTTAAAGCAAGTGTTAGGGAAGAAGCACATTTTTTCAAGAGATAAGCACAGAGACCATCGACATCTGATTTAAAGCCGTTCTTAATTTTAGAAATTGCATTAGATACATCTTCTTCAGAAATAACCAAAAAACCAATATTCAAATTAGTGTATGGTGTTGAAGAGGAAAAATTACACTAGGTCACAAATAACAAACTTTTGTCTGTTATTTGTTTCTAGCATACTTTTTCTCATGGATTTGGACCTACTGAACACGAAAATGAATTTTAAAAATTTTTCTGTCGATTGGTTTGCGAGATACAAATTTTTTAATTTTTTTTTTTTAATTTTTGGAGGTACACTTACTATTTTGAGCATATCTTTAGTCTTCTTTGACCTATTTTATCCTACTACTACTCAAATTAAAGACAATTGAGCCGTCTACAACTTATTCTCAGAAAATTTTCAAATCGGGTTAGTAGTTTTGATGTTGGCGGCTTAAAAAGGTTAAAAAACTGCGTTTTTTTAGTAAAAATGTGGCTGAAAAATTCATATAAAAATTCATATAAAATGTAAAACGCGATGTTAACAGCGATTTTAATTTTTTTACGTATAGCTGACACTTTTCCAAAGAAAATAAGCCCTTACTTAACAAAATCTGATGACAAATGGCCGACTTATTATTTTTTTGGTAAACGACCGAAATTCCGCTATTTCACGATTTTTTGATTTTCATTATTTGCACAGCTTACCTACCCAACGCAAACGAATAAATACATTTGAACTTAATTTAAAATAAACAAAGTAGTCTTCGTATATTTTTTTTTAATTTATTTACAGCACTACATGCTCATACATATTTAAACATAAGGAGACACGGTTATCAATTGCATTTCAAAACTGTCTGTGAAAGTGTAAAGAAGTTAATATTTAGAAAACGCAAGGAAGACAATGAGTAAAAGACTACGTGTGTTCGAGTGTTTGAACGATCCAGACAATTTCTGCAATGTTTGTGGCCAGTTTATAAAAAAAAATCACGCACACAAGTTTACTCCAGCAGTACAATTGCACTATTTGAATTATTTTGGTATTTCACCAAATATCACAGAACCATGGACACCTAAGTCGCTGTGTGATCTTTGCTATATAATCTTAACCAACTGGGCAGCTGGCGGAAGGTAAGAATTTTTATTTAAACACATTATACATAGCGAATATAGTAATTTATTTTAATTTTAGCCGCCATATGAAATTCGATACACCAATGATGTGGAAAAAGCCGCTATGCCATTCCACAGACTGTTATTTTTGCCTCACCACAAACAGTGGGGTAGGAAGATTTTTTAAATGGAACTACGCTCAAGTGGGATCGTTTGCGCTTCCAGTACCACATTCGCATGATGTGCCATATCCAGTGTGCCCTGGTGCATCTCTTCAAAAAGCAGAATCGTCAGAAGAAGAGTCTGAGTCAAATGCAAGCGAATTTGAGCCGGGTGCAAAGCGAAAATTACTGTCACAGGCCGAACTAAACGATTGGGTGCGCGATTTTGGTCTCACTAAGGAGAAATCCGAACTTTTTGCGTCTCGGATGATACAGTGTGGATTTGCGGCTTCAGAAGTGAAAGTATCAGCGTACAGAAACCGTCACAAGGAGTATGCAAAATTTTATACAAAGAAAGACCAAATATGTTTTTGCAGCGACATTTCAGGCTTGTTCCAAGAGCTTCACCAAATTCACAACCCCAACGAATGGAGGTTGTTTATTGACAGCAACAAAGAGAGCTTGAAGGCAGTTCTCTTACATAATGGGAATGAAAAGCCATCTGTTCCTATTGCTCATGCGGTTCATTCAAAGGAGAACTATGAAACTATGGACATTTTGCTGAAATGCATAGAGTATAGGAAATACAATTGGAAAATATGCGCCGACCTTAAAGTTGTGGCCATTCTGTGTGGACTCCAAGGAGGCTATACGCGACATTGCTGTTTTCTGTGCCTTTGGAATAGCCGCGCTGATGATCAGCATTATATAAAAAAAAAATGGCCGGTACGAACGAAACCTGTAGTTGGAGAAGCGAATGTTCAGCGCAAACCACTAATAGAGAACCGTGAAAATATAATACTTCCGCCGCTGCACATAAAATTGGGTTTGATTAAAAATTTTGCCAAAAAATTAGACAAAGAAGGTGAAGCTTTTGCCTATTTACGGTCAATTTTCCCTTACCTTTCGCTGGCAAAAATTAAAGAAGGAGTCTTCGCAGGACCCGAGATAAAAAAAATGTTGAAAGATGAAAAATTCCCAAAGCTGTTATCACCCATCGAAGCCGCAGCATGGAATTCCTTCAGGCTTGTTGCGGAAAACTTTTTAGGAAACAACAAAAGCCCGAATTATAAGGACATAGTTGAGGATCTGGTAAAGAACTATGAAGCCATGGGAGTGCACATGTCACTTAAAATACACTTTCTGGATTCTCATTTGGATTTTTTCCCTGAGAATTTAGGAGACGTGAGCGACGAACACGGCGAGCGCTTTCATCAGGAATTGAAGGCTATGGAACGACGCTATCAGGGCAACTATGACACGGCGATGATGGGTGACTATATTTGGACCCTAATACGTGAGACCGATTGCAGCGAATACAAAAAACAAAGAAGAAGTCAGCAGTTTTTCCACATGGCATAAAATGTACACTTATATCTTTGTTTTTACTCATTTTTTTGTGCGTTGATTTGCTTAATTTAATTAGTTAGTTTAATTTCGTTAGTTTAGCTAATTGTGCGATACATTGAGCATGTAGTGCTGTAAATAAATTAAAAAATAATATACGAAGACTAATTTGTTTATTTTAAATTAAGTTCAAATGTATTTATTCGTTTGCGTTGGGTAGGTAAGCTGTGCAAATAATGAAAATCAAAAAATCGTGAAATAGCGGAATTTCGGTCGTTTACCAAAAAAATAATAAGTCGGCCATTTGTCATCAGATTTTGTTAAGTAAGGGCTTATTTTCTTTGGAAAAGTGTCAGCTATACGTAAAAAAATTAAAATCGCTGTTAACATCGCGTTTTACATTTTATATGAATTTTTATATGAATTTTTCAGCCACATTTTTACTAAAAAAACGCAGTTTTTTAACCTTTTTAAGCCGCCAACATCAAAACTACTAACCCGATTTGAAAATTTTCTGAGAATAAGTTGTAGACGGCTCAATTGTCTTTAATTTGAGTAGTAGTAGGATAAAATAGGTCAAAGAAGACTAAAGATATGCTCAAAATAGTAAGTGTACCTCCAAAAATTAAAAAAAAAAAATTAAAAAATTTGTATCTCGCAAACCAATCGACAGAAAAATTTTTAAAATTCATTTTCGTGTTCAGTAGGTCCAAATCCATGAGAAAAAGTATGCTAGAACCAAATAACAAAATGGCTGTTGCCTAGTGTTATTAACTGTTAAAGACTCGAAATTAGATTTAAAGAAAGATGCAAACATATTGACAGCATCATCACATGATTGTGAAATATTATTTTCAAATTTTACTGTTGCTGGAATATCTGAAGTTTGTTTTCTGGATTTTATGAATGACCAAAAAGCTTTTGGATTACTCTTAATTTCCTGCTCCTTTTCGATGAGATATTGCTTGTAGAGAAATTTATTTAAAAAATTGAATTCACGTTGGTAATGAAAAAATTTTGCTCTACATTCAAAATCACCAGAGTTAATGAATCTTTTATGAAATTTATTACGAAGGTTCTTTAGCTTTTTTAAGGCACTAGTATACCATGGAAGTTTATACGGCTTAGTATTCTTTAACGGAATATTATCAAGACAAACAGCTACAACTTTATTTAAAAATTCTTCATAGCATACTGACGTTATATGCCCCGAAAACATTGCTATCCAATTAATAGAATCAAATATTAAATTGAGCACATCAAAATTACAAAGGTTAAAATTAAAATTATTGCAAGTTAAAGATCGGGAATATTTAGAAAAATTATAATTAGACATTTTAATTATTAACGGAACATGGTGTATAGTGGTTGGAGAAATTGTCAGTAAAGGTTCATAAATTTGATATTTACAATCATCTGAAATAAAAATTAGATCCAAAAAACGACTAAGTTTATTGCAAAAACAATTGACTTGATTTAAATTTAAACTCAATAAACTATTTATAAAATAAATTTCATGATTATGATTAACATTATGATGTAATAATATAAAGGAATTATCCGAAAATTTTGACCAAAAAATATCTTTAAGATTAAAATCTCCCAAAACGCAGAGATTATCATTTACTGTTAAATTCTCACCCAATGAAGTGATATTACAAATATGAGCATCATATAATGTATGACACAGCCAAAAACAGAGAAAAATCAATACCCGAGACGGAAACAATTAATTGATCTAATAAACCACTATGACTATTAATGATACATAAAGATGATTTAAAACAGCTTCTTACGGCAACCAAAACTTTGTTTCAAAAAATTCTGCATCAAAAAAATCCTTGTTTAACCAGGTTTCCACCAAAACAATTACGTCAAAATCACATTGGGACGAAAAATCGAAAACAGTTCTGGATTTGGTTCTCATACCCGATAAATTTTGATAATATAATTTGATATTATTTCCACCACTGGCTAATGTTGATTTAGAGGTGGATCCTTCTTTTGAAAATTTAAAAAAGGACGCACTTTAATACCCTTTGGCCAAAGCTCAGGTTTTAGTATCTCATTATAGTAGCACTGAGATATACCAAATTTAAAGTTTATTCGCTTAAGTTGACTTATATCAGAATCTTTTTTAATTAATTTAAAGCAAGCCATATGGCTACTACCAATATTGGCATTTTTTTCAATATAATTTATTATTTGTTCACAACTGACAGTTGGCTTAAAAGAAGACAGATGCACCCATCTTTTTTGAACAACTACACCCAGCTTTTCAGAAGAATTGGCACCATACGCAATTAGCCCCTTCTTTTTTTACGCCTCTGTACACTAATCCAATCAGTTGTGTTGTTGTTGGTATTTAAATTATTACAGAAGGTAAGGATGTAACAGAAAAAACGGATTCTTTATTTGTTTTGTTTTCAACATTTACATCATCAAGTACACTTGCACTTTGATCAGCAATAACAACAACATTATTACTTTCTGTTGTATTAAGAGCAGAAGTTAAAGTATTTGATTTTTTTTTCTTTTTGCTCTGTGTTTTTCCTTTATTATTAGATTTAAGACTTTTCAAATCATGAAGTTCATTTATAAGGGATGAATTCAGCATTTCTTTAAGCTCTCTCACTTCATTTGTTAACGAAGAGATGTGTAAAAGAAGATTAGAAGTAACTTTCAAACAAGTAGAGCAATTAAAAACAATGTTTTTATTTTTATTAAATACTTCAAGAAAATTATCATCAATATTAGCACAAATTAAATGAAATTTGGCCCTACACAAATGGCAAGCAATTGATTTATTATTATTATATTTTAGCGAATTAAAACACTTCGCGCAAAGATTAGACGGGGGATCCATTTAATAATACGTCTGTTCACTCGAGAGTCAAAAAACTAAATGAATTCGGAATTGGTTCGAATATTATTTTTGATAAGGGGTCGTCTGAATAATTTGGGATCAAAAGGATCAATATGATATCATTATCGTGAAGTCTGACGGCTACTTTGATGTTAGTGTAACTGTCGAAGTCTTTAATCAAGTCTAGTTCATTCTTTGTTAATATATCCGTAGGTATTATTCCGAGTTTGCTAGAAAATATAATTTGTCCGATGTCGTTTACATGGTCTCACAAAAGTGAAATGCCATTATCTATTTCATATATGTGTTCCAAAAATATGATTTCGTCTTCTTAAGTTGCTATTTTATTTTGTAAAAAGTCTTTGAATCTGTTTAGATAGTTTCCTATCAATATTTGTTTCTGGTTTATATGGTTGGTAATGTTCTGTATCTGAGTAGATGATATATTGTTAACGTAAGTTAGTTCGTTCATCTTGTCCGTCAAGTTTTTCCCATTTTCGTAAAGAGTTTTGAGCGAATGAACAATTTGTGTTTCGTCGTCGCTGTCCATGGTTCCCGCTATGAACTTAAGTCCTTTTCCTAGTATGTTTACCAATCCGCGTTTTGACCTGAAGTGTGGGTTAAGGTTTTCTATTCTACCTTTTAATAAGGCGAAGTTTTTATTTATCGTGTCCAGTAAAACTTTCATTTTGGTAGTGGTTGTGTTCAGTGTGATTATATTTCCATGTATTAAGTTTAGAATTTCCGTGTAGGAGGATACGCTAATTATGTGGATGATTTTGTTCGATTACTTTCAATTCTCCGGTCTTTATTGGTATGTATCCGTTATTGTTTGTCAGGTCCTGTATGTCGAGAGTTTGGGCGTCAATTGCTATTAGGAAGAACATCATCAAAACCCGGGTCGTCATCTAAAAAGTAGAAAATATCATTTGTTAGCTTTTATAGTCGGGTTATCCCTGTCCTGATATCTCTTCTTAGGTCTGACATGTGTCTTATAGTATTTGTGTCCTGTTGTTTTACTCGCTATATGTTCGTCGTCTAGTTTCAAAGCGTCTATTTTCCTGTATTTGCGATGGTTCTTTCCACCTCTGATTTCTTTAATGTAATTTGTTCTTTCTTCCAGCTCTGCATCAGATTTGTCCTTATTCAGCCTGTTTATATAGTTCTCTTTTTTTTTGAGTTATATTATCATGAATTTCGCGATATTTGTCCTCGTGGACTTTGCCGTTAACGAAATCTATGGGTTTGATACGGGTAGTGCTATGGATCGTATTATTATAGAATCCTATGATTCTAAGAATTTTCTCTTCTATGGTTTCCGTTTTGTTCTGCTTGTTGTGTCTGAGGAGTCTTATGTGTTCATTGATTGTGTTGTGTAACCTTTCTATATCAGCATTTGATGTGTGTATATCAATATTTTCCCCCTTTAGAAATTGTTGCATAGGAATAGCTTTCAGTCCTAATTCGTTGTCGACTATAATCCTCGTGACTTTCCCGTGTGTGTTTATGTATTGGAGAAGTTTGGTCTTGTATTCTGTCCAAGATCGTCCATTTATTTTGTAAGCCACTGCGAATTTTGAAAATTTGTCTATTATTGTCATAAACAGGGTTTTCCCTAATGAATAAAAAACATCTACATGTACTATTTCCCGTGGTTTATTGGGTGTTTCTGTAAAATTAAAGGAACTTTAGGTGGGTGTCTATCATATTTTTCAAGAGTACATATTTCGCAGTTGTTGATAAATTGGGTTATCCTTAACTTTAATTTGGGATTATACATCTGTGTTTTTAATTCTTGGAATACAGCTTGTATTCCTCGGTGCTTTTTATCCAAGTGTTCTTTTTCTATAAGTTCTGTTAATTTGAGTTCGTCCTCTATGTCCTCCAATTTTCTCGAGCATCTCACTATTTTAAAGTTGCAGTTTTCCGAAAAGGGGTGAATTCTTCATCTATCAAGATGGCATTTATGTGGTCTGGATCAAAATGATTTTTCAGTAAAGTGATAGTGTATTCTATATCGATATGTTTGATTCCGATTGTCTTTCTAGTGTTCTTGAATATTCTCTCGGTTTTTATTCTCATTGAACCCGAAGTTATCTTTTTGATGATAATTTGAGTTTTAAATAGGTTAATCGGTAAGTTACTTTCCCTTATGCTAGACTGATCGGATTCCAGTAAGTTTACGTTTGGATGTTCAATCCTTGACAATGCGTCGGCATTGCTATTTTACCCTTTTTATACCTGATTTCATAGTCGAATTCCGATAACTTTAGTCTCCATCTAACCAGTTTCGAGTTTGGTTCCTTTATTGAAAATAGCCATGTCAATGGTCTATGGTCGGTCTCGATAAGAAATTTTCGACCGAAAAGATATGGTCTGAAATATCTGGTGGCCCAAATGATAGCCAATAATTCCTTCTCAATTGTGCTATAATTGACCTCGTGCTCATTGAGTGTTCGACTCGCAAAGAAAATTGGATGATCGTCCTGGGAGAGTACTGCGCCTAAGGCATAGTTACTAGCGTCCGTTGTAAAAGTGAATTTCTTCGAAAAGTCAGGATTAGTCAATATTGTCTTGAGGGTGTTAAAGCTGTCCTGGTATCGTTGATCGGATATATTAATCTTGGCATCCTTTTTCAAAAACATTGTCATTGGTTTCGCAATGAGTGAATAATCTTTAATGAATTTTCTATAGTATCCCGTGAGTCCGAGAAATTGTTTAATTTGTTTAGGGGTTTTTGGAATTGGAAAGTTAAGCACGCATTCGATTTTCGATGGGTTTGGTTTTATTCCGCTTTGGGTTATTATGTGTCCTAAATATTCCGTTTCCCTCTTGAAAAATTCGGATTAAATCAATTGAATCTTTAGGTTTGCTTTCTCTAAGCATTTAAAAATAGTTTCGATTGATTGGATATGTTCCTGGAGAGATGTTGAAAATATTATAATGTCATCTAAGTAAACGAGACATATTTTGTTGATGTGGTCTTTTAATATAGTGTTCATAAGGCGTTGGAAAGTTGCAGGTGCTGTTTTCAAACCGAATGGCATCCTAGCAAATTCATAATGGCCACCTTCCACTGTGAAGGCGGTTTTGTGTATATCTTTCTCATCAACTTCGATTTGATAGAATCCTTTTGCCAAATCTAGCGTGGTGAAATACATACATTTTCCTAATTTGTCGAGAATTTCATCAATATTCGTTATTGGATATCGGTCATCCACTGTAACTTCATTTAACTTCCTGTAGTCGACGACTAAACGCCATTTTCTTTTTGGGACGATCCAAATAGGTGCTGAGTAAGGGGAATTACTTTGTCTTATTATTCCATTATTTAACATCTTCTGAATTTGTCTTTGGTCTTCTTCCTTGTGGATATATGGATATCGGCATGATTTTGTAAAAATAGGAATATTGCTGGTCGTATTTATTCTATGTTTGATGGCGCTCGTAAACGTCAGATTCGAATTCTCTTGATAGAATAAGGTGTGAAATTTTTTATTATTTTCTTGACCTCTGACTTCTCCTCAGGGTTCATATGGATCATACGAATTTGATCCAGTGATGGTTCTGTTTGTTGAAACTTTTCAGGATGTCATTACCAATTATTCCGTCGTAAAAATTGTGAAACTTACATTCTATCAAATACTAATGAAAAAGTATTTCCAAGTTCCGAAAATAAGGGTATCCGGTAAATAGTGGTAGTTCTAACTTGGTTTTGTAGCGTTTTAAGGGTCAAAGGGTTTGATTGTATTTTCCATTTCGGGTTACAAAGACCAGGATTTACAATAGAGTGAGTAGCTCCTGTATCTATAATGAATTTCAAGTTATTTTTTATTATTATATGGGGTAGTTTTCCCGTGAGGCTTGTATAGGAAAATTTTCGGGAATATTAGTATTATTCGTGCTAATTGGACTTGGTATGGGTTGGTGATTATGACAGTTATACTGATTTTGCATTATATCCCAATTTTTTGGATTTTTTTTGACAATGTTAATGTCCATGGGTTCCGGGTTTTGCTGGATATTTGCCTGGTAGTTTGATTGTGGATCTTAGTAGTTTGCACCATGTTGCATCCAGCTACGTTGATAGTTATTCTGGTTAGATCTGTTTGCTTGGGAAACGTGTTGTTGGTTATGATTTCCAGATCGTGGTTGATAATTGTTGCCACGTTGATAATTATTTTAGTTGGATCTATTTGTTTGGAAAACTTGTTGTTGGTTAGGATTTCCAGATCGTGGTTGGTAGTTGTTGCCACGTTGATAATTATTTTGATTGGATCTATTTGTCTGGGAAACTTGTTTGTTTCCGTTAAATTCCATGGTCCTGTTACAGTTCTGTTGTCGATTACCATTATTATTTCCATTATTACCCGTGTAGTTATTATTATTGCTATAACGTTTATTCTGTTTATGATAATGGTCCGAAGTGTAAGCATGTCCCGATTGGAATAGAATTTCCATGGCCGATTCTATATTGTTGGGATTTCGACATATCAATATTGTTCCGGGATTTTTTCTTTAAATATATTCAATGCCGTGCGCATATTATTCCTTGTGCATTCGTTTGCCGTATTACCATGTCCAAGCACTGTAGTGGTCTCGTTGTTCAGTTTCCGTAGTCTTTGCTTGATATCGTCATAAAAATTGACAGTATTGGTCTTAAAGGTTGTCCCTCTTAAGTCATCAAATAGTTCCTCTAAACTCCATTTTTCTCCAAAATTGTTCGTTAGTATTTCCTTAACGTCGCTCCAGGATTGAGCTTGACAATTTATTTCAATGATTTCCCTGGCTTTCCCTTTTAGTTTACTTTTTATAATGTCCGAAAAGAGATATTGGGAGGGCTCGTCGTAAGCCCTTAATATTGGGTGAACCCGGTCAATTAAGTTTATAAAACTTTGGAGATCCCCGTAATCTCCACTGAATTCGGGTAATTTGTAAAGGTATTTCAAGGGTTATACCCTGATTGAAAGGGGTTCTGCCATTTTGGAAGAAATTTAAATATATGTCCCTCTATCTATTCTATACTCTTGAGTAGGTTAATCCAGAATAAATGTTCGTCCTCGTCCAGTGAGGAGCAACTATCCTCTGAAACTTCTAAAAAAGGGTTGGAATCACTGTCACTTGTTGTGTATCCCACTATATCAAATTCTTCCTCTGAATCCGAATACTCCGATAAAGAGTCAGGGATAGTCATTCGGAAGAAAAGAAAAAAAAATATATATAAATGACCAGATTTCCGTCTCTTTCCGTAAAAGGTCTACCCTGTCTACTCTATGTTTCCTTGTCGGTTAAAGTGTCGTTCAATGTCTTCGTTAATTTCCGTCGAATAGCTGTCGTTTGAGTCAAATAAATATCGTAAAAGTCTTCTTCTTCCTCGGAATTAAACTCGATATCGTCCGAAATTCTCAAAAATTCGTCTTCTGATTCTGAATCAGAAAACTCGATATCACTCATCCGGAATAGTAATATAAATATAGACTTAACTTATTTCTAATCTTACATTAATCTGTTGGTTGCTGGTATTTTATCTTCCTTCTATTTTAGGCTGTTGTGTGGTTTGGTTGATTTTTCTTCTTGTTGATCTGTTGGTTGCTGGTATTTTATCTTCCTTCTATTTTAGGCTGTTGTTCAGACAAGATTCGTTGTCTGATGACCCAAAATTCTGTTTGTTGTTTTTTTTCAGTTTTTATTATCGCTTAAAGTTTATTTGTATGTTTCAATATCGTTTTTATTTTAGTTCTTTTAAAGCGTATTGGAAAAGAAAAATTTTCTTTTAATAACGTGAAATTAAAACTTTTATTTGAATGTTTAAAATCGTTCACTTTTAAAATGTTTTTAATCACTCGGAGGCAGGTTATTTAATTATGATCACTCGAAGTCGGATTAAAATTTTTGTTTGAAATTATTGTAAGATGTTGTTTTTAACTTTTAGGTTTTGTTATCTGTTTTTTACAATTGTACAAAAAAAAATCCAATGTACATTAAAATGTGCAGTATTCGTGAGTAAAGTTTATTTTTATTATTTACCACACGAGGATACCCGTGTATCCTACCGACTGCGCCAATTATGAGTCTCGATCTTTCGGGACTAAAAAAAACAATTTTTAGTTATTCTCGCTTTTTCCGAGATTGTTTTAAAATAAAAACACTAATGTGGTTTTAAGTGAGTTTCATACTGACTTCTTTTCTTTATTTTCCTTAATTTATAATCAAAAAAATTTGCAATGTTAGCTCAATTTAATTAAATTAAATTTACTTCGACAGCATAAGTGTGTTTTTGTTTCCGTTGTAGTTGGTAAAAAATACACCGATACTTGATGGGTTGTTAATAAATTTATCGGGAAAAATGTCTATAGCTTCATAAGTGTGTTTCGTTTCCGTTTGGTGACGAAACAAACTTATAGTGACGAGTTTTTTAGTTGTAAACAATTCTTTAGAATTGTTTACTAACTATTTTTGTTTAATTGCATTTTCATTGTATGAACGGAAATGCAATTTTGGTTAATCCAAAAATGTTTATCGTTAAAAATGTCTATAGCTTTATAAGTGTGTTTCGTTTTTGGTTGTAAACAATTCATTAGAATTGTTTACTAACTATTTTCGTTTAATTGCATTTTTCATTGTGCAATTTTGTTTAATCCAAAGGTATTTATTAGTTATACTTGATTTGATTGCATTATTAAATACGGCTTTTCGCCTGAACAAAGTAAAAGAAGAATTATTTGGAAAGGCGTATGTTTTCCAAAGAATTCGGTTACCTTTATATGATTTCAATTTTGGATGTTGTAACACTGCATCCCATACATATTGGCTTACTACATACTTTGCAGACAAAAGTGTGTAGTTTTTCGCTTTAGCCTAGTTGGGCATATGTAGCATAACTTACGAGCAACAGGGATCGACTCTACTGGAGGCGAAGGCGGAGGTACTGAGTCCGGACCCAAAATGTTACCAATTGTGTCTCGTAATAAACGAGGGAGCTTTTGGTTGTGTTGACGTCTTTGAAGATGTAGTAAAATCACTTGTCTTGCAAGCTTTTTTAAAAAGTCTTCCCTTGATCTGTTATCATAATCCTATGAAGATTGAAATAATGAAAGAGTTGACATCACAAATATCCTCAATTCTATAAAATATGGCTAATGGCCAGCGGCCACTCCACCTTTTGCATTGTTATAATCAGCTTTAATTGCAGGTTTTAAAGTGAGTGGATCATCTTCTTTTTTGTGATGCATGGAGGATAATAATACAGCACGATTTTGACGAGGCACGTAGGATAAAATAGTGACATCTTTGGTAAAACCATGTAAGCAGGATCCCAACGGTCTATTTTTTTGGGCAAAAATTCTTTTGTTCTTTTTCAGCGTACCTAAATAAAAAAGTTCTCGTTTTTTAAGTTCTTCCACCAGCTGGAGTGATGAAAACCAATTGTCAGCAGTTATATTTTCTCGACTTCCTTCTAATATTTTAGACAGCCTTATTACTGATTTTGTTGGTACTGCAAGTCGTTTTTCTTCATTTGTCAGACCAACGTCATCCGAGTTTTTTCCAAAGTATATATAAGCATTTGCAAGATATTGTGTGCATGCATCAGTCAATGACATTATCTTAATGCCATATTTTGCGAGTTTCTTTGGCATGTAATTTTGAACTTGCTTCTTTCTCTAAATGGCACCAACATTTCATCAATGCAGGTATGAGTACCAATTGAATAACTTTTTCGGCAGTTTTCTATAAATTTGTTGAACATATCAGAAACTGCTGCTAATGGGTCGTTTAATAATCGTTCTTGTCAATCACAACAGTTATCAAATCTTAAGCAATTTAGAATACAAAGAAACCGTGCCTTGGACATTGTAGCTCTAAAAACTTCTCTACCGTTGCAAAAATAATTTGAGCTGCCTCGTGGTTAGACTTGAATACGGATGTATAAATCAAGATACCGAAAAATGCACGCAATTATATTTTATCAAGCATTTTCGCTTCAATTTGTGCTGTTAGATCAAACGCGACCAATAACCACATAAATCCTTCTTTGATTGCAGTTGTGCACAATATTATGTAGAGTTTTTACGCAGCGTGTTGGTTCCAATGCTGATTACTTGAACCCGTTTTTTCCATAAAAGTAGTTTACAGCAGATTTGTAGTGTAGTTTATAAAATGTACAATATAACGTTTTTGAAATAAAAAATAATTCCATGAAAATATTACGTGAATTTTGATGTGGGGTAAATTTGTTTCTACTAAATACTTACGCTAACGCTGACGTGGTGGTAAAATATTTTTAAAGAAAAGCTTACGTAAATTTTTACACCAGCATGTGCGTAGCTCCGCTCGTGCTATGTCACAATTTGAGAAGATACTAAGAGAATTAAATTGATTGAGCGCAATAGAAGGGATAATTTTAAAAAAATGTAAAGAGAGGTTAAAATTTACCACCACCTCGTTAGTTAAAGGTTAATATGTTTAAATTGTATGTTTTCTATTATTATTTTATTTAATCGTTTTTTAACTATTGTTCTTATTATTGCACGAATATATAAGATGGTTTTTTTATTTAATCAATAGTAATATTGGCCCAGTTACCAGCGACAACTCAATTTTGTGAACTAACCATATCAATGGAAACTTGAATGTAGCGCACTTTAACGCTTAAAGTCCTCAGCTAAGATTGAGGACGTAAGGTATAATTTGAGGGACTCATATTTGGATATCGTAGGTGTTAGTGGGTCGTGGTTTAAGAGGTATAGAATTGATGGGTATAAATTGCATTGTAATGATCGACAAATTAAAAGAGCTGGTGGTGTATGCATATATGTGTCAGATAAATTTAAATCTCGTGTTGTGCATGAGGTGATGAGGGAGTGTATTTGTGGGGTACTGTTTGTAGAAATTCAAATTAATAATTAGGTAACTATACTTGTAGGAATAATATATTTACCACATGGGAATTTTAGTTTATGTGAGAATTTGCTTGATGATTTGTCTGCATAATATGGGAAGGTAATTTTTATGTGGGATTTTAATACCAACATTTTTGAGGAGCATGCAGTCGTTCGTAATTTTTGCAACGAACATAATTCGTACTTGGTACATAATAGTCTACTAATTAATTTCGATGTTAAGCATCATGTTACTAAGCTAATAGACTTTTTTCTGGTATCTAATAGACTTTAAACTTGTTTTCTTGTGTTAAATTATATTTGTCAATAATATTATTAAATATTCTTTATATATATTTAAAAATGTGATATTATACCTATTTACGTTAATTATTTAAACATAATTTTAAGTTTTAAATAACTTGCAATATTATTTCTTCACAAACTGCTTTCCTGTACTTTAATTATAAGATTTAATCTTGTTGTACAAGATATGTGAATATGAAATAAATAAATAAATATTAGTTTGATACAGCAGACTGGTCAATTTCAAATTCCAGCCTTAAACTCGCACCACTCTTTAATATACATGTCGTTATTTCTGCTGGTTGGTGGTATCTCTGAGCCTAATTTTTGTAGGGATTATGGGAGTTTCAGTTTGGAAGAGTGTGAGAAAGATATACGACTATTAAACTTTAATCATATATTTGAAACTCCTGATAGTTATTATCAGGTGTTTCTTTTTAATACGATTATTACTGAGTTATGTAATAAGCATCTTATATTGAGGAGAAAGAGGTAAAGTTAACTTGGTTTGATTGTCAGGAAATACGTGATGCTAAGCAAATGAGAGTTTTAGACTTTAAAGCTTATAAGGAAGGGATGAATGATATACGCTGGAAGGTTTTCTGTAGATATCGTAATAGGCTTAAGTTTATTATAAGAAAAATAAGGAAATGGAATTGTGAGAGATTTTTTAGTAATGAGGTTCCGGGAAATATTTAGGATAAGCTTAAAACGACTGGAATCATAGAGACAGAGAGGAATGATTTATTTCGAAATTTAGATGGACTCAATGAAAGCTTTGCGTTATCGGCTGATAATACAATAGTGGGCTCTGGATATTTTGAAACAGAATTTGGCGATAATTTTAATTTAGAGAGAATTGAGGAATGCGATGTAATCCAGGCGATAGGATGCATTAAATCGAAATCAATAGGACACGATGGATTATGTAAAATATTACAGTTTATTATTAAACCTCTTACCCATATATTTAATACTGTCCATATTACGAATGTGTATCCCCTTATCTGGAAATTGGCTCGAATAGTTCCAATACCGAAGATTATGAATCCTAGTTCTTTTTCTCATTATTTGCTCCAAAATAATGGAACTTATCATGAAAGACGGGATGGTGAATTTTTTGAATCAGAATAACCTATCATCACAGAGGCGTACCACAAGGTTCCGTTATGTCTCCATTTTTGTTTATGATATATATCAATGACGATATACGGCTTTTTGGTTGTATGGGCGATAATATTTCTTATTTAGATTTTTTCCTTTTATTTAACAATGACTTAAACAAAGTTGCCCAATGGTCGGAAGAAAACAGATTGGTACTTAATCCCCTGAAGAAGTACGCAATGAGATTTGGCAATAACACGGTGAACTTTCCTCCATTAATGTTAAATAGTTTAAATATAGAGTATGTGTCTCATCATAAGTCTTTGGACATCTATTTGGATGATAAACTTTCATTTAATCATCAATTTAAGAAAATAATTTAGGCTATCATTATCCTTTACATATTAGAAAGCTGATCGCGAAATCTTTTTTCATGCCAATATTTCTTTATGGGTTGGAAATTGTTACTTCTACGTCGGAAACAAATATTGTTAGGCTGAGGAAAAGTGTTAACAGGAAAAGTTTGTTATGATAAACAAAAAAAGAAACCCATTCAATAAGAGATCAGGTTAATATAATTAAACTTTAGTTACCTAAGCAAAAGAAAAAATATAAATTTTTTATACAACTTCTTTCGAAAAATGGATACATAATTTTCAACATTTTCAAAAATTAGCACTTCGGTGAGGACTTTTCAGGAATATGACTGATTTTTATATCTTTTCTAATAGATAATCTCTTTAACGTAAATTTTGAATATTATTTGATCTATCTGTTTTAATTATATATTATTAATTTTATCGGGCTCAAGATCATAATTTTTTTTAATGATACTAACGAATAGTAAACACTAATTTTTTTTATTAAATGGAAAAAATTTGTAAGGATCAGCGCTAGAGAGAGTGCACACTTTCGACCCGAGCGACCAGGTCATTTTCAGCCTCCTTCTGAACCACCCAACACAAATAACTCATGGTTATGAACACGTATTTATATCACACACTCTACGGAAAATGACTATGTGAAATTACATTTTTCAGTTAGTGAATGATTACCCGTACAAATGAGCTTTTTCCAGCTTTTTTTTGATAAAATTAAAAATATATAATCTCTTTAACTCTAAAGCTTAAACCAGTTAGTGAAAGAGTCTGGGAACAGTGGCAGTTCTATAAAACTTTGTGAATTTCGAAAAAAATATTCATACAATATTTTTTTAAGAATTTGTTATTGAATTTTTTTTTTGAAGGCAGCTCTTGTTTATTTAGGCATTATTATTATTTGTTTTTTATTATTCTGAACAGTGTCATATAAAGAAAATAAAAACCAACTTTATCTCCAAAATGTCCACTTCTGTATAACACTATTTACAGTGCGTTTTTAAGGGTTTACTTCCACTGAATACGTCTGATATTTTCTTTTTAAAAAGTCGTCAGATTCCTATGAAAAAACCCAAGATTATTAGGCATGATTCTTTCAAAAATCTCAAGTGGCTTTGAATTGTCCTAAACAAACACTTTAGAAACCAACGCAATAGACTTGATATTTCAGCAAAAACAGCTCTTTGTGTTCTTATTGATGAAATAAATACATTGATTTTGCATTAAACGATTAATCGATTAATCGCCAATTTATCGAATTAATCGACGCGAATAACCGATTAATCAATATTCTTAATTTTTCCAATAATTGGAAACACTACTAACAACACAATGTAATGTTTATTGTATTTAATAAGTAATACGAAAAGACAAAATCAACGAGTTGCCATACTACATAAACATTAAATATAAATAGGGAAAATGTTGAAATAAGTGAATATCAAATATTTATTTGGGAAAAATCTGATCGGCCTTTATGGTCTATCTGGTTAACAGGGTTGTAGTACTTTTTCCAAATGCACGATTTTGATACTTTTTCTTTTAATTAAATAATAGAAAAATTGCTACAATTTATATAAATTTAATGGCTGAATTATACTCATTATTTTTGCAAAGAGACATTGGCATTTTCATATTAATGTATGACAGGCACCGGATTTTCTAAATTTAAGATCCAGTGTCGAAATAAAAGTTTACAGCTCCAAGTCAGAATTACAGCTAGATTATTTCTGCAAAGTTTTAGTCCATTGTGAACCAAGTCATACAAACGGCAAAAATGGGACCGAAATAGACCGTGTTATTTTCATATATTGTATATGTACAAATGAAGGACATTTTCAATTCAAGAGCCAGTATCGAAATATTTTTGTTCCACAGCTTAAAAAAAGTTTGCATTTCCAAGTCAGAATTTCGTCTAGATTATTTCTGAAAAGTTTTAGTCCATTGTGAACCAAGTCATAAAAACGGCGGACATGAAACCGAAAAATACCTTGGTATTTCCATATAAATGTATGTATGTAAGGGAAGGACTTTCTGAGTTCAATAGCAAGTATCGGAATATTTTTGTTCCAGAATTTAAAAAAAAGTTTAGTTTCAAGTCAGAATTACGTCTAGAACATTTAAGCAAAGTCCATTGTAAGCCAAGTCATAAATACGACGTACATGGGATCGAAAAAGACCATGGTATTTTCATATAAATTATTAAAAAGAGCAGAACTTTCTTAATTTAACAGCCAGTTTTGGAACATTTTTGCTCCACAAGTTAAATAAATTTGTTCAATCTTAAGTCCAAATTATTTCTGCAAAATTTTACACCATTGCCAGCAACGGTATAAAATAAACGGTAGTATATGAAATATGTAGGCATTTAAAAACTAAAGATACGTAAATATAAATTTAAAAAAAAAACTATTGATTTTTTTTTAATTCTATCGATCGGGTCGACCGGCTTAGACCGTAAAAACCGGTCGACGGATTTTGACCGTAGCCTCTACTTCAGAGTCAAAGATGTGCCTAAACATAATGAGAATTTCAAAACTGGAATTAAAATTTAGGTCATCATTTTGAATTGTACCTCCTTAAGCCCATTAAACTAGCACATAACTGTTTAAAAATTATTGTTTCTGATATATTTATTTGCCCAAAAGCAAGTACTTTTTAAGACTAGTTCGATCATTGTCTACTGGGGTATGTATTTACTCACCTATTAATTTGCTCTTTTTTATGTTTGACATGTGAACGACCCATCAATAGTAAAGCAATCAGTAACAATAATAACAATAATATTGCAAATGAACTGACTATAACCAATAACGGATTATTTTGTATGGAATCTATGAAATCCGCTGAGCCACTATGTGTCGCCGGTGCTAAAGGTGTAGCTTGAGGCTCTCTAAGGTATGCTGTAATAAAAATATATGTGCAATTAACAAAAATTGTATTGTTTTTTTTATATAAAAAAAAACTTACGTTCAGCTTTCATATAAATCTCCTTATTCATTACAGAAGACACTTCAGCTTCGCTAACTAATTTCATATCATTTGCAGCAGTTACAGCTAACACAGGGCGCCCATTAACAAAAACAGAATATATTAATTCTGTTTGATTAGATAAAGGACGTTCATCTCTAAAATGACCGAAAAATTTGCATTTACAAGAATTATAACATTATCTATTTGCTTTATACTTACATTTTTTCAGAAACGTCTTCATCATATAAACTAACACTTGCTGCACTGCCTATATTCCCCCTTTGTTGTAAATCAGCCTTGGTTAGTTGCGTGATATTGTGAATGATAACACGCACTTGATTTAATGTTGAATAGTGTTGTGGTTGCAATAGTGGTATTGCAAGTGGTTTTAACATTGGGGCAGATATTTTCTTTTCTGACATTGCATTCTGTTGAATTAATTCCCATGGTTCAACTGTAACAACGTATGGTGAAGTATCCAATGTTTTAGCTTGCATATCAAAACTCGCTATTTGGTAATCAGAAGTTGTGGTAACGCCAAAATTCTCTTCAGATGATGTTATCAATTCGGAATTTTTATCAAGTAGCTCAGCATCATTATCGGAGGGTTCTAAAACAAATAAACATGAAATGGTGGTATAAATATATGGCGGGGCCCGATTTTGTATATCCTCCTCTATCTTGATCATACATGGGACTAATGCATTGATTGGGCTAATGAATTGATAATTTCATTACCATTGCATTGATAACAATTGTAATTAAATAAATTTCTTTACCATTGTTTGAATTAATGACAATGTTTTACGGATATGATTTCATTGACAATGACAATGTTTTTTGAATTCATTACTATTACTAATGCACCTATTAAAAGAAAAAATTCGCATTATTAATCGTATTTATTTATGCGGGTTAATATGTGTATATTTTATATTTTTTTTTTTATTATTTTTATACAAAGCTACTTTGATAATTTTCAAATCGTATAAATTTTTTTGTTAACAAATGATTTTTCAGTCAATTATAATTAGTTTGTGTATGCATCTGTAACTTTTTAATGGAAAAAAAATCATTACCATTAAATTAAGTGTCTGTTCAGGAAGTTCAAAGCAATATGACACTTTTTAAAGAATCAGCCCTTAAGATCTTGGGGTTTTTGGGAGGAATCTGAGAACTCTTTTAAAAGAAAGTGTGGCCACACATGTTCAGATAAACACGGTGTAAACATTTTGCCGATAAGGTTGGGTTTTAAATTTCGCGAAATTAAAAAGTTTATAAATAAATAAGAGCTGCTTTAAAACATAATTCAAGAGGAAATTCTTACAAATACTGTGTTGTTTTTGCAAAATTTACAACGATTGACAGAACTGTTAGTATCTGGTTTGATTGTAATTTCATAATATGCGAATTTAAATAATAAATATCCGTAGACTTTCGGCAAAAGAACATAAGTTAATTTAAGAAAACTTTGTAGTCTACAAAACTTTTGAATACGCGCATTCCTGTCAGGACCTTATCTAGTAAATTGTAAAAATTTTTTTTTGGATTCCACTCTTTCAAAGGTTTTTGACAAATCAACTTAGTTCTTTAAATTTTTGAAACTATTTTTAAGAAAACAACATTTTAAAATTAAAACAATTTTAATAACATAAGTTAAGTCATAGCGCTTGGAAAAAAATACTTAGCCACATGTTTAATTGATTGGAGCAAAATATATATTTAAAAAGGTATTCAAATATAGCTACTACTACAGTGGCGTGCCCAGCTCCCCCCCCCCCCCCCTGAAATTATTTCCATAATTAAATCTTTACTATACAAAATAGCTTGTATTTTTTGTTTCCAATTGATTTTTTTTGCAAGAAAAATTGATTTTTTGCAAGTCCGATTGGGTTTTACCAGATTTTGCTGAAATTTGTGCAGAAATGAGAAGAATTTGCTGTGAAATTTGCTATTTTTTTCAGTTACCGAACCTTGTAATATATAAAAAATTTTATATGGCCGCTTCTTTATATGAAATCTCTATGTTATACTTATGCTTCCTCTATTATTAATTATTTCCAAGCTTGTAATATTATTTGGGTAAAAACTAGAGCCCCCATTACCCGGTTTTATGGTCGACCGGTCTTTACGGTCTAGACCGGTCTACCGGGTTGTAGTACTTTTTGCAAATGTACGCTTTTGGTACTTTTAATTAAATAAAAGAACAATTCACACAATTTATATAAATTTGTAAAAAAGGACTGGAAAAATTTTATAAAAATCGAAAAATTTTTTAAAAATCGAAAATTTTTATAAAATCCAAAAATTTTTTAAAAATTTAATAAAATTTTATAATCTTATAAAGATCCATAAAAAAATTTTAAAATCGAAAAATTAAATAAAAATTTATAAGATTTATAAAAAACCATAAATTTAGTAAAAATTCAACAATTTTTTAAAAATTGTGTACTAAAAAATAATTGATAAATTTTATAAAAATAGATAAATTTTATAAAAATCTATAATTTTATAAAAATCCGTCATATTTTTTTTCAAAATTGATAACGTTATTGTTGTTGTTGACTAATGAGTATGCAGGGCAACACGTGTGTGTAACGTTTGGCTTGCAAGTTTTAGTTAGCCCTAACCTTCGAAAGACACGTGTATAAATTTGACAGCAGTCGGACTATTAGTTTGTGAGCTATAGAATTTTGGGTGAAAAACTTTTGTTAGTTTGAAAACAATAGATAAAAAGGAATTTCGTGTGTTAATAAGCATTGCTTTTTAGCAAAAAAATACACTGTTGAAGCCAAGGCTTGTCTTCATAAACATTGTTCGGACTCTGCATCAGTAAAATCAACCGTTGAGAAGTGGTTTGCTAAGTTTAAACGAGCCGAAATGAGCAACGAGGACGATGCACGCGGTGGACGCCCCAAAGAGGCTGTTACCGACGAAAACATCAAAAAAGTCCGCAAAATAATTTTGAATGACCATAAAGTTGATCGAGATATCTGAGACTCTAAAGATATCAAAGGAAAATTTTGGACATATCGTGAATGAATATTTGGCCATGCGAAAGCTCTGTGCAAAGTGGGTGCTTCGCGAGCTCACAATCAATCAAAAACAACAATGAATTGATGATTCTGAGCTGTGTTTGAACCTGTTTAAACGTAATAAACCCGAATTTATGCGTCGATATGTCACAATGAACGAAACATAGCTCCATCATTTCACACCGCAGTCCAATCGACAGTCGACCGAGTGGACTGTACGTGATGAACCAACTCCAAAGCGTGGAAAAACGCAACAGTCGGCTGGCAAGGTTATGGCATCAGTATCTTGGGATGCGCATGGTATAATATTCACCGAAAATCTTCAAAAGGGAAAAACGATAACATAGCGTTATTGGAACGTTTGAAGGACGAAATCGCAGAAAAACGGCCCCATTTGACGAAGAGAAAGTGCTGTTTCATCAAGACAATGCACCGTGTCGCAAGTTAATGAAAACGAGGACAAAATTATATAAATTAGGCTTCGAATTGCTTCCGCATCACCGTATTCTCCAGATCTGGCCCCAGCGACTTTCTTCTGTTCTCAGACCTTAAGAGAATGCTCGCTGGAAAGAAATTTACCGTCGGTGAAGAAGTAATCGCCGAAACTGATGCCTATTTTGAGGCTTAAGACAAATCATACTATAAAAATGGTATCCAAACATTTTATGACCGATATAATCATTTTATCGCTCTTGAAGGCAACTATATTGAATAATAAAATTAAATTTTATGAAAAAAAAAATGTTTTTCTATGTTAGCCTACGAATGATCAGTATGTAAAATTTAATTTGTAATGTGTTGTTGTTGGCATATGCGTATGTATACGAGTATTAAGGTGGCAATTATTATATGAGGAATGTGATATAAATTTATTTTTACACAATAACCAATGGCAATACAATATACGATAATAACATACATACTATGTACATTCTTACGTTGCTTTTAGTTAAATAAAACAAACATTAACATATTGCATTTACCTTAAAAATTTTAATACTTTTTTCATCATAGAATAAAGGATGCCCTAATGCACATGTGCAGGTACATCCATAGCAAAGATTGGTTGCAATCTTTTTTTTATTTGGAATAACCTATAATCTATTATTATATCAAAAATATGGCATTGAGAATTAAAAAGAGAGAAAATAGTACAATCCATCAAATTTATTAAAAAAAATTGTCGAAAAAAATATTGTTTGAAAGTGATAACTACAAATACGGTTACATGATCAAATATATCATTAAATTTTTCAGTTTCAGTTGAACCAGTTGAATTGTGGATTGTATTGAATATATAAGCCATTAAAAATTGATATTTGTAAACGAATTTTTTGCTTCATTTATTTTAATAAAAAAATTATTTAAATTCAAAATGAGCCATACACATTGTGTGGAACGTAATAATACTTATGTGGAATATAAATATTAAATTAGACAACTGAATATTGGCTTTCACAACTAAAAATATAATTTAATATGAAGACAGTTGTAACCGCCAGAATTCGATTGGCAACAAATTCGGTGGCCACAACTGATACTTTGTTATTTTTGATAATTCACATTTGAATATTTTAATTAAAAAAATATTTTTTTCCAATTTTGAAGTTGTTTTTTCTTTCCGTTGTTACCCGGAAACGGGTTTTTTCGGTCCTATGTACGGCGTTTTATGCCGTGGATCATAATGTGACAGGTTTTTCAGGCAACAAGTAGCTAGACCTTTGAAATTTCGCATAGATGCCTTTTGCAGTAACCCAAAATGTCAGTCAAATTGACCTACCAAGCGCAACGCTCACTTGCAGTAGAGGGGTACTATGCTTCTATAAAAAAAGATTACTGGAAACGAATAAAGTTTTATAATTTATGATGCTTTCTAAAGTCTTTGGTAAAAATTTCAAGTTAATTAGACAGTGCCACGCCCAGTTCCTGAAGAAGGTTTTAACTGGTAAAGTTTCATAATAACTTGTAGGTCTCAATAAAAAAAGTCGATCTGCTCACTGCCACATCTAGTTTCGTCGGTCGGCGTATCGTTATCAACAAAAGGCTTTTGAATTAAAAGACAACATTTTGCTAGAGATAACATTAATTCATTAATTTTTGTATTTAATAAATAGTTAACAAAAATAAAGTTTATTGGATATTAAATCAGAAAATCAATAAAATAATATTTTTTTTTTTGCATAACAAAAATTCTTTAAGTTTTCGACACTTGTTTCAAATTCACTGAAAATTGCAATAAGTATGATATACAATTGTTTTACAAGCTCGATATCAATATTTGTTATAGAGGCAAATAATTCCGGATTTGAAAATGCTTTTTGCGCAGTGTTGCCGTCATTCGTTGATCCGCTGCCATTACTTTTCGACTTATAGACATGAAGACCCATTTTCTGCCAGAATTGTTCTTGAATTTCACTTTTTCTCTGTAGCATCAGTACTTTATCCTCAGCACTTCGTATCTGCCATTTTTTTATACGAAGTCTATATGAAAGATTAGGAACAAATTTAGACATCGGATCCAGGCATGTAATGGGCTTATACCATATTTTAATGAATTTAATTTCGGCTGAAACACCACTGAGCTTAATTTTTTTATCGACAAAAACATATTGGACATGACTGAGAAGACTTTGTTTATGTTTATCAATTAAAGTCATAATAGGTTCACACTTTACTAAGATCTTTCTACTATTTACCAAAAAATATTCTAAAGGCATAAGATTTGATATCTGATGATCAAAATTTTTTTTTCTTTCAAGATATGCTCCTTGGTTTCCTTTATAAATTGAATTTTAAGTGGTCGGCAAAAACGGACAGATTGAGGAGTACGGTTTATCCAAACGATTTCATTATGTGACGTGACTATTATTAATGGTATAACTGAGGTTACAAAGATCGAGTCGTCTAAGCTTTTTGGGGCATATGTGTAAAATATTTGATTAACTGAACTTTGCCCTGTGTAACCGTCAAAACCATAACTTAGAACTAAGGTGACTTCACTCAAATCAGCCATTTGCATCAAAACTTCTTCATGGTATGATAAAATTCTCTCTGTTCTATGATCAACCAAGTTTTGTAAAGTAATTTGTGCCAATGATTCCGTTGTCGTAAGTCCATCAGGTCAGCATTGCAGCTTATATTCTTGAATTTTTTTGTAACTGAGATAAATGTCACAGTTGTGTGACTTGTTTAGTTACCTCATATTAATATATTGTTGTAAAGTTTAATCATCTGCTTCTGCAGAAGAGAGTTGGCCTTAATGGAGACGAAGCTGCTTCAATTAAAACAAAACTCAAGTCATTTTCTTTTGATGCGTTAGCTGAAATCGAAGCTGCATGAACCAATAACTTGGTATCGTGCCCCTGTGCGGATGATACTTTTGAAGCAAATTTCCGTTTTTGGCGTACACTTCCGTCGCTGTAGCCAACACAACGACGGCCTATTTTGCTTACGCCATCAGTTTTTGATACTTCAAGCTCAGTCAGATAAGATAACCATAACCTTTAATTTTTTTCGAAGTGCTTCTCACACCTTTTGTTTTTGTTCCACTTTTGGTTAGTTTGTGCGCCAACAATTATTAATTTTCTTTTTGACAGTTATTATACAGTCCTCATTAGCGTTTTTTTGAAATTTCGTAGAAATCCAGCTCATAACATTATTGGCATTTCGGTTATTTTCCAACCAAAATTTTACAATATCCGCATTTTTAATTTTAGAGCAATTCCATATGAAAGCGATCACCTTTTGGACGACCCCTCTCCGATTTTAAAATAAATAGTCTCAATCGATTGCCCAGCAAAAAATAATGTACCTACATATTTTTTTTTTTTTTATAGTGACTGGTTTAGTGGTGGTGTACACCACTGTCATGTGACAAAATTGAAGAATTCTTCATAAGGGACCTCATTGAAAGTACTAAAGCGATCGCAACGAGTGATAGCTCGTTGGAAAGGTATTGAATCAGGCTTTAATTGAAAAATAAAATTTTCCTAATTTTTCTCAGAAATTTACCTTTTTTCCCATGAAAATTAAATTTTCCCATGAAAATTAAATTTTCCGATTTTCCACAGAAGTTCCTAAATTTTCCGGCTAATTTTATTTTTTTTGGATTCCTCATAATTTTTGTTTTAAAAATCAGCAATAACAAAATGGGCCCCGACTCCTTGCTTGGACAGGAGAAGAGCATTTAAGAGACCACCTTGTTCTCATTATTTTTATATTTTTTATAATTGAATTATTTTTAATTATTTAACATTATTTTATTTTATTATTAAAAATACTTTTAAAAATTATTTTACAGTTAAAAATACATTTATGAAGAAAAAATCAATTTTTTTAAGAGCCCCAAGTTGAGTGTGTAGTGAATATGGTATGCCTGCCTTCACAAGATCGGCCATAAATCCATGGATAATAGCAGCAGTGGCATGTAATGGCACACCAAACCCGACTGGGGCTACAGGTCATAAAATGTTTTGTAAATTTTTTAAATTACCAGGTAATAAATATTTCGCCTAAAATGACACGTGCAGAAACAAGTCATAAAACACGGATTTTCCATAAATATGGCGAAATATTTACTACCTGGTAATTTAAAAAATTTACAAAACATTTTATGACCTGTGGTCGGCTTATTGGCAGTAACCAATTAAGTCCCTCTTTAAAAAACATTTTATGACCAGTAGTTCACGCAAATTTTCCTATTAAAGAAAAGCAAATATCGCTTATTTTTTACCTATTTTTTACCAAAAAATAAATATAAATACTTCACACACTCTGAGTCAAATTTCAGTTGAATACTAAACGTGAAAGTGTTAAAGTGTTTTTTTTGTAAAGTAAAGAGTGAAGCTGTAAAGACAATTTAAAGTAAAATGAATAAATTTTGCTGCAATCCGTTTAACAAGAGTGGACATCGTTCGAAAAAGATAAAAGTATTAAAATTAACTGGTATTTCGAAGCGATACATGAATGAATTAAATATACAATACGGTGAAGAAGCACAATTCATTTGCCCCAAGTGTAAAATCGATTTGTCTCAACAAGCAAATGCATTGAAACAAATGCAACCACAATCCGAGAGTGAAATGACAATTGAACAAAATGTTTCATCTGATAGTGAGGCAGACATTCCGATGGTCAATATGTCTTTGAGTCCTTTGAATGAGGCTATTACCAATTTAGGTGAAACACCTATTAGAAAAAGAAAGTTGCGAAGTGAAAAATACAGGAAAGATAAAAAAGGCAAGGTTATAAGTGCAATCGCGACGTTGATGACGGCAAACAAATGATTGAGCAGTTGAAAAGAAAATTCAATTTAGCGACCACTTTTTCGGAGAAATATCTCATTTTATCTGTGCTGCCTCAATCATGTCCTATACGCAAGATTTCTGAACAGTTTCAAACATCTTTTTACATCGCGAGAAGAAGCAAAGAATTAGTTCGACAGAAGGGCATTTTGGCGACTCCCACCAAGAAATTTGGCTCAAGGACCCTCAGCGAAGCAACGGTGAAATTGATTCAAGATTTTTACTGCAATGATGACAACAGCCGCGCCTGCCCAGGTACACGTGACTATGTTATCACACGTGAAGATGGAGAAAAAGTACACAAGCAGCGCAGATTATTATTATGTAATCTATCCGAAGCATACCATCAGTTCAAAGAGAAATACCCAGCAGAAAAAGTGTGATTTTCTAAGTTTGCCATCCTACGACCAAAAGAATGCGTGCTGGCATTAGACAGACACGGAACGCATTCAGTCTGCGTTTGCATGTTTCATCAAAACATCAAATTAATGTTCTTTCCATGCAAGAAATTGAAAGTATTTCACGGTGAAATTGAAACATATAGGGACCTCCTGTCGAAGTCGTTGTGTCATCTGTCCAAATGCGACAATTGTCCGAAGATTGACGAGCTAGAGCAATATTTGGCGGAAAAGTTTGAACAGCTGTTAATTCAGGAGGTGCATTTCAAACAGTGGATAATTAGCAGCGGCAGATGTTCCCTTGAGACCGTGGTAAAGCAGATTCCGGAATTCATCGAGGAATTCGGATTCAAGTTGAATGAACTGAAGGCGCACCATTTCATATCCGAGATGCAATCGAAATTTCTAAAGGAAAGTAAGGAGAAATTAGCCCAAAATGAATTCATTGTGATAAGCGACTTTGCCGAGAATTACACATTTCTCGTTCAGGATGAAATTCAGGCTTATCACTGGGCAAACGACCAGTGCACGGTGCATCCTTTTTGCATTTATTTCAAAAAACGAAGATAACGAACTACAGACCGTAAGCCTTGTTGTTGTCGCGGAGAGTTTAGCTCATAATTATGTGTCCGTTTATTTATTTCAAATGAAACTGTTTGAACTCTTAAGATCAAAATTCGATGCAATCGACAAAGTAACGTTTTTCTCAGACGGCGCGGCTTCTCAGTACAAGAATAAAAAAAATGTTTACAATCTTTGCATAATTGAAGAAGAACAAAACTGCAAGGTCGAGTGGCACTTTTTTGCGACGTCCCACGGTAAGGGCCCATGCGATGAGTTAGGGGAACCCTAAAACGCATGGCGACTAAGGCAAGTTTGCAAAGGCCATATACTGACCAGATCTTAAATGAACAACATTTGTTTTCGTGGATTCAAAGCAAGGAAATTGCCATTAACACAGTTTTATGCACTCAAAAAGAACACGATGCCATGGAGCGACGACTTCAAAACAGATATAATAATGTCAAAACTATAACTGGAACGCAAAAGTTTCATTGCTTCATACCAAATATTTCTGATATGTCAATTAATGTAAAGCGGTACTCTTCGTCTGCCGACGTGCTAAATTTAAAGTTACTTTAATTTTATAATGATGCCAAGACAATTGAAATTTTTAATAAATATTGTAATTAAGTATAAGCAGCAAAATAAGCAAGATTTTTTCTTCATAAATGTATTTTTAACTGTAAAATAATTTTTAAAATGTATTTTTAATAATAAAATAAACTAATGTTAAATAATTAAAAATAATTCAATTATAAAAAATATAAAAACAATGAGAACAAGGTGGTCTCTTAAATGCTCTTCTCCTATCCAAACAAGGAGTCGGGGCCCATTTTTTTATTGCTGATTCTTAAAGCAAAAATTATGAGGAATCCAAAAAAAATAAAATTAGCCGGAAAATTTAGGAGCTTCTGTGGAAAATCGGAAAATTTAATTTTCATGGAAAAATTTAATTTTCATGGGAAAAAAGGTAAATTTTATTTTTCAATTAAAGCCTGATTCAATACCTTTCCAACGAGCTATCACTCGTTGCGATCGCTTTAGTAGTTTTTTTTTTTAACAACTTTCAATGAGGTCCCTTATGAAGAATTCTTCAATTTTGTCACATGACAGTGGTGTACACCACCACTAAACCAGTCACTATAAAAAAAAAATATATGTAGGTACATTATTTTTTGCTGGGCAATCGATTGAGACTATTTATTTTAAAATCGGAGAGGGGTCGTCCAAAACTTTGCCAATTTTGATCCTTTTCATATGGAATTGCTCTTTAATGCAATCTAAAATCAGAAATATTATAATTTACGGCAAATTCCTGCAGTTCATTTTATGAACACTTGAAAGTACACATCATTACCTTTCTACACATATACGTTTTTAAACCAATAAACAAAGTACTCCTCCAAGAAACACAGGGACTACTACCAAAACTACATACAAGAGACGACACACTTTAACACACAATTATATACTTCAAAATCATTTTTATAAAATTTTGTAATTATATCTTAATTCTTAACTTCTTAATCTTAACCTGTGAGAGTATTTTCCATTTTACAAAATTTTTATACACTTAAAACTTTTTGTTAACCCAGATATGCCCATTGCTTGAGTATGATAATTTTAAAAGTAGTTTTATAATATTTTGGAAGCAAATGATAAATAAAAAACAGTGCAATTATAAGTTTTTAAAAATTTATTGAAAAAAGTGGTTTTTAAAGCCGTCCTATATATAGGACATTGGGCACATGACTCATTGGGTGTGATACGACACAAAACATTTTACATGTAATCCTATGTCACATTTTCGGCATCTAGTTAAGGTATTTTGATGACATGCTCCCCATCGTGTTTGTTTTTCCTGTGAAATTACCCAATGGTCCAATCTATCATAACGCAATTTAATATTTAGGCTATTAAATGCGCGAAGAGTGGCCTGACTTTGGCGAACTTATCAGAGTGATCTAGGAAATTGTTATCTTGGCAATGAATATTGGACAAAATAAACTCAAATTTGTTTCTCGCTATCGCTTGGAAAACTAGTTCATTATTGGAGTCTTTCGAGCGTTCCCAATACATTCTTCCTTTCGGAAGAGGAACGAATCCACTAAGCAAAATCACTCCAAGAAAGCATTTCATTTCGGGTATATTCACGCGCAAGTCTCTATTCTTTTGTGATGCGTACCGATTTGTCTCGGCCGTAATTTTTTTTACTAGCTCATCATCGAATATAGAGCAAAAAAAAAAAAAAATAAGTAGGATTACGCTCATCTATGTCGACGCCATCCTCAGGTTTTTCAAAAATAGCATTATTGGTCGACAAGTCTGTCCTTACATATTGATATTTTTTATTTTTCTTCAATATCTTGGCGTTTTTAGATGAGTTATCTCTAATCTGAGAAAGGGGGATATAATCTTCACTATCAAAATTGATTTTGCTTACAATTTCTACCTTATTTTGCATTAGCGAAGCCGGTAAATTATTGATATCGACGTAGTCTTCATCGCCGGAATCTTCGTCTTTGATGTCTTCACATGCATTATTTCGTGGGAATATAGCTATGTTATCCACATCTATGTCCTCATCCTCTATTAACGGAGAGAAAATCCCATATGGAAAATACATAGCATATTATATTCCCAATGTCCTACATGAAGGTCACCAAACTTTAAGGTGTCACAACAACAAATTTAAAACACAATTATGAAACGTTCACGAATATAACAATCTAGTTACTCTTTATAAGTATAAATTCAAACAAAATATAGTATTTATTCACTTGTAAATTTACAAAATTTTACTTACCGTACAAACTTGGCCCCATTTTCAGTCATTTTGAAAATATCACAAATTAATAATTCAATAACTCAAAAATAGAAGCAAAAAATAATGCGATCACACAATCTCCCACGAGATATTGATGAGTACTTAGAATGTGAACAAAAAAAAAACGGTACTTTCATAAACGTGACGTATCATGTAAACAAGAATTTTGGTGTACTATATATATGCCATTGGGCATATTTGGGTTAAACAAACATCTGTTTGTTTTTCATTCTAATTTTTTTTTTCCCCATTGTTTATTACACCTGTCTAATATAGACAATAAGTAATTTTTCTTACGGCTAGTTGGGTGTTAAATTATCCTAAATCATTACTTAGAATAATTATATCTAATGATTAGTGTATTAAAAAAAAAATGATACATAAAATATATGATACATAAAAATATCCTTTATCTATTTTAACGTTAAGAGAAGCGGTCAAGTAGTCCCGTGGGCGTAATACGCTTTAGTCTTCTGGGCACCAAAGTTTCGTTTTCCGGCAGTTGTCTAAGTTGAGTGTTCGCATGTGAAGTGAGGCGACTTGTATGTTTTAAGCTGCTGTTTCGAATAACTTCGTTTATAGTTTTAACGCCTAGATCGCGGTGAAGGTCCTCATCTGTGATATACCATTCAGCATTGACGATAGTTCTTAGTATTTTAGACTGTATACGCTGTATAATTTTTATGTTTGAGTTGCTGGCAGTTCCCCATATTTCAACTCCGTACTTCCAAACGGGGGATATTATTGTATTGTATATTAGTAATTTGTTTTGAATCGATAGTTTGGACTCTCTGATCTTTCCAGATAAGTTTAGAGTCCAGTAACATCCCAAGATATTTAGCATTTGTGTCTATAGGTATTGGCGAATTGTTAATGTAGATCGGTTGGTGGTCAGTTATTTTTTTATTGGTATATATGACTTGTATTGTTTTATCACTGTTAACCTGAATGCCCCAGGTTTTGAACCAGTTTAGTGCGCTGTTCAGCAATGACTGTAGATTTGTAACAGCCATTGTGAGATTCGTGTTAGCTGACAAAAGCACAGTGTCATCGGCGAATGTAGCAATCATATCATGGTCCGCTCTAGGTGTTGGAATATCGGCGGTATACAGAAGATAAAGCACAGGGCCAAGTACGCTCCCCTGGGGGACTCCAGCTTTCATTATCATTATGTTGGAACACTGGTTTTTGTATTTGACATAAAATTGTCTGTTCTCCAGGTAACATTGTAATATATGATACAAGTTTTGTGGAAGTGATTTTTCAAGTTTATGTAGTAGCCCTCTATGCCAAACACTATCAAATGCTTTGGCCACATCGAGGTAAGTACCCACACAAAAGTTCTTTCTATCAATGTCGTTTAAAATTTTATTTGTTACTCTATGTATTTGTTGAATAGTGGAGTGCATACGCCTGAATCCAAACTGGTGATCAGGGATGAGATTTCTGGCTTTAAGGATAGGTTCTAGGCGAACAAAAAGAAGCTTTTCGAAGAGTTTTGAAAGTATCGGTAGCAGACTTATTGGCCTGTACGATGTTGCTTTCGTAGCATCTTTATTGGGCTTAGGAATTGCTATTATTTCAGCTACTTTCCATACTTTGGGAAAATATTTTATGTTAATTAATACATTAAAAATATTTCTAATATAGATCAATGCTTTTGTAGGAACTTCCTTTAAAAGTTTGCCAGTGATTTGGTCATAACCTGGAGATTTTTTATTATCTATACTCGATTTGATTGCATTTTTAATTTCATTGACCGTAACTTTTTTAACTTGACAATTGGGTATATTAAAATTATTCGGCAGTAATAGGGTGTTCTCGTCCATAGGATTTGAGAAGGTTTTACAGAAATGTTCTGCGAGAACACTAGCTTTATCTAAGTTTCCCCTTGCCCAAGAGCCATCATCTTTTTGTATGGGCGGATTATGAATTATACTGTTATTAATTTTTTTTGTAGCTTTATATAAATAATAATTTGTAGCCGATGACGCACCCAGGTTTTTAAGATATCTTTCAAGTTTGTCTTCTCTGTCTTTCTTGAGCAGATCCTTAAGCTCTTTTATTACCTTGTTAAGAACTGTTTTGTAATGGGGTGACCTCGTAATTTGCCATTTCTTTCTTAATTTTCTTTTTAATTTAATCTTTTCTTTAACGTGTGTTGGGATGCTGTAATTATTTATTTTTGGTACAATTAATGGAGTAGAGTTATCGGCTGCAAGTATCATTGAATTGTTAAAATATGCTATCGAATTATCTATTTCATCTTCAGATTTAAGCGATATATTCGTACAGAGGTTCGATTCCAAAATTTCTCTGTAGCAATCCCAATCAGTTTTTTTGTTGTAAATAAATTTGTTTTGTGTTTTAAGCAGAAAATTAGAATAATACGTAAGTAGAATTGGCGAATGGTCAGACGAGAGTTCAAAACACGATTCAATTTGTAGATTATATGGTTTATATGGTTTATATTTTTAGTTATAAAAAAGTCTATAAGGTCTGGTTTTTTATTCTTATTTGTTGGCCAATACGTAGGTTCCCCAGAGCTAAGAAAGAGGCACTTGTATTCTTTTATTGCTTCAAGTAGTTGTTTACCTTTTGTTAGAGTTAACCTTGATCCCCATATTGTATTTTTAGAATTAAAGTCACCACCTGCAATAAATCGATTACCAAGAGATTTTAAGTATTCGAGACGGGTATTATTGTGCTTTGGTGGACAGTAAGCAGCAGATATTACAAGAGGTCCATGAATATCCTCGATTAATACTGAGGTTGCTTGTATACAGTCTTTTCTAAAATTCTGTAATTCGTTGCATTTTATGTGCTTTCGAATTATTATTGCAGTACCACCATGAGCTGTATTGTCGGGGTGGTTTGTGTAATAAACTGTGTAATTTGGTATGTTTATAAAACTTTTCTGCGTAAAATGGGTTTCAGAAACCAGTAGAATATCAACAGAGTGATGATTTAAGAATGATGTTAGTTCGAGCGAATGCTGGGAAAGGCCGTTTGAATTCCACAGGACTATTTTAAGTTCGCTTAATTTATCCATTTAGTTTATTAAGTAGTGTGGTGATAATGCTCATCATATTGGACATTTGAACCATGAGCTGTTTTACCATATCTTTGAGGTCCTGCATATCGTTATTGGTGTTTTGTACAATTTGTATATCGTTAGATTTTTGAACATCTGGCTTCGTTACAGGGACCTCTGAAGACACAACTGCTTCCTGAGTTGACGCAACCAGATTTGAAGGTACCACTTGAGTAGGTTTTACTTGCTGCATTGTTGCAGCTTGGGCGTATGAAATTGAGGGATTTACTTTACTATCCTTTTGATTATGAAGAGGTTGTTGTTGGCCTCTTTCGCCAGTTACTCGTTCGCTTTGTTTATTTCTGAGAGGTGGGAACATACTAACTTTGAGCTTTTTATACACAATGCAGCCTTTGTAACTTGCAGGGTGCTTGTCACCACAAAGGGCACATTTGACATGTTCGCTCTAATTTGGGATCAAATGTCATAAAATGAAACACAACAAAGAACTTCAACTTTAACAGCTTGGCTATAAATTATGAGTTGCCACCTGACTCTAATATTTTATTTTTGTGTGTTCCTAAATATTAGGTAAAAATTGCTGTTGTTACTTGTTGAAAATAGTTCACTTCACATATGACCTTTTTGCCTAAAAAACTGGTCCTTAGGCCCATAGTGTTGTGGAACAAAAATATTCCGAAACTGGCTCTTGAATTCAGAAAGTCCATTTCTTTTTATACATTTGTATGAACTAGCTATGGTCATATTTGTTAGGATTTCATTTTATTTGGGAATTTTTATTGGGAATTAAAAAAGAGAAAAGGAACTAAAAACAATCCATTTATCCAATTATTGGTATTTCAAACCAACTTTAAAAATGAAATTAATTTGGTAATTGTGTACAGTAGAGTCAACCATTTATTTAGAGAATGTAATTAAATATTAGTACAATCTATTAAATTTATTAAGTGGAATTATTTAATTTGTATATTTTCTTTAAAACAAAAAATTCCAATTGTAAAACTTTTTTAATTAAAAATCTTAGATTCAAATACCACAGTAACTGGAATCCCCAAAATTTAAGATTAATGAGTTTATTTTTATATCAAAACATTTGTATTTAAAATTGAAATATTTATTTACCAACATTTTCAAAGTACTTACAGTATAAAAATGATTCCAAGTCTTGGAAATTCTTGGCTTTTCTCATTTAAATGTATACAAAAATATTTGTCATAGAAATATTTGAAATTTTTCTATTTGTAATTTAATAGAATATTAAAAACAACAAAAGCTAACAAATAAACTATATGTTTGTTAGTTAATGTAGAGCAGGGCATAAAATATAATTGCTATATTTCGTGTTGCGTTAAAGTTCATATATGAAAACAAATAGTTATAGATATATAAAGAGATAGCATTAGAGATATAAAACAAAGCTATTTTGTTGTATAAAAAAATAGACAAAATTGCCCAAAAATTACAATTGAAATTAAAAAAATCCGAAATAAAAGAACACAATTTAAATTCAAAAAATTACAAATAAAATGCAAAAATTCGCAATCGATACTTAAAAAGATCAATTCAAATTAAAAAAAAAAAACCTAGCGCAATTAAAAAAATTATTGAAATTCAACAAATATTTATTTAATTTGGTGTTTTGAATTTCAATTGATGCTTTATAAATTATATTTGGAGTCATTCCAAAAGTTTTTGAAACAATCTAATAGTTTTTAAAATGGTCATTTAATTTGGGTAAAAATTTGCACGTTTCTATTCCACGTTCCCCTGATATCTTCGCTGTTATTAATTTAAAAAAAATTCTTAAAATGTAATTAATTTGGGGCAAAATTTCATAATGAAATTAACACTAAAAATACAATGAAAATTTGATTGAGGCTTTTATTCAATATGTAAAATAACACCTGTTTGAAGAAATAAAAACGACCCCAGATACGATGAAATAAAAATGGACCCAAAATATGCAAAGCAATGTTGCTTGTGCACAGCATTATACGCATTTACATATATTATTATTTATGGAATCAATAACATCCGAATGTACTCCTTAAACATTAAAGTTACTTGGGCCAACGTAAATTGAAATATTTTAAAGAATTTGAATAAAAATCATTTTATATAATTCAAATATTTAAGCAATGTGCAAACTGCTTTTCAAAATAGTTCAAAAATTAAGTAAATTTCTGCTCTCCGTCTGTTTGCCGTAGATGCGAGAAAGAAAATAAAAAGACAAAAAAGTTCAATGGTGTAATGAATGTAACAATATCTTATAATCGTTTTATTTATTGTATAATATAAGCTAACACCCTCTATTTGTCATGTTATTTCACTACACTTGTTAACAGCTATGTAAAAGTGTGTACTTTATTCCTTATAAGCAACTATGTAAAGTTAAATGCAGGGCAGCCAGCATTGTAATAGAATATAGACAAGCGTCATTAACCTATTAATGGCCAAATAAAATTTGGAGGAGAAAATGCAATAAAAAATATATTTATGTTATAGACAAATGCATCAAATAGAATAAAGAAAAATCGATATTGAAAGAAAAATTAATATATCCTTGAAAATTGTCACATACACCGTTTTGAAATTCGCTGTTTTAAAGTTTGATTCAACAGGTTCAATTTGTGCCTAATTAAATAATAGACACTTATTACACATATATTCAAATTTTTATTACAAATTTCAATAATTAAATTTTTACCTTTAAGAAAAATGTTGCCAAAATTTAACATTTTTCAATTGTCATCAAACGATGTGGATTTAAGCAATAATAACAGTATTAAATTGGAAAAAGCTTTTGCTTTTAATTTCTAAATTTAGTTGGCTCTCAGAAAATTATTTTACTTAAATTATAGGACAAATAATGTGAGAGAAAATCTAAAAAAAGTCAAGGTGTACTCAGTTGAGTACAATGGCTTCTAATGGGTTAAGAAAAGCAAGTCAGAACGTTCGAGAATAAAGACAAAGGAACACGCAAGTGCACATCAAGTTTTTTATTTTAACGCTACATCGTCAGAAGTGGGATTACCCTAAAAAGAAAATTAAGATGGAATCGAATTTAAATAGAAGACAGCTGCACTTTCGCTTATAATGCCCAAGCCGCTGCTGCTGTCTCTTGTTTGGACACTACGACCACTACCGTTAGTGCTTCAAATTTAACACCTATCACCTTTCCGCCGGTTGAGGTAACAGGTAGTTCCTCACTACATACAATAAATGCAGCTTCTGCTTTTACAAAAGAGCCGATCACCACCGATGAGTATTCCTACGCTACAAACAATAAAGTTCAGGCCGCTTCAAATTTATCGACCGCCGCTACGATTTTTACCGCCGTTACCGAAAATGTTGACACTCAGAACTCAGCCAACCCTTATGTGCTTATGACGTCATCGAACAATGATAAAACAGAGGCAGAAAAGCTGGACGACGAAATAGAAATTTACATCGGCGTTATGAAGTTTTACGTTTACGCAAGGAAATAGAACAAATGGAACGAAATGTAGATATTGATCCACATGATTCTCTTGTATCTAAACGTATGGTTAATTTTTACGACATCGAACACGCTATAATAAAATTTTGTGGTGAAGATCGTACATATGGCATTATGGAGTTTTTTCGAAATCTAGAGGGAGTAATAGAACATGTAAAAGCCGACGAGCTGCTTAAATGTTTAACTTTAAGAAACTGCTTAATTGGCTCCGCGCGTTTGATGCTTGGAAGAGGGGCAATGACATATGCAGAACTCAAAGCAAAGCTAATAAAAGAATTTGGGTGTACGGTTAGCCGTCAAGAAGTTTATAATACCTTACACCGCCGAATAAAAAAACCTGACGAAAGTGTCTGACGCTATGTAATGGAAATGGAATCTATAGCAATACGTAGTGTGACTTTGAGCTCGTAGCATTTGTGCAAGAGGGTCTGAATGGCCGCATATCAGATTTTATTATTTTTGCTGCTGCAAAAACAATTGATGCTGTACACATGTACGAACAACGACAAAGTGTAAGAGGTGGCGCAGATGGCTCTACAAACAGAAAATCAAATGCCGTCGAAGTAAAAACAAATACGCCAAAAATAAGCAACGAGGGAATGCGTTGTTTTAATTGCTCGAAAATGGGACATATGAACCCGCAGTGCCCTTATGAAGAACGACCAATTGGTGTTTTCTTCAAATGTTGTCAAATTGGACACGATCGTATATCGTGCAATAACACAAAGCGTATACAATGATTAAAGACAACTGTTGCTGCTATAGTTGAGGGCGATGTATCCACCGATGAAGATACAAGCTCTGTCAATTTTGTTAATATGGTATGTTTAAGGTTTATTTATTTAAATAGTGAACAACTTTCTGATTTTAAAATTACTTTATTTATTTTCGATACTGGCAGCCCGGTAAATTTGGTACCCGAATCTGAAGGCCCGTTTAAAATTACTAAAGTTCGAACGCAAACTAAATTTCAAGGTCTTGGTAGAACGAGAATAAGTTCTTTCGGAAAACTATTATCTGCAATCTCATTTGGAAATCAAACACATTCAATTACTTTACTTCTTGTGCCTGATGCAATTTTACCTATTCCCTTACTATTGGGACAAAACTTTCTTAATGTATTTAAAATTCGTTTATGTCACATAGACAAATCAATCAGTTCCTTGAATAAATTGAATATTGAAAATCATAGTTCATTGAAAAATTTATTCTTTTGCTCGCTAAATTCAAATATTCCTGAAAAGGTAGCATCAGGAATAATTGATCTTTTTCCTTCTGCTCTGACAGTCGATTCAGGCAAATATGTTAGGATAACGGCATTGAAACAATTGACCAGAAATCTATAGCTACGCCGAATTTCGAAACAGATCGCGTAATTTTATTCGAAGTTTTACGCCGACTGGCATCTTTAGGTCTGGAATTAAATTTAACAAAGTGTAAATTTGTTTTTACACGGTGAATGAAAATGGTATACGTCCTAATGATTTGCATCTGCGAGCACTGCCACAATATTCTCTCCCCATAAATTATAAATAATTACAATCGTGTCTTGGGTTGTTTTCATACTTTCGAAAGTTTGTAAGAGACTATGCCAAAATTGTGCACCCACTGCAACGTTTGCTGAGGGATGGTAAACATTTTAATTTTGATGAATCTTGAAGGCAATATTTTTATGAATTAAGGGGAAAGTTAACAACACCGCCAGTCTTGGCACTTTGTAACTCACAGAATGAAACTGAATTACATACAGATGCAAGCAAAGTGGGATTTGGCGCTGTGTTATTGCAAAGACAAAATGATGGAAAGTTTCATCCTGTTTTCTTTTTCTCTAAGGCTACTACGGCGTCGGAGTCTCGAATGCAGAGTTTTGAGCTTGAAACCTTGGCGATCATACATGCTCTAAATCCCTTCGATACTTATTTGAGGGGCATATCATTTAAGATTGTCACCGACTGTAATGCCCTTGCTTTGACCTTGAACAAAAAGGACATTAGCTCGAAAATTGCCAGGTGGACCTTACAGATGGAACATTATGGCTATAGGATTGTACATAGAGGAGGGGTGACGATGGGTCATGCAGATGCTTTGAGCAGATGTCATGAGCTAGTGGTGGCACCGAGTGATTGCAACCGTGAGATAGTGAAGGGGATCTGTGTAAAATCGAATGAAACATTCAACGATGTTGACTCTAAATATGCTCCCGACGCTAAAATTAAGCCTTCTTCTCACAAGGACTCGCCTTCGTGTAGCAATATTTGCTTTCCGACTTCTACCATTATGTATAATGAGACCTGTAAGTGTGACTGACGAGGGAGAACTAAATTTCATTATTCAGGTTACTTAGGATAGGGACGATGAGATAACGGGGATGAAGTTACGCTTAGAGAAAGAGGAGGTACCAAACTTTAAGTTAGTGGACGGTATAGTCTTCCGAGGGAATTGCAACTATAAATGACTACTGTGCGTTCCTCGAGAATTGGAGGAGAATGTTATCAGATCAGTACATGAGAAAATTTGCCACATGGGCATTGAAAAGACATATGAGCAGATCAGAAAAAACTATTGGTTCAGGAGCATGAAAGAGAAAATTGAAAAATTTATAAGAAACTGTCTTCGATGTCTTCGATGTATTAATATTACATGAGCAAAATTTGCCCAACATACCTGTTATTTATTGTTATTGTTAATTGGATTATTTATACTTTGCCTTTTTTAGAAAATTTTTAATTTATTTTTGTTCATTGATTTGAAATTTATGTTTTAAAATTTGTCACATTTTTTTTATTATTGCTTGAAAACTGTGTTAGCTAGTTACGAAATTTTGTGAGTATTTTATTTTTATATTATGTAATTTAATTTAATTATTTAAAAAATATGTTTTTGCAGTGAATAAACGCTTGCCAATAAATTTCAAGAGCCTGTTTATTCGATTTCCGAATAGTTTTCAAACAATTTTTATTCAAAAATTTCTGAAAGTTTAGACTGGTGTCCTCCTTATTGTCCATGTTGGAGAACCAAATTACTACCTTGTTTTGAATATACATTTATATTGGTCCCCTCTTTGTTCATTATCCAATTTTGTCTCGGTCGTGTTCCCCTTCAAGACGCCTGTTGGGAAAACCGAATTTGGAATAATAGTTTGTTTTTTGATTGTGTCGCTCCCTTTCAAGAATCTATTTGGGAGAACTTAGGTATTTTATGAGAAAAAGCCAAAGACTCCAAGGATTACCGCCTATAATGCCGCTCACAAGATCACCTACCACCACCAGCTCTCCAGCTTCATTCACTACCCAAGAAGAATCGTCAGCACAGACCCAAAGGGGTCAAGATCAGGTAACGAATAATTTTGAGAAACGATTTGAAGAAATGCAAAATCTGTTAATGCATCAAATGAGTACTCTGCAATTATTAATTGAATCTAACAACGTAAGCACCCAAAATTCCATTTCTTCTTTAAGAGATGAACTACGTAATGAAATTAGAAATGTTGAGTCAAATGTTCATTTACGTGAAGATACAATAAATGAAAGTTCAATCCCCATGTCTGTCAACATTAAATCGGCAACTCCTCCATATATTTCAAATTTGAATATTCTAACAGCTTCGCCATCTACAGCTACCCCTGTCTTAATACCACAGAACGTTTATTCTAATCATTCTTCCGGAATAAATTGCGTACCTCAATTCCATGCGTTTCAACATTTACTTATTCTCAACCCATAGTTCATTCTTTACCATCACTTATTCATCCCACTCAGTCGTCTCAGTCGGTTAATAATCTGTCAAAAGAAAATTTATCCATTACCCAAATTCTCGGGTTTACCAGAAGATTGGTTAACCTTTTATGAATCATTTATAACGTCTACTAAAGAGTTCGAATATTCGGAACTACACAATATAATGCGACTCAGAGACAGTCTGGAGCGCAACGCACGTGAGGCTGTCGAATCACTTTTAACAAGTTCAAAAAATGTTAAAGTGATAATCGAAACTTTGTCCCAAATGTACGGTAGGCCAGAACAACTTATTAAGTCTCAAATCCATAAAGTTCGGTCTTTATCATCCGTAAATGAATCTGATTTAAATAATCTTATTAATTTTGCAAATAAAGTAAGTAATATGTCAAAATTTTTGGAATCTGTTGGAGGAAACTATCACCTAGCCGATCCTTTGCTTTTGAGCGAACTGCTCTCGAAATTGCCTTTATCAAAACGTCTTCAATGGGCAGATAAGTGTTTAAACCTGGGTCGTATGCCTACAATTAAAGATTTTTCGCAATGGCTTAATGATGTACGTAAAGTTATTAATATGGTTACCGATGCTCTTCCTTTATCAGATGAACTTCAAAAGGATAGAAAATATGCCTGTGTCGCCGTCGAAAATAATAAGTGCAGAATTTGTAGCAGTAATTGTAAATCACTGTCTGACTGTAATAAGTTTTTAAATTTACCTCTCGAAACTAGATGGCAAAACGTTAAGACTCTTAAAGTTTGTTTTTCATGTCTTAAATTTGGTCATCATGCCAAAAACTGCTATTCAAAAAGGAAATGCGAAATAAATAATTGCGACCGTTATCATAATAAACTTTTACATAAAGATAAACCCTTAGCTAACTCTAATACTAGTGATGTACAGAATTCACAGTCTCAAGCTCGAAACTGTCATTTTGAATTAAATTCGCAATCAGTACTTTTTCAAATGATACCTGTTATAGTATATGGCCCTAATAGTTATGAGAAAATTTATGCCTTTATCGATGATGGTGCTAATGTCTCAATGATAGATTCGGAAGTTATAACAAAATTAGGCATATCTGGTCGTAAGGACACTTTAGAAGTTCAGTGGATTTACCAACAAGTGTCCCGAGAAAAATCGGAGATAGTTAATATAGAGTTAAGTGGATTGGAAGATAGTCAGCGTTATAGATTACAGAATGTTTACGTTACTTCAAACTTAGACCTTCCAGTTCAAAGTTTTAATGCATCAAATTATAATAATAAGGATATCGGTTATATTAGTAATTACAATCAAATAAAACCATAAATGATAATCAGTTTAGCCCATGCTTACTTGACTGTTCCAATTGAAACTCCCAAGTTGTTGTCCCCATCGGGTCCAATAGTAACAAAAACAAGATTAGGATGTTTAATTTATGGAGGTGTTGGTGATGGTCAATATCGTTCAATTTCATGTCATATTAGAAAATCCGAAGAAGATTTAAGATCAAACAACAATTTGGAGGATTTAATGAAGAGTTATTTTGGTTTAGAAACATTTGGAATTCGTCATTATGAACCTTTAATATCATCCGACGATCAAAGAGCCTTAAAAATATTAAACGAAACAACAAAAAGAAATGGAGAAAGGTTCGAGGCAGGATTATTGTGGCGTGAGGAATTTAAAAAATTTCCTGAGTCTTATAACATGGCTCTAAAAATATTAAAAACTGTTGAAAGAAAAATGTCATCAGATCCCGAATATGCTAAAGAATATTGTAATAAAATAAAAGAATATCTCGAAAACATTCTAACAAAACATATTATTTACCGCATTTCGCAGTAAAGAATCCTTACAAAAAGAAACTCCGTTTTGTGTTTGATGCAGCTGCAGAAACTGAGAATATGTCTTTAAACAAAGCACTTCTTACTGGTCCTGATCTTAATCAGTCTCTTCTAAAAGTTTTGTTTAAATTTAGACAAGCTCCTATAGCCGTTTGTGGAGATCTTAGAGATATGTTTCATCAAGTCAGCATCATTTCGGAGGATCAAGATGCACTTCGATTTCTTTGGAGAGATGGTGATACTTCCCAACCACCAAAAACGTATGTTATGCAGAGAATGATTTTTGGTGCAGCATGTTCTCCAACTACTGCCCAGTTTGTAAAAAATCAAAATGCTAGACAGTTTATGGATAAATTCCCACGTGCTGCCTCTGGAATAATAGAAAAACACTATGTTGATGATTATGTCGATTGCTTTGATTCTGAGGAGGAAGCTGTTGACGTTATAAAAGCCGTAAAACAAATTCATGAAGCAGGTGGTTTTGAAATGCATAATCTTCTGACAAATTCAAACGCAGTTGCTAAAGAACTTGGTATTCCAAATGACAAGGAGATTAATATTGCAGATGATAATATTGATCGTATCTTAGGAATGCATTGGGTATCCAATTCGGATTTATTTATATTTGTTTTAAAGTTTCATAAGGTGCCAAAGGAAATATTAGAACAAAAAGTTCTACCGACAAAGCGACAATTATTAAGTGTCACGATGTCTATTTTCGATCCTTTTGGTTTCGTGGCAGATTTCATGATTGTTACTAAAATTTTGATGCAAGAGGTTTGGAAATCTGGTATTGAGTGGGAAACAAAATTACCCAATTTAATTTATGAGAAGTTTAAGTTATGGTTAAATGAATTGCCAAAGATCGCTCAGTTTAAAATTCCAAGATTTTATTTTATTGGATGTGATGTTTATGAAATTGAACTTCATTTGTTTTGTGATGCCAGTGAAGAAGCTTTAGCAGCAGTGGGTTATTGGCGAATTGAGAATAGTTTGGGAATTAAAGTCGTCTTTATAACCGGAAAGACATCATGTGCTCCAATGCGGTTTCATTCGATACCCAAACTTGAACTGCAAGCAGCTGTAATGGCAGTACGTCTTAAGGATACAATTATAAAATGCCATGATCGCGTAAATATCAGACAGATAACTTTTTGGTGTGTCTCACATACAGTTATTCGATGGATTAGATCGGATCATCGCAAATATAAACAGTATGTTGCAAATAGAGTTTCGGAGATACTGGAAAATTCAGAAATAGGTGATTGGCGATGGTGTCCATCCTTACAAAATCCGGCCGATGTGGCAGCCAGGGCAAAATTTCCTGTTAATTATAATCCAGAAGGACGTTGGAAGAATGGTCCAGGTTTTTTGTTCTGTGGCGTTAAAGAGTGGCCTGATGAAAGTGATATGGGGAATAGAGAAGATAAAAGTGACGAATTTATAAAAGCAAAACACTATGTTTTGGCAACGCAAGATTCAAACTTGGTTGAATCCATTATTAGTCGTTCATCAAGATTCATGAAGTCAGTGCGTGTTTTTGCTTGGTTAAAAAGGTTTTGTAAAAATGTTCAATTACAATTGCAAGGAGAAAATAAAATTAAAGGAGAATTGAGTATAGATGAGATATTGGATACAGAAAAGAACATTGTTCAAACTGTACAAAGAAACTCCTTTCCAATTGAATACAAACAACTTTTATCTAAAAGAAATATTGATTTGAGCAGCGATCTTAGAACATTAAATCCATATATTGATGAATGTGGCTTATTACGAGTTGGTGGTAGACTCGATAACGCTGATGTACTCTCGGAATATGCAAAACGACCTCTAATACTTCCAAGGAACCATCGATTTTCTCGTTTACTAGTAGAATTTTATCATATTAAAAACTGTCATCAGGATACTGGAAATGTAATGGGAGATGTACGAGAAATATATTGGATATCGTCATTAAGAAAACTAGTTCGCTGTGTGGAAAGTCAATGTGTTGTTTGCAAAATTAGAAAATCAAAACCCTTTCAACCTCAAATGGGAATACTGCCAGTAGATAGGGTAACCCCTTTCGTTAGACCTTTTACCTATACTGGCGTCGATCTTTTTGGCCCGTTTAATATAATTATTGGTCGCCGACATGAAAAACGGTGGGTTGTTTTATTTACATGTATGACTGTCAGGGCCATTCATCTTGAAGTAGTGTCAAATTTATCAACCGATTCATTTCTATTAAGTTTGAGAAATTTTATAAACAGACGTGGGGTGCCAGTTCAAATACGAAGTGACAATGGGCGAAATTTTGTTGGAATTAATAAAGAATTAAGAAACGAATTTTATTTTATGGATTATAATGAAATTGTTAGAACTTCATCACCCTTGGGAATTAAATGGATTTTTAATACACCTTTAGATCCAAGCTCAGGCGTTGTTTGGGAACGATTAATACAATCTGTCAAGAAATCTCTGTATGTATTATTAGGAAACATTACTCCCAAGTTGGATGTGTTCTTGAGTTTTATAATTGAATGCGAAAATATTGTAAACTCAAGGCCTTTAACGCATATTCCAGTAACTCCTTATGAACCAGAACCAATTACCCCCAACCATTTTTTGATAGGATATGTGAACTCAACTCAAACTCCTAGTAACTTTGATCCAAAACTTAATTGTTTGAGAAAGCAGTGGCGTATTTTACAAAATTTAAAAAATGGTTTCTGGGTTTGGTGGATTAGAGAGTATCTCCCAGATCTTACAAGAAGAGTTAAATGGTGCTTACCAAGTACTCCTTTACAAGTAGGAAGTCTGGTACTTATTTGTGACGAAAGTGGACCAAGATCGAAATGGAGGCGTGGCCGTGTGGTTGGGGTCTATACGGGCAAGGACGGAACTTTAAGAGCAGCTGATGTTAAAACTTGTGATGGTGTCTTAAAACGACCAATATCGAAACTTGCAGTGTTAGATTTTTCAAACTAGTGAATTTCCATAGTCAATTCACGGGGGGCAGAATTGTTATTTATTGTTATTGTTAATTGGATTATTTATACTTTGCCTTTTTTAGAAAATTTTTAATTTATTTTTGTTCATTGATTTGAAATTTATGTTTTAAAATTTGTCACATTTTTTTTATTATTGCTTGAAAACTGTGTTAGCTAGTTACGAAATTTTGTGAGTATTTTATTTTTATATTATGTAATTTAATTTAATTATTTAAAAAATATGTTTTTGCAGTGAATAAACGCTTGCCAATAAATTTCAAGAGTCTGTTTATTCGATTTCCGAATAGTTTTCAAACAATACCTAAGAAACCTATACCGTTTGATACGATACACATCGACCATTTTGGTCCACTCCCCTCCGTAAATTCTCAGCGAAAGCACATTTTGGTTGCAATTGACGCTTTTACAAAGTTCGTTAAATTATTTGCAGTAAAATCAACTAGTACGAGGGAAGTTATTGCTTGTTTAGACAAATATTTTGTGAATTACTCAAGACCTAGACGAATTATAAGTGATCGTGGTACATGTTTCACTTCTTCTGAAGTCAGTTTTTATCTCCTAGGAAATAATGTAGACCACATTTGAATTGCAGTGGCAACCGCGCAGGAAACTAAGGTAATGTTGAGTAAGGTTACAGGCCCTTTAAACCACGCTGACTTGTCGCAGATGCTCGCACAAATTGAATTTGCTATGAATAATACAATTTATTGCTCAGCTAAACAATCTCCAAGTAAATTGCTATTTGGAGTTGAACAGCGTGGTACTACCATAGATTTTTTGACTGAATATCTGCAAAAAAGGAATTCTGATGAGAATTTTCGTGACATAAAACAAATTCGAACCGACGCGTCAGGGGCTATTATGAAATCGCTGGAAAGAAATTTAAAATATTTTTTAGACAGGAGCAAACCTGCAAAATCATATAATGAGGGAGATTTCGTTGTCATTCGTTATACTGACACTACTGTTAGGAAAAACAGGAAATTTAATGAAGTTTTCTGAGGTCCTTATGTCGTTCACAAAGTGTTGCCTAATGACCGATACGTTGTCAGGGATATTGAGAACTGCCAAATTACCAAGCTGCCATACGATGGAATAATTGAAGCTTCTCGAATGCGAAAGTGGTTAAATAAGGATATTTGATTAAGGGCAATAAAAAGTCAGGACTGCCGAGCTGTAATGAATGTAACAATATCGTATAATCCTTTTATTTATTGTATAATATAATATAAGGTAACACCCTCTGTATGTCATGTTATTTCACCACACTTGTTAACAGCTATGTAAAAGTGTGTACTTTATTCCTTATAAGCAACTATGTAAAGTTAAATGCAGGGCAGCCAGCATTGTTATATAAGATATAGACAAGCGTCATTAAGAAAAGCAAGTCAGAACGTTCGTGAATAAAGACAAACGAACACGCAAGTGCACATCAAGTGTTTTATTTTAACGTTACAATTGTTAATAAAGAGACAAATTCTCAATCCTTTATTAAATATAAGGTTACCTTTTATAAAGTGCAGCTGGAGTATGAAGCTCGTCGTGCAGTATATAAAGCCAAAACGATACAAAAAAAATGTAGCGAGTACAAAAACTAGCAGAGAAAGAGAAGGTGACAGACAATGCCTAATAAACCGTAAGCGGTTCTATGAGTTAGATTTGGTGTAACTCAAACTAAAGATTAACCCTGGTGGGCCAGTCAGTACCAAAGTGGTACCGCCTTTCAAAAAAATAAATTTAAGAGTTTTTAATTAAACATTGCCGGCCACATTGCAAGATAACAGTATGTTGCAACAATATACTTAAAAATAGACTTTAAAATAGTTATAAAATAAAAAGAGTATAGTTCATGAGAGCTTTTTATATTTATTCAAAATATTTCTTTTCAAAAATAACTTAAAATTAGAAACAGTCTAAGACCGGACCAGCAAAAGACGGAAGGTTAGGAAACGGTCCGTTGAACCGGACCAGCCGATGCCGGGATTTTTTAAGACGGTCTATAAGACCGGACCAGCCGAAGCCCGAAGTTGTGAGACGGTTTAGGAGACCGGACAAGCAGAGGCCGGATGTTTTTTTTTTTCTTAAACGGTACAACTGACCGGACCCCTAAAAAGAGGATTGACCGGAGATAATCCAGCCAAATTTTTTATTTTGAGCCATTGGTAGGCCCGGGCTCGAATAAACTTGACTCCTCATAATTTGAGGAGTTGTTTCAGGTCCCAAAACTAACGCAACTCGATTAGCGACGTTAAAGCTTGGATCAGCAAGCTGAAGCCCTTTAAAAGACTCTCGAGTAGAGTCGGAAACGGATTCGGAAGGAGTGTTAATACCACTCATCTTCGCAACTTTAACCGTAAGTGCTAATTTCTCTACGCATCTCAATTGAGTCAAGCTATCTCAATTGAGATGCGACAATATCTATCGCCATCCACCTGAGAATAAGGAAGCTGCAATTGCCGGGCAAGAAATGAAACACAACAAAGAACTTCAACTTTAACAGCTTGGCTATAAATTATGAGTTGCCACCTGACTCTAATATTTTATTTTTGTGTATTCCTAAATATTAGGTAAAAATTGCTGTTGTTACTTGTTGAAAATAGTTCACTTCACATATGGACTTTTTGCCTAAAAAACTGGCCCTTAGGCCCATAGTGTTGTGGAACAAAAATATTCCGAAACTGGCTCTTGAATTCAGAAAGTCCATTTCTTTTTATACATTTGTAGGAACTAGCTATGGTCATATTTGTTAGGATTTCATTTTATTTGGGAATTTTTATTGGGAATTAAAAAAGAGAAAAGGAACTAAAAAACAATCCATTTATCCAATTATTGGTATTTCAAACCAACTTTAAAAATGAAATTAATTTGGTAATTGTGTACAGTAAAGTCAACCATTTATTTAGAGAATGTAATTAAAAATTAGTACAATCTATCAAATTTATTAAAAAATTGACGATATTTAAAAGTGGTAACCACAAATACGGTTATGCTGATCAATATGCCATTAAATTATAGTTTCAGTACAACCAACCGAATTGTGGATGCAACTAATGCTCTTTATTGGTAAACGAACTTTAATATACATATATCTCTTTTCAAAACAAATTTAAAATTAGATAACAGAAATTATAAGTGCTTATGGTGTAGTGGGTAGAGAGGTAGCCTAAATTTTAAATATTAAAATATTTTTTTTTTATTAAAATAATAAAATGTTTAAATATCAAAGAAAATAAAACTGTGGAATATAAATATTAAATTCAATAACTGAATATTGGCTTTCCCAACAAAAAATATAGTTTTTAGTACTGCATATGTACATTAGGGCGTCCTTAAGTGGCGTGCCCAGGGGGGCCCGGGCCCCCCGAAATTATTTCCAAAATACAATTTTTTTTATTATTGTAACTATTTTACCCTTTATAAAATCGTTGATTTATTTACCTTTTAAATAAATCGAGTTCTTTCTATATTGCAAATAATAAACACCGTTTGAAATTATCTATAGCTCTACTTATTTATAACCGTCACTAAAAATTACAGAAATACACTTTAATAGCACACTTTATTTACACGATTTAGATAAACTAAACGTTAGCCACACTTAAGTTCTTCAAACTTTGCGTTTTACTTATGAACTGAACTACTGTGTCATCGAGTACCAGTATTTATATGAGTAGTCAGGTATTCTAGTTATTTCTAGTTTATTACCACACTAGATTTTTCCAGCTGTTAAAATTAGTGTGAAGAAATTTCTAGGTGTAAAAATTTCGTGTAACACTGCGGCCCACTTAAGCCTGTTCGTCCCGAACAGACATAGCTATTCCTTTTCCATAGTTGGCTAGTCGTTCCAGATGAACAACCTTCATCTTTGACCTTGGGCTCTGATCTTTCTGTATTCTGTATACCACATCATTCAACCTTTTGATTACTCTGTAGGGTCCGTCCCAATGCGTTTGTAGTTTGGGAGATAATCCTTTCTTTCGTTGCGGGTTAAAAAGTAGAACCAGCTGACCCTCATTAAATCCTTCAGAATTTGCTGCCCTATCATACCTCGCCTTCATCTTGTCGCTCACCATTTTAATTCGATTGCGGACGAACTCCTGACGTTTGTTGAGGTCTTCTTGTTCGCGGGAAGAGTTGTCTTTATCCATAGCGGCGGGCTTAACACCAAATTCCAATTCGCTTGTTGTTTTAACTTCTCTATAGTTTTTGTAACTCCAAGATGACCTTCATGGAACTCCCTCAATATCTCGTTTATTCTAGATGCCGGCACCCCAATTAAATTGGCCACATTTTTGCCGTCGGCATTTTCCCATGTACCGTATAAGCAACCATTTAACACTTGCAGGCTATGCCACTGGGCCCAATATGCCTTCATCAGCGGACTTTCAGCTGATATCTGCTCGCGGGCAGGCCTCCTGTTTTCTTCTTTATCTGATATAATCTTCGCTAACATGGGGTCGCTCCGTTGCACCGCTGACCAGGCTTCACTCGACTCGATATGCGTTTGTCGGATGTCCACGATACGGTCTTTTCCTTTAGCCTTTAAACTGTGCTTGCCATGTTTCCTACCCTTGCTTTGCTCAATGGTAACCGGTTTTCTTACTTGAGCCTTGTTCTCATATCCAACATCAAGGGGTATTTCAACATTCCGCCAAATCATAACTTTTTGCCCCATATGCAGATTAATGCCGTGACTAATCATAAAATCTGCACCAATGATTATTTCGTCCACAATATCGGCAACAATAAATACATGATAGACGCTTACGTTGGAGATCGTTAGTTTTACATGCACTTTGCCATAGACAGTACCAGTTTCCCCAGTAGCTGTGCGCAGTCTCACGCCATACAATGGTTCATTTGCCTCCTTAACTAAATCGGGTCTGATGACAGACTGTGATGCTCCTGTGTCTATAGTGCAAATGTGCTTTCTGCCGTTGATATATCCGCAAGCAGTAAGACTGCTTTTTCCCTGCTGTATTCCAGATATGGAGATTGTGGGGCCCTCACTTGCACAAGTTGGATCGTGCGCCGCAGTGTTAGCGCTTTTAAATTTTAACGGTGGCCCTGGGTTAATCGGCGATCGGCCCGAAGGCTCTTCCTTGGTGCTTTGCAGTTTCGCTGAAAGTGTCCCATTTTACCGCAGTTGTCCTTCGATTTGCCTCGCTTTTCACCTAATGCCTTCAGAACTGCCTCTTTTAGCTTCCTTAACATGGTACTTATATCTTCCTCTTTTTCAGCGGTTACTTCGAGGTTTCGCACATTAAATATTTGCGGCTTAGCAATTATTTTCGCAGTCTCCTGTGACAGCGCAAATGAAACAGTTTCCGCAAAAGATGATTTTCGTGTAGCACACACCGCGTACCTTACATCAGGATCATGAATTCCCTTCACGAATGCTTCAATTTTGAATTCATCTAATAATGGATGATTTTCGCCCGGATACGCCAGCTGCACCAACCGCTCAATTTCTGTTGCAAAATCTTGCAACGAATCATTTGCTTTCTGTAGTCTACCTCTAAGTTCCATTCGGTAAATTTCCTTTTTGTGTTCGCCACCATACTTTCGCTACAGTGCCACCATTATGTCGTCATAATTATTTCTGCAGGTAATTGGCACACTTTCTAGAATTTCTGCAGCGTTTCCTTTTAAAGCCAGAATCAACTCTATAGCTTTTTCTTCGATGTTCAACATATTTCCAGCAGCAACTGTCTCGAACTGGAACTTGAAAACATTATATGGTACGCTGCCGTCAAAAGTAGGGGCCTTTGCTCTACCAGAACTTTCCTGAATAATTCTTATTGGACCCTCTTGGCATTGGAGATTATTTACTTGATTTTCTAGATTTTGTATTTTTCTCTCAACATCTTTGGCTTGTATTTCCACGCCAGTCTCTAAGTCGGAAACTCCTTTTGCCACCTCAGAAACTTCTCTAGAATTTTCTTGAAGTTTTTCTTCAATTTTAATTAACAGCTTCGTTTCCATCTTAGCTAACAGTTTCTCGTTGTCTGCTCTCGAAGCTTCTAACATTTTCATGTTGTCTGTTCTTGAAGTTTCTAGCAGTTTCATTTCCATTTTAGTTTCTCGCTGTCTGCTCGAGAAGTTTCTATTTTTTCCATCAAAGCAGCAAACAGTGCGCTTAGCTCCATATTACCTTCTGTTTTACGGGTACTAACTTCCATTGCTTCTTTTTCATCAAATTCGTAAGTCGCAATGTCAATGTTACGCCGCTCGAATTCTTCTATCAGCCGTTTTTGCAATTCCGTCTTATTACCTGCTGTCGGTAGCTCCAACTTGCTCAATTCCTTCTTGAGCTGTTCCACCTTAAGCTCCTCCAATTTCATGACTGCTATTTATTTTGCAATCCCACTTCTGACACTAATTGTTAAGATTTTACCCTTTACAAAATCGTTGATTTATTTACCTTTTAAATAAATCGAGTTCTTTCTATATTGCAAATAATAAACATCGTTTGAAATTATCTATAGCTCTATTTATTTATAACCGTGACTAAAAATTACAGAAATACACTTTAATGGCACACTTTATTTACACGATTTAGATAAACTAAACGTTAGCCACACCTAAGTTCTTCACACTTTGCGTTTTACTTATGAACTGAACTACTGTGTCATCGAGTACCAGTATTTATATGAGTAGTCAGGTATTCTAGTTATTTCTAGTTTATTACCACACTAGATTTTTCCAGCTGTTTAAATTAGTGTGAAGAAATTTCTAGGTGTAAAAATTTCGTGAAACACTATGTTTGGTACACATATATACAAAATAGCTTGTATATTTTTGTTTCCAATTGATTTGCTTTGCAAGCCCAAATGATTTTTTGCAAGTCCAATTGAGTTTTACCAGATTTCAGGGAAATTTGCTGAAATATGTGCAGAAAGGAGAAATTTGCTCAGTTTTTCTCAGTTACCGAATCCTGTTATATGTACAGAATTTTATTTGGCGCCTTCTTACGATGAAATCTCTATACTGAGCCTTTCTCTATTATTAATTATTTCGTTATTAATTATTTGGTTAAAAACAACCAAATATACACTTTTAGGTTTTTTAAAACCCAGTCAATTGAATTTTTTATTTAATTTAACACCTTTTATCTTTTTTCGAGCGTTTTCTAAAAAATAAATAAAGGTCGATTTACACGTCGACTATCCTTGCTTGCTTTTTCTCAGTATTGGGTTTAAAAATCAGCAAACCAACAAAATAATAAAAACGTTAGACAAATTATATATGTAGTTTATTGTTTATATTAATATTGTATTTTGTGTAGTTGTGATCTGGCTAAATAAAATCTAAACTAAATTTAGGTATCCAAATTTCTTTGAAATTTTAAAAATTGTTCAAATATTTTGACAAAAAAATTTTAAAACTTTTGTCAATTTGTATTAAGGTTATAATTTATTTAGCTACCTCGTACAGTTCCTAAGTGGAATTATTTAATTTGTATATTTTCTTTAAAACAAAAAATTCCAATTGTAAAACTTTTTTTAATTAAAAATCTTAGATTCAAATACCACAGTAACTGGAATCCCCAAAATTTAAGATTAATGAGTCTATTTTTATATCAAAACATTTGTATTTAAAATTGAAAATATTTAATTACCAACATTTTCAAAGTACTTACATTATAAAAATGATGCCAAGTCTTGAAAATTCTTGGCTTTTCTCATTTAAATGTATACAAAAATATTTGTCATAAAAATATTTGAAATTTTTCTATTTGTAATTTGATAGAATATTAAAAACAACAAAAGCTAACAAATAAACTATATGTTTGTTAGTTAATGTAGAGCAGGGCATAAAATATAATTGCTATATTTCGTGTTGCGTTAAAGTCCATATATGAAAACAAATAGTTATAGATATATAAAGAGATAGCATTAGAGATATAAAACAAAGCTATTTTGTTGTATAAAAAAATAGACAAAATTACCCAAAAATTACAATTGAAATTAAAAAAAATCCGAAATAAAAGAACACAATTTAAATTCAAAAAATTACAAATAAAATTCAAAAATTCGCAATCGATACTTAAAAAGATCAAAACCAAACGCAATTAAAAAAATTATTAAAATTCAACAAATATTTATTTAATTTGGTGTTTTGAATTTCAATTGATGCTTTATAAATTATATTTGGAGTCATTCCAAAAGTTTTTGAAACAATCTAATAGTTTTGAAATGGTCATTGAATTTGAGTAAAAATTTGCACGTTTCTATTCCACGTTCCCGATATCTTCGCTGTTATTAATTTTTAAAAAATTCTTAAAATGTAATTAATTTGGGGCAAAATTTCATAATGAAATTAACACTAAAAATGCAATGAAAATTAGATTGCTTCTTTTATTCAATATGTAAAATAACACCTGTTTGAAGAAATAAAAACGACCCCAAATACGATGAAATAAAAATGGACCCAAAATATGCAAAGCAATGTTGCTTGTGCACAGCATTATACGCATTTACATATATTATTATTTATGGAATCAATAACATCCGAATGTACTCCCTAAACATTAAAGTTACTTGGGCCAACGTAAATTGAAATATTTTAAAGAATTTGTATTGTATAACACCCTCTATTTGTCATGTTATTTCACTACACTTGTTAACAGCTATGTAAAAGTGTGTACTTTATTCCTTATAAGCAACTATGTAAAGTTAAATGCAGGGCAGCCAGCATTGTAATAGAATATAGACAAGCGTCATTAACCTATTAATGGCCAAATAAAATTTGGAGGAAAAAATGAAATAAAAAATATATTTATGTTATAGACAAATGCATCAAATAGAATAAAGAAAAATCGATATTGAAAGAAAAATTAATATATCCTTGAAAATTGTCAAGGAGCAAAAAGTGGAAACCGACTCTCCCACATACACCGTTTTGAAATTCGCTGTTTTAAAGTTTGATTCAACAGGTTCAATTAGTGCCTAATTAAATAATAAACACTAATTACACATATATTCAAATTTTTATTACAAATTTCAATAATTAAATTTTTACCTTTAAGAAAAAGGTTGACAAAATTTAACATTTTTCAATTGCCATCAAACGATGTGGATTTAAGCAATAATAACAGTATTAAATTGGAAAAAGCTTTTGCTTTTAATTTCTAAATTTAGTTGGCTCTCAGAAAATTATTTTACTTAAATTATAGGACAAATAATGTGAGAGAAAATCTAAAAAAGTCAAGGTGTACTCAGTTGAGTACAATGGCTTCTAATGGGTTAAGAAAAGCAAGTCAGAACGTTTGAGAATAAAGACAAAGGAACACGCAAGTGCACATCAAGTTTTTTATTTTAACGCTACATCGTCAGAAGTGGGATTACCCTAAAAAGAAAAATAAGATGGAATCGAATTTAAATAGAAGACAGCTGCACTTTCGCTTATAATGCCCAAGCCGCTGCTGCTGTCTCTTGTTTGGACACTACGACCACTACCGTTAGTGCTTCAAATTTAACACCTATCACCTTTCCGCCGGTTGAGGTAACAGGTAGTTCCTCACTACATACAATAAATGCAGCTTCTGCTTTTACAAAAGAGCCGATCACCACCGATGAGTATTCCTACGCTACAAACAATAAAGTTCAGGCCGCTTCAAATTTATCGACCGCCGCTACGATTTTTACCGCCGTTACCGAAAATGTTGACACTCAGAACTCAGCCAACCCTTATGTGCTTATGACGTCATCGAACAATGATAAAACAGAGGCAGAAAAGCTGGACGACGAAATAGAAATTTTACATCGGCGTTATGAAGTTTTACGTTTACGCAAGGAAATAGAACAAATGGAACGAAATGTAGATATTGATCCACATGATTCTCTTGTATCTAAACGTATGGTTAATTTTTACGACATCGAACACGCTAAAACATGTAAAAGCCGACGAGCTGCTTAAATGTTTAACTTTAAGAAACTGCTTAATTGGCTCCGCGAGTTTGATGCTTGGAAGAGGGGCAATGACATATTCAGAACTCAAAGCAAAGCTAATAAAAGAATTTGGGTGTACGGTTAGCCGTCAAGAAGTTTATAATACCTTACACCGCCGAATAAAAAAACCTGACGAAAGTGTCTGACGCTATGTAATGAAAATGGAATCTATAGCAATACATAGTGATGTGAGTGACTTTGAGCTCGTAGCATTTGTGCAAGAGGGTCTGAATGGCCGCATATCAGATTTTATTCTTTTTGCTGCTGCAAAAACAATTGATGCTGTACACATGTACGAACAACGACAAAGTGTAAGAGGTGGCGCAGATGGCTCTACAAACAGAAAATCAAATGCAGTCGAAGTAAAAACAAATACGCCAAAAATAAGCAACGAGGGAATGCGTTGTTTTAATTGCTCGAAAATGGGACATATGAACCCGCAGTGCCCTTATGAAGAACGACCAATTGGTGTTTACTTCAACTGTTGTCAAATTGGACACGATCGTATATCGTGCAATAACACAAAGCGTATACAATGATTAAAGACAACTGTTGCTGCTATAGTTGAGGGTGATGTATCCACCGATGAAGATACAAGCTCTGTCAATTTTGTTAATATGGTATGTTTAAGGTTTATTCATTTAAATAGTGAACAACTTTGTGATTTTAAAATTACTTTATTTATTTTCGATACTGGCAGCCCGGTAAATTTGGTACCCGAATCTGAGGGCCCGTTTAAAATTACTAAAGTTCGAACGCAAACTAAATTTCAAGGTCTTGGTAGAACGAAAATAAGTTCTGCAATCTCATTTGGAAATCAAACTCATTCAATTACTTTACTTCTTGTGCCTGATGCAATTTTACCTATTCCCTTACTATTGGGACAAAACTTTCTTAATGTATTTAAAATTCGTTTATGTCACATAGACAAATCAATCAGTTCCTTGAATAAATTGAATATTGAAAATCATAGTTCATTGAAAAATTTATTCTTTTGCTCGCTAAATTCAAATATTCCTGAAAAGGTAGCATCAGGAATAATTGATCTTTTTCCTTCTGCTCTGACAGTCGATTCAGGCAAATATGTTAGGATAACGGCATTGAAACAATTGACCAGAAATCTATAGCTACGTCGAATTTCAAAACAGATTGCATAATTTTATCCGAAGTTTTACGCCGACTGGCATCTTTAGGTCTGGAATTAAATTTAACAAAGTGTAAATTTGTTTTTACACGGTGAATGAAAATGGCATACGTCCTAATGATTTGCATCTGCGAGTACTGCCACAATATTCTCTCCCCATAAATTTTAAACAATTATAATAGTGTCTTGGGTTGTTTTCATACTTTCGAAAGTTTGTAAGAGACTACGCCAAAATTGTGCACCCACTGCAACGTTTGCTGAGGGATGGTAAACATTTTAATTTTGATGAATCTTGAAGGCAATATTTTTATGAATTAAGGGGAAAGTTAACAACACCGCCAGTCTTAGCACTTTGTAACTCTCAGAATGAAACTGAATTACATACAGATGCAAGCAAAGTGGGATTTGGCGCTGTGTTATTGCAAAGACAAAATGATGGAAAGTTTTACCCTGTTTTCTTTTTCTCTAAGGCTACTACGGCGTCGGAGTCTCGAATGCAGAGTTTTGAGCTTGAAACCTTGGCGATCATACATGCTCTAAATCCCTTCGATACTTATTTGAGGGGCATATTATTTAAGATTGTCACCGACTGTAAGGCCCTTGCTTTGACCTTGAACAAAAAGGACATTAGCTCGAAAATTGCCAGGTGGACCTTACAGATGGAACATTATGGCTATAGGATTGTACATAGAGGAGGGGTGACGATGGGTCATGCAGATGCTTTGAGCAGATGTCATGAGCTAGTGGTGGCACCGAGTGATTGCAACCGTGAGATAGTGAAGGGGATCTGTGTAAAATCGAATGAAACATTCAACGATGTTGACTCTAAATATGCTCCCGACGCTGAAATTAAGCCTTCTTCTCACAAGGACTCGCCTTCGTGTAGCAATATTTGCTTTCCGACTTCTGCCATTATGTATAATGAGACCTGTAAGTGTGATTGACGAGGGAGAACTAAATTTCATTATTCAGGTTACTTAGGATAGGGACGATGAGATAACGGGGATGAAGTTACGCTTAGAGAAAGAGGAGGTACCAAACTTTAAGTCAGTGGACGGTGTAGTCTTCCGAGGGAATTGCAACGATAAATGACTATTGTGCGTTCCTCGGGAATTGGAGGAGAATGTTATCAGATCAGTACATGAGAAAATTTGCCACATGGGCATTGAAAAGACATATGAGCAGATCAGAAAAAACTATTGGTTCAGGAGCATGAAAGAGAAAATTGAAAAATTTATAAGAAACTGTCTTCGATGTATTATTATTACATGAGCAAAATTTGCCCAACATACTTAAGAAACCAATACCGTTTGATACGATACACATCGATCATTTTGGTCCACTCCCCTCCGTAAATTCTCAGCGAAAGCACATTTTGGTTGTAATTGACGCTTTTACAAAGTTCGTTAAATTATTCGCAGTAAAATCAACTAGTACGAGGGAAGTTATTGCTTGTTTAGACAAATATTTTGTGAATTACTCAAGACCTAGACGAATTATAAGTGATCGTGGTACATGTTTCACTTCTTCTGAAGTCAGTTCTTATCTCCTAGGAAATAATGTAGACCACATTTGAATTGCAGTGGCAACCGCGCAGGCAAACGGGCAAGTTGAAAGGGTAATTAAGGTAATGTTGAGTAAGGTTATAGGCCCTTTAAACCACGCTGACTTGTCGCAGATGCTCGCACAAATTGAATTTGCTATGAATAATACAATTTATTGCTCAGCTAAACAATCTCCAAGTAAATTGCTATCAGTTGAACAGCGTGGTACTACCGTAGATTTCTTGACTGAATATCAGCAGAGAAGAAATTCTGATGAGAATTTTCGTGACATAAAACAAATTCGAACCGACGCGTCAGGGGCTATTATGAAATCGCAGGAAAGAAATTTAAAATATTCTTTAGACAGGAGCAAACCTGCAAAATCATATAATGAGGGAGATTTCGTTGTCATTCGTTATACTGACACTACTGTTAGGAAAAACAGGAAATTTAATGAAGTTTTCTGAGGTCCTTATGTCGTTCACAAAGTGTTGCCTAATGACCGATACGTTGTCAGGGATATTGAGAACTGCCAAATTACCCAGCTGCCATACGATGGAATAATTGAAGCTTCTCGAATGCGAAAGTCGTTAGATAAGGATATTTGATTGAGGGCAATCAAAAGTCAGGACTGCCGAGCTGTAATGAATGTAACAATATCGTATAATCCTTTTATTTATTGTATAATATAATATAAGGTAACACCCTCTGTATGTCATGTTATTTCACCACACTTGTTAACAGCTATGTAAAAGTGTGTACTTTATTCCTTATAAGCAACTATGTAAAGTTAAATGCAGGGCAGCCAGCATTGTTATATAAGATATAGACAAGCGTCATTAAGAAAAGCAAGTCAGAACGTTCGAGAATAAAGACAAACGAACACGCAAGTGCACATCAAGTGTTTTATTTTAACGTTACAATTGTTAATGAAGAGACAAATTCTCAATCCTTTATTAAATATAAGGTTACCTTTTATAAAGTGTATCTGGAGTATGTAGCTCGTCGTGCAGTATATAAAGCCAAAACGATACAGAAAAAATGTAGCGAGTAAAAAAACTAGCAGAGAAAGAGAAGGTGACAGACAATGCCTAATAAACCGTAAGCGGTTCTATGAGTTAAATTTGGTGTAACTCAAACTAAAAATTAACCCTGGTGGGCCAGTCAGTACCAAAGTGGTACCGCCTTTTAAAATAATAAATTTAAGAGTTTTTAATTGTACATTGCCTGCCATATTGCAACATAACAGTATGTTGCAACAATATACTTAAAAATAGACTTTAAAATAGTTATAAAATAAAAAGAGTATAGTTCATGAGAGCTTTTTATAATTATTCAAAATATTTCTTTTCAAAAATAACTTAAAATTAGAAACGGTCAAAGACCGGACCAGCAAAAGACGGAAGGTTAGGAAACGGTCCATTAAACCGGACCAGCCGATGCCGGAATTTTTTAAGACGGTCTATAAGACCGGACCAGCCGAAGCCGGAAGTTGTGAGACGGTTTAGGAGACCGGACCAGCCGAGGCCGGATTGTTTTTTTTTTTCTTAAACGGTACAACTGACCGGACCCCTAAAAAAGGGATTGACCGGAGATAATCCAGCCAAATTTTTTATTTTGAGCCATTGGTAGGCCCGGGCTCGAATAAACTTGACTTCTCATAATTTGAGAAGTTGTTTCAGGTCCCAAAACTAACGCAACTCGACCAGCGACGTTAAAGCTTGGATCAGCAAGCTGAAGCCCTTTAAAAGACTCTCGAGTAGAGTCGGAAACGGATTCGGAAGGAGTGTTAATACCACTCATCTTCGCAACTTTGACCGTAAGTGCTAATTTCTCTACGCATCTCAATTGAGTCATGCTATCTCAATTGAGATGCGACAATATCTGTCGCCATCCACCTGAGAATAAGGAAGCTGCAATTGCCGGGCAAGAGATTCACTTAAATAGCTGACTACAGCATGGACCCAGAGCAGCACGGACCGTGATCGGCGCCTTTAGGTGGTACAATTTGAGTTGCAGTGTTGGAGCAAATGTAATTATTTGCCTGACAGGCAGCGAACAAATTTGGACATCGGATGAAGACGGAAGGGTACTAAAAACAGCAAGTTGTTTATCAGAGCCTTTACGCTCAGTACGTGAAGGTTGACGTTTAGCAGACTGTGTAATTTTCAAAGAAGGTTTAGCTGGAAGGGAATGTTTTTTAGAGGCCTCGGATTGAGTGGGTCGAGCATAGTGAAAAAGAGTGCTGTGGTACAGTCCTTGGCCATATGTGTATTAGCCAGGCAACGGGAGCAGTACCGATGTAAGAGAACCATTCGAAGTTTCCGGTCATGACTCATCTTCTGAAAGGCCTTACAATATTGTAAAGGGTCCTTGAATTTACAAATTTTGCACAAGCGTGGAACCTGACGAAGTACTAGTGGTTAGTGCAGGTTGAGCTACGTCTGAAGTAGACGCAACTTCCAGAGGAGTTATACTAGCGGAAGGTAGTTCCTCCGGAGCAACCGATGTAGCAGGCAAAGGAAGGGGAAAAGACAAAGGTGGGTCTGTTACGTCAATAGTCGCATCCTCCCATGGGTAAGGCATTCATTTTCTAGGAAACAATGAAGATTAACGAATGCGAAGAAAACAAAATTAGTGTATACACAAATAGTCAAAACAACCAGTTTAGCGATGTGTCGTCGTACAACCCCGTTCGCAGTGCGTACGTCGACAACCCTAATATGATCGTCACTACCCGGATATAATTTAACGACACGGCCTAGCCTCCATGAAGTTGAGGGCAGCTGTTCGTGGCGAATGACAACTAAGTCGTTTTCTTTTAATTCACGTTCCGGATTTTTCCATTTATAACGCTTGTGTAGGCTCATTAAGTACTCTTCTTTCCACCGATGGCAAAGATATTGAGACAGAGCTTTAATTTTTTAAAATCGGTTTACAATGCTAAGCGGTGATTCGTGTATAGCATTCTCAGGCGGAGCCAGTAGCGGAGCGCCGATTAAAAAATTACCATGAGTTAGCGCGACCATTTAGTGTGGATTCTCGGACATCGAACAAAAGGAACGAGAATTCAAGCAGGCTTCGATTCTTGCCAGAAGAGTGGAAAGTTCATCAAATGTGTATTTAAAGTTCTGGCCTTCTTTTCTAAAATAAAGTTTGAATCTTTTTACTCCAGCCCCCCAGAGTCCACCCATATGTAAAGCTCCGGCAGGAATGAAATGCGATGTAAGACCCTGAATACCATATGTAGAACACACAGAGGTCTGACTTTCCCTCAGAAAAGCCTTAAAGTTCTTTTCCAAATCAAGAGAGGCACCCACAAAATTCGTGCTATTGTCAGAAAATATAGTGTTCGGACAACCTCGTCGCGAAACAAATCTCTGAAAAGCTGCTAAGAAAGTAGCCATAGAAAGGTCAGAAGTTGCCTCCAAATGAACTGCTTTTGTAGAAAAGCAAACAAAAATACAAACATAAGTCTTTGTTATTTCACAAGCCCTACCAATAAAGCTTTTGACATCTAAAGGCCCAGCAAAATCTACACCAGTTGTAATAAAAGGCCTGTCAAGAGAAATACGTTCAGGAGGAAGGGCAGCCATAATTTGACTGCAAGAGCGTTTACGGTCAAGAATAGAATGCTTACAGCGACCAATAACTGCATGAATTTTCGATTTAAATCTAGGAACTTTATATTAAATGTGAAGTTTCCGCAGCATTAACAGATTCCCTAATTTGGCATATGATAGTCAACATCAAATTATTCTATCAAAGGACTGCCCTATTGCTCTTAAAATCGTTCACAATTGTCATCTAAAAAATCTACATGCTGGTGTTACTTTAATGATCGCTACACTGCGTCAGAAATACTGGAACGTAGGTGCCCGAGAATTAGTCAAACGTGTCTATCGGCTATGTAAAGTTTGTCATCGCTAGAGTACTAAATCCAATGAACAGCTAATGGGTAACTTACCCAAATATCGTGTAAATGCTGCATATCCGTTTTATAAAGTTGGTTGTGATTCTGCAGGTCCCATTATGTACAAACAACATAATGGTCGTAAGGCCCCTGTTGTTAAGGCCTATGTTGCAGTGTTTATTTGCCTAGCCACAAAGGCATTACACTTGGAACTGGTTTCTGACTTAAGTTCTGAGGCGTTTCTAGCTGCGCTGGACGGATTTTTGGCAAGAAGAGGACTTTGTGGTCACATCCACAGTGCCAATGGAACCAATTTTCAAGGAGCTGCTAAGAAACTTGGCGAAATCTACAAATCGGTAATGAAATTTGAATTTAATACTAAAGTTTCAGATTTCTTATCTTCTAAAGGTATACAATGGCATTTTATTCAATCTGCGGCCCCGCACTTTGGCGGTGCTTGGGAATCTACAGTTAAATCAATGAAGTATCCCCTTAAACGAACTATTGGTCAAGCTACCCTAAACTACGAAGAGCTCAATTCTGGTCAGCAGTGTAGACCAGAATTGAGGCCCCTCTAAATTCTGGACCACTAGTCCAAGCTGACTCCGATGACCTGCCATATATTAGTCCAGGCAATTTTTTGATAGGCAGACCTCTAAATGCCCTGCCCGAAGTTGACGTTACACATTTCGAGATATCTGCTCTGACCAAATGGCGACTAATTCAGCAGCTTACCCAATACTTTTGGTCTCGCTGGTCCAATGACTATCTTCTGTCTCTTCAACCAAGAGTGAAGTGGCAAAACGAAAATTCTAATCTAAAAATAGATGACGTCGTCCTGCTACGAGAAGAGAACATGCCTCCCGCTTGCTGGAAACTTGGTCATGTGATAGAAACACATGCTAGCTCTGACGGTCTTGTAAGAGTGGCTACGATAAAGACTGAATCATCAACGTATCCCTTGCCAAAAGATGATTGAACTCCAATACCTCCGTTCAAGGCTGGCAGAAAGTTAACGTCGTTTTACTATGTTAATTTTTATATTAATTTATATTCAATGTTTTCATCTTTATTTTTTATTAACATTCGTGTTTAAGTCTCACCACAATGTTATTCTATTTTTCTTTAATAATTAACGGTATAATGGTGTGATATTATTTGAGTAGTTATTTACCTATTGTTGTTGTATGACTGTAACATTGAGTCAATCATACTGTCTTTGATTTGTAATAAGATGCACAAGTGGTTTGACTACTTTTTAAATAAATTAGTTATAGAAAGACAATCAAAGACGATAGGTCTTTTTATTTCGCAAACATTTTTGGTGACCTCGGCATGATATACGTACGTGTATATGTGTATATAAAGTTTATATACTAAAATTTGTACTGACTGTACAATAACAGTTTTTTATATGCCATTTGCTGCATCATAAAGGCAATTTTGTTGGAAAAATAATTCTAACTGTTTATGTAAAATAAGGCTGTAAATCTATTATAATTAAAGTAAAATAATTTGTACATGCCGGTAGCTGTATTTATAAAAACAAAATTGGACAATAAATATTATAATCGAGTGAATAAATATTAAACTTTTATTAAAATTACAATGGATGCATTACGTAATAAAAGAGCCAACCTCAAAGGAACAACAACCATCGCCTTCTATTGCTAAGGCCCAACAAAAAGTTAAACAAGTTCGCGCTTTTACTAGCGCTTTGAAATAGGGCTGTGTTGTATGCTCTCAAAATCATCACTTACCATGGTGTCCTTCGTTTAAAGAGAAAAATCTATGCTTCAACTGCTTGAAACCGAACCACCGTGTTCAAAATTGTCCGCCAAAAGCGATTAAGTCCATTTCAGGATGAGCATGGTGTACTTCGTGTGGGAGGTAGACTTTGCAATGCTAATTTGGCATATGATAGTCAAAATAAAATGATTCTATCAAAGGACTGTCCTATTGCTTTTAAAATCGTTCATAATTGTCATCTAAAAAATCTACATGCTGGTGTTACTTTGCGATTCCAAAAGTTTTTGCATAGCGTCATGGTGCATTGTGGTTGAGTTGAGGGGGTCCCCAACAATGTTAGATGAGTGCAGCCTGGGATCAATAATCTCGGTGTATTTTGTTTTCATACGGAAATACCTGTTTTCAAACTCTACTAAATCCGCATCACAGCCTGTAGTATTCTCACCAATAGCAGCCATCTCTATATCCAGCGCTTGGAAATTGTCATATATTTTCTCTAATTTCTCAAGTCTGGCACTTATTTCAAAAAGCGAAGTTTCATTGGTAATCTGCGTTAGAAAATTTTCCAACCTGGTTGTTGTTCCTTTGAGGTTGGCTCATTTATTACGCAATGCATCCATTGTAATTTTAATAAAAGTTTAATATTTATTCACTCGTTTATAATTTTAGTTGTCCAATTTTGTTTTTTTTTTTTTTTAATTGTAAACGAGTTAATACATATTAACAAACTACGAGAATTTTTGTAATAAACAAACAAAACCGTCTGATTAAATGATAAAATTTACTAATATAATTCGAAATAAACTTATTTTCATATAACAATAATCAACCAGCAAAATAAAAATGTTTAAGAAAACAATTTCCCAGTTTAAAGAAAATTAAGAATCACATAAAAAAATTTCACAAAATTTGTATCTATTTGGTGATTAAAACTAATTGGTGTAATACCTACCAATGGTGTTAGATGTTACTTGAATAAAAGTCACATAATTTTACACAATATAATGAACGATATTCTATGTCTAAGCAAAGAAATTATAATAAAGGAGGAAAGATCGCCCGAAGATGAACATGACGGTAATGACCCCCAGGATATATTGCAAGTTAAAGCATGTGAGCTGGATAAAGGTCAATATAATTCCAATCACACTGTAGATAACTCCAATACAAATGACAACCAACAAACGATACAAGAGTTTAATAGAGACGAAGATCTCGGTGCAGTACGAACAAAACAAGGAATATATCAACAATACCCAACATATTCACATCAAATGATGCAGGATTTTGACAGTGATGAAGATTTAGCTGAAATACAAAAAATACATGTATTACAAAGTAAAAGACCAACTGTTAAAAGGCCACCAACTCCTATTTACCAACCAACTTTGTCTAAAGAATGTGCAATTTTTCAAAATTATTTTGTCTACCGGCAAGATTTTATAGACCATGTCCGAAAATACCATCCTAATAAAAAAGCTTTTCGATGTAGTGTTTGTTCTATGGTTTTTGTCAATATCCATTCGGTCATTCTAAAAATCATAAAGATAAAGTTAAGAAACATGTTTGTGAATATTGTTTTAAATCGTTTTTGCACCGTGACAGTTACAAACGCCACATAGAAACCCATACTAGAGGAAAAATTTACACTTGCTCTGTGTGTGGCATTTCCTATAAACATAAAGTTTCTTTGGAAAACCATAAAAAAACCCACTTGGAAATGGATGACAATAACAAGCAAATATCCATTGAAGAAAATGAGAACGAAGAAGATGATGATGATGAAAAGGATGATTATAATGTAGATAATGATGCTGACTTTGGATTTGGTAAAAAGACAAATCAGCAAAAAAACACGAACAAAGCTTTCGACAAATAAGGATGAAAACATTGCAGTACATGAAGATTATTCTGATACAAATGATTCTCAACAAATAATATTGACAGATGAAGAGGATGATAACGGAGATTATAATCATGATAGTGAAGCAGATGATTATGATTATAATGATAAAAATGATTTTATTTTGCATGAAAAAAAAAATAAAAAAAACTCATTCAATGTTAGCTGAGAATACAAAATTATCAGGACAGGAAGATAATTCTAATTCTTAACAAGTAATAAAAACAGAAAATGATTTCGATGCTGGTGTCAGAGCTCGAAAATGTCAGCTGTCGACAAAAAATGTGCTGTTTGTCATCAGGAAGATGAATCCCGCAAAATACTAACTAATCATGCTGAAAAATACCATCCCAATGAGGATGTTTTTAAATGCAATGTTTGCCTTTTGCTTTTTAAAAGTATTCATGCTATATCAAGTCATGTTGGAAGTCACGGTCGACAAATAATTCACAAAAAATGCGGAGTTTGTCATAAGGAATTTCCTGCTCGCCATGAACTTATTAAACATACTAAAGAATCTTATACTAATAAAAGAGCTATTAAATGTGCATTGTGTCCTAGGCTTTTTAAGAGTATAACTTGTATATCATCTCATAGAAGAAGTCATAAAAATATGTCCATGAAATATGTATGCAATGCATGCAACACTTCGTATTCGGAGCTTGGTAATTACAAATTTCATTTAAAATACCTTAAACACCAGCCCGGCTAGCTCAGTCGGTAGAGCATGAGACTCTTAATCTCAGGGTCGTAGGTTCGTTCCCCACGTTGGGCGCCAAGTTTGTGTTCGAAAAACGGTAATCACACATTTTACATTTAAAGACTACAAATTCAGGATGGAAATTTATAAGATGCTTGACCAAATCTTGATAGCTTTTTATAACCATTTTGCAAATAGGACACTTCCCTTCAAGTTTGTGTCTTGATTTTAATTTAATTAAAGTCTCTGATATATTATTAAAAATCTCATCTTCTTGAGTCTCATTTGCAGCAGAATTATTTTCTAAATATTTTGCTTCTTTTGCTTGATCAGATTCAACATTACCACTCGTAGTTGTTGTATCTTTAACTTTTTTTGATATATTTATCTCTTTATTGCATTCATTTGTTTCTTGTTGCGAATGAGTCCTTTGATGTGATACCAATGAATCTAAATGCTTATAGGATCTATCACATAAATTACAAGGATGTGCACCTTTAACGGTATAATGTATTCTTAAGTGAGTTTCTAGGTAATCTTTAAATGGAAAAGCCATGAAGCAAAATTCGCAAACATATTTTTTGGTCATTTTTTTATGAATTTTAAAATGACGATATACCGAACCATGGTGAGAAAAAGTAACAGCACAAATCCGAAGTTTTAAAGCTTTTGCACTGGGATGACATTTTTGAGCATGATGAATAAGATCACGATGAAAATCAAATATCTGGAAACAAATTACGCATTTATTGTCTAGCATTGGAGGCTTCTTCTTTTTACGGCATTTCGTGTTTGATGAAGTTTCGCTTATAGATTCTTCATCGACAGATGCATTTTGATGGAAATAAGGAATGTGTCAAACTTTCGCAATGGGTAGGAATAGGGACCACTAACTATATTATACTAGGACTAGTGTCAAGATCACTGTATTGATTTATTTAATACTTCCTAGGCACTCGATGCCCGACGACGCCCAAAAGTGGCCAGCATGTGTTTCTATCACATGACCAAGTTTCCAGTAAGCGGGCGGCAAGTTCTCTTCTCGTAGCAGGACGACGTCATCTATTTTTAGATTGGAATTTTCGCTTTGCCACTTTGCTCTTGGTTGAAGGGACAGAAGATAGTCATTGGACCAGCGAGACCAAAAGTATTGGGTAAACTGCTGAATTAGTCACCATTTGGTCGGGCAGGGCATTTAGAGGTCTGCCTATCAAAAAATGGCCTGGACTAATATATGGCAGGTCATCGGAGTCAGCTTGGACCAGTGGTCTAGAATTCAGAAGGGCCTCAATTCTGGTCAGCAGTGTAGTTAGCTCTTCGTAGTTTAGGGTAGCTTGACCAATAGTTCGTTTAAGGTGATACTTCATACATTTTACTGTAGATTCCCAAGCACCGCCAAAGTGCGGGGCGGCAGGTGGAATAAAATGCCATTGTATTCCATTAGAAGATAAGAAATCTGAAGCTTTAGCAATAAATTCAAATTTCGTTACCGATTTGTAGATTTCGCCAAGTTTCTTAGCAGCTCCTTGAAAATTGGTTCCATTGTCACTGTGGATGTGACCACAAAGTCCTCTTCTTGCCACAAATCTGTCCAGCGCAGCTAGAAACGCCTCAGAACTTAAGTCAGAAACCAGTTCCAAGTGTAATGCCTTTGTGACTAAGCAAATGAACACTGCAACATAGGCCTTAACAACAGGGGCCTTACGACCATTATGTTGTTTGTACATAATGGGACCTGCATAATCACAACCAACTTTATAAAAGGATATGCAGCATTTACACGATATTTGGGTAAGTTACCCATTAGCTGTTCATTGGATTTAGTACTGTAGCGATGACAAACATTACACAGCCGATAGACACGTTTGTCTAATTCTCGGGCACCTAAGATCCATTATTTCTGACGCAGTGTAGCGATCGTTAAAGTAACACCAGCATGTAGATTTTTTAGATGACAATTGTGAACGATTTTAAAAGCAATAGGGCAGTCCTTTGATAGAATGATTTACTGTAGACTATCATATGCCAAATTAGCATTGCAAAGTCTACCTCCCACACGAAGTACACCCTGCTCATCCAGAAATGGATTTAATCGCTTTAACTTTTTGCTAGCTATTGGAGCTTTTTTCCTGATATTATTTATGACTTCAGTGAAATTAACTTCTTGGTCGTATTTATAGAAAGCATTCTCTGCAGCTCTTAATTCATCGACGTTAAGAGGTAAATTATTATCAGATTTAGATTTAAACAATTTTATAGCTCTGTAACAATATCCTAGTACTCGTGTCATACGAAAGAAAACTTGATATTCGTTCATTTAAATTTGCAAAAACATCTGTTGAAATGAATTATGACAGTGCAACTATTTTTTCAACATGTAATTCTTCCTCAGTATTAATATCTTTTACTGATACAGGCCAGTCATCGACAGCCTTTAAGAGAAAGGCGGGGCCTTTGAACCACGTGTCATCCCCAACTAGATAGCTAGATCTTACACCTCTACTCGCACAATCAGATGGATTTAATTTAGTAGGTACATACCTCCATTTTACATCAGGAAGAGTTTCTAGAATATAACCAGTTCTATGCGCAACAAAGGTCTTCCATTTTGAGGGATGTGATGATAACCATGCCAATACAGTTTTACTATCCGACCAGAAAGTAATGTCTCTTATATTTATCGCCAGTATAGGTATTAAATACTCGAAAAGTTGGGTTAAAAGATAGGCAGCGCAGAGTTTCAGCCGGGGAATAGAAACCGGGGTAATTGGGGCCACTTTAGTTTTGGCCATAACTATATTCGAAGATGTCTTACCATCTGCTGATGTTTTACGACAATACACTACGGCTGCGTACGCTGCTTTAGAAGCATCACAAAAGCCATGATAGGTTACGTTCGACTCTGTAGAAAAAATATTAATATTATTGGAATATTAACATTATTCAGTAAATAAAATTCAGAAAACAGTTGTTCTGCAATGGATTTAATCTCCTGGGGAAGCTCCTCGTCCCAATCTAAACTTAAAGCCAAAGTTTTTGAATAATGATTTTGACAGCTATTATGACAGGGGATATCCACCCATCGAAGATTTTTGAAATTTCGGATAACAGCTTTTTTTTGTATCGATGCAGTAATCCTTACCTTTAACTTTGTAAGAAAAGCTATCAGTAGAAGTATTCCAAATTACCCCAAGAAGACATATAGAAATGTCTGTGGGAATTTTAACAATACTCTCAATTTTATCACTTTCAGGGATATTAACTAAAACTCTACTCTCGTTAGTAGCCCATTTCCTCAAATGAAAACCACCAGCCATAAGCATCTCATTTAATTGTAGTATTTATTGTAGTATTGGAGCCAGCCATACAATCATCTTAATAAAAACTGCTTTTCAAAGCTTTACTAGTCAAGGGAAAGTGCCCACTCTCATCTTCGCTCAACTGTAAAAGGGTACGGATAGAAAGATAGGGAGCAGGGGTTGTCCCATAGGTAACTGTGGTGAGTCTATAGTGCTGTATTGTATCACGGATTTGAGTTCTAGTTGAATAGTACCTTTCGTGGATCCAGACTTGTTGTCACCTAGTCCAGTTACATAAAATTTAGATGGCTTTCGAATGAGGCCTAGTTTTTGTGCACATTTTTCTGAAATTAAAGTATTTTGACTACCAGAATCTAAAAGTATGTTACAGTCTTGATAATATCCCAGATTATCTTTTGCTAAAACCCTGGCAGTACGCCATAACATATTAATATTGATTACCTCAGAAGATGTCGCAAAAGTTTTTGAAAAATCTCCAGTTACTATAAATGTTTCATCAGCAGTCTTCGGATTTTTAGTTGAACCCTCTTTTGTTGATACCTTGGCTACAGTTGGCGAAGATGAGATGTTATTTGTTGGTTTACGATCTAAATGAATTAATGAATGGTGATGAGCATGGCAAACTTCACACGTATGTTTTGACGGAAAATTTTGAACACGGTGGTTCGGTTTCAAGCAGTTGAAGCATAGATTTTTCTCTTTTATTATTTCTACACGCGAAGACGTATCAATTCTATTAAACGTAGGACAACATGATAAGTGATCATTTTGAGAGCATACAACACAGCCCTTTTTCAAAGTGCTAGTAAAAGGCGGACTTGTTTAACTTTTTGTTGGGCCTTAGCAATAGAAGGCGATGGTAGACGCTCCAACGCATTACATTTTTTATTTATAAATATAAGAAAACTGTCCAGAGAAGGGAATGAATCCTTACCAGAATGTTCTGCCCAAGCGTGTAGGGTTTCTCTATCAATCTTCTTACTTAAAATATGGATCAGCCATGGATCATGTTTTTCGGCATCCGCACCTTGTGCACGTAAACCTCTTACTACTTCATCAGCTACATTGGATAAATTCCGAAGACTTGTAGTATTATCGGCTTTTGGAATATACAAATACGTTTCAAGAGTCGGCTACCAGTGAAGGCTTATCATATCGTTCTTGAAGTTTACAAATTACTTCGTTGTAATTTTGATCGGTTACTTGAAGATGTCGTATTAGATTGGCGGGATCATCTTTTAGCAATCCTTTCAAGTACTGAAATTTTTGAGCAGCCGACAGCGCATTATTGTTGTGGATTGAGCTATTGAACAAGTCGAAAAATGATTTAAATTCACTATATTTACCATTAAACACAGGAACATTTAACTTTGGCAGACGTACATCAGCAGATGGATTTGAAGAATTTGCTGTTTGCGATAATGTAGCTTGAGACATTTGCTGTGGATTTAATTGAAGAGCAGCAAATCTTTCAAAAAAAGCACTTTGCGATTACAAAAGTTTTTGCATAGCGTCATGATGCATTGTGGTTGAGTTGAGGGGTCCCCAACAATGTTAGATGAGTGCAGCCTGGCATCAATAATCTCGGTGTATTTTGTTTTCATACAATAGCAGCCATCTCTATATCCAGCGCTTGAAAATTGTCATATATTTTTTCTAATTTCTCAAGTCTGGCCCTTATTTCAAAAAGCGAAGTTTCATTGGTGATCTGCGTTAGAAAATTTTCCAACCTGGTTGTTGTTCCTTTGAGGTTGGCTCTTTTATTACGCAATGCATCCATTGTAATTTTAATAAAAGTTTAATATTTATTCACCCGCTTATAATTTTTATTGTCCAATTTTGTTTTTATAAAATGCAGCTATCGGAATGTACAAATTATTTTGCTTTAATTACAATAGATTTACAGCCTTATTTTACATAAACAGTTAGAATTAATTTACTAAATAAAATTGCCTTTATGATGCAGCAAATGGCATATAACCTGTTATTGTACAGTCAGTACAAATTTTAGTATATACACTTTATATACACATATACACGTACGTATATCTCGTCGGGGTCACCAAAAATTTTTGCGAAATAAAAAGACCTTTCGTCTTTGATTGTTTTTCTATAACTAATTTATTTAAAAAGTAGTCAAACCACTTGTGCATCTTATTACAAATCAAAGACAGTATGATTGACTCAAAGTTACAGTCATACAACAACAATAAGTAAATAACCACTCAAATAATATCACACCATTATACCGTTAATTATTAAAGAAAAACAGAATAACATTAGGGTGAGACTTAAACACGAATGTTAATAAAAAATAAAGATAAAAACATTGAATATAAATTAATATAAAAATTAACATAGTAAAACGTCGTTAACAGGTATCAAATGCACAAACTCTGTCAAAAGTAAAGTAAATCTACTAGAATAGGGCAAAATAATTGGATGACTTTCCGAGTAAGTAAGAGAAGGTGACTTAACTAAACGCCCGTTAAGTATCATAACCCCATTTTCGTCGATAAAAGGGTTCAAAGGTTAAAGGAAACTTTTTGAACCCAAAGATCTTTTAAGTCACCATGGCCAAACGCAATTTAGTTTTCCTCACTTCCCAACTATAAATATTAGTACTTTCATATGAACTGCGATGCGACCTATGAGAAGGATAAGTATTATAGAAAAATCTTATAATATACGAGATAATACGAAGAGCTTTATCCAAACGCGAATATCTTTCAAAAATATCCTCAAATTCATAATCTGCCGAATTGTTCGCAAAGAATGTAAAATGAAAATTTAGAGTTCGACCCTCAACATCGGTATAAAGTCGCGAAAGATCCCTTATATTCCACTTTGACTTATCATCACGAAGACATTGTGGCCCATGCCACCAAAGATCACTGTTCGCCAGCTCAGCTGGAGAAACGCCACGACTACCCAAATCCGCAGGATTATCTTCGGACCGGACATGGTACCAATTATGTTTGCCAACGTTCTCCCGAATCCTGCATACCCTATTAGCCACAAAAGTGGTCCAAGTACAAGGATCCTTTCTTAACCAGGACAGGACTATTGTCAAATCAATCCAGCAATAAATCTGATTAAGGCGAATATCGATCTCTCTCTTAAACAGTTTTCAACAGCTCGGAAGCCAAAACCGCACCACAAAGTTCAAGACGAGGTATAGAAATCGATTTGAAAGGAGCGACCTTTGTCCTACACGACAATAAATGTGTGTGAATTTCGCCATTAGAGGACTCGATACAAATAAATATCACCCCCGCGTATGCTTTTTCCGAGGCATCGGAAAAAACATGAAGTTCCGCAGTTGCGCCAGGGGTGTAGTTGACCCATCGAGGAATACGAATTTGATTAACTTCGTGAAATGAAGTTAAGAACTTTTGCCACTCAGTTTCCGTCGAAGATGGAAGAGAATCATCCCAGTCGATATTGTCAAGTCAGACGCGTTGCATGATAATCTTTGCTACAACTCACATTATCAAATAATTTAGCAATTGCTGACAAAACTTCTCGTTTAGTATGACTAACTTTAGAAGCAATAGAAACCACATTGAAGTAAAACGAATCTAATTGAGCATTCCAATCATCCCAGTCGATATTGTCAAGTCAGACGCGTTGCATGATAATCTTTGTTACAACCCACATGATCAAATAATTTAGCAATTGCTGAGAAAACTTCTCGTTTAGTATGACTAACTTTAGAAGCAATAGGAACCACATTGAAGTAAAACGAATCTAATTGAGCATTCCATTGAATACCCAATGTTTTTGAACTACTAGACTCAACAAATATTAAAACTTTAGCATCAGCCAAATGTTCTGAGAGAAATCTATTTAAAATTGTTTTGTCATGGGCCGTACACTTGTGAAGTTCAAATTTCGCAGAACTCAAAGCCGATATTAATTGATCACGAGCGAACAAAGCGGTCGAAACCTCATGAGACCCAGCTAAAACGTCGTCGACGTACATGCATTTTCGCAAAATATGCGAGGCTAATGGGTGCTCAGACTCAGAATCTTCTGCCAGTTGAAGCAATGTTCAAATGGCCAAATAAGGGGCGCAATTGACGCCAAAAGTTACTGTTTGCAACTTATACTCCTTAACGTTTTCCGTCGGAGAATCTCGAAACAAGATACGTTGAAATGGAGTGTGAGAGGTGTAAACCCTAATTTGCCTATACATCTGGGTAATATCGCAATTGAAAACAAATTTGAAAAGACGCCAACGAAGAATTAAAAGCACCAAATCCGACTGCAAAGTCGGACCAAAATAAATGCAGTCGTTGAGACTATTTCTGGTTGAAGTTTTATTCGACGCGTTAAAAACAACATGTAACTTCGTCGTCTTCCGTTCAGGTTTTATAATCGGAAAAATTACTTGCCGAAGAAGCAGGAGAGACAAGTTTCATATGATCTAGTTCTAGATATTCGTTTACAACTTTGTCATACATTTCCTTAATGTCAGGTTTACGAAGAAGAGAAGCTTCCGTCCTAAGATATTGTTTAAGGACGTAAGGTCGAGACAGACCCAACAACAATTGCTGTGGAAACTCAGGCTTAAATGGAAGAGTCACAATGTAGCGATCATCAGAGCCCCGACGAGTAGTTGTCCTATAATTCTCCTCACAAATTTTATCGAAAGTAGATAAGATTTTCCTCTTGGGGGTTTTCTCAAGTTCCCAAAAACGAAGAATATTACTATTCAAGCAATCTTCCTTAGAAAATTCTATTAGAGTAGAATGAATCCGAACTTGAGGTTTTGTATCAGCCACGGAAATAGTAATAATCCATCCGAAAGCAGTATTTTGCGCAACCAAAGAATCTAAAATATCGACAGTATGTTCCTTTACAACAATTCTGGAGTAAACCTCAGCGCCCAACAAGATATCAACAGGCCGGCTATCGTAGAAAGTGATATCCGCCAAAGGAAGATTAGACAAATGGTCACGAAAATTTTAAGGAATGGGAAGTGAGGGCAAATCGACCGATATATTTGGTAAAATTAAAGCCAAAGCTTCTACAACGACAATAGAATCCAGAAGTGAACCAATTCTCAACGAACAAAGTTCTTTCGAAGTGCCAGCATTGCTGTGATTAGTACCACTAACTTCCACATTCGTAGAATGCGTCGAAAGATTTAAACGATTCTAGAACCGTTCAGTAATCAAAGAATTTTCCGCGCACGGATCGATAAGTACACGAGCTGGGTAGGTAACACCATGATGAGTTAAATTCACGATAGTTGTTCCTAAAAGCACAGAGCCATTCAGAGATGGATTAAACACCTATCTATTTGTAGGAACTGTAGGATTTCTACAAGAAGAAGTAGATTGGATAGTAGCATCCGCGGTGGTGCCGGCTTGAGCAAAGGTCGCAGCCGTAGTAGCACCCGAATTCAAATTACCATTACCCGAATTGAATTTATTAACTATTGAATTTTCGGTCGTAGAAAAATCACGATGATGCAGAGTGTGGTGTCGTTTGTTGCACTTAGAACAAGAATGCAAGCTTTTACAATTTTTTACCTCGTGTTTACGAGATAAGCAGTTTATACAACAACGAAACTTTTTGACTGTCGAAAATCGATCAGATACAGAAAGTTTCTTAAATCGCGAACAAAGGTGTAAGAAATGTGTTTGGATTTTACACAAAACAGAGGAGGTATTATTCGTAGAATTATTCGAGGACGAAGAAGAAGCAGAAGTCGAAGAAGCGGTAGTAGTAGTAAAATGTGCCCTAACCTTTAATTCTGTAAGATAGGCACTCTGAAAACCCCGAGAGCACTCCATTTAACTTTTTCCCACAAAGTTTTCAATTTACTGCCTTCAATTTCGAGATAAAAAACTTTATGTTTTTGCCCGTTAAGCGAATTGAATTCTGCGCCGAATTTAAAAAGAGCATCCGATGCTCTTTTAAAAAGGTCTTGTGGGTTCACTGACATTTCTACTTATCGACTAACAAAAAAATTTAAAAACACGAAAAAATCTCTAATAAGCGAAAATTCCGAAAAAGTAAAAATCGAAAAAATTTAGAAAATTATAAAATAGTTTATAAATTTGACCGAAAAAATCTAAATTTTATTTGTTCAACTTAAAGACAAACGATTTATGTTGCGAATGTGGCGCAATATTCCCACGAGGACGAAGTCCTGAATTCTGATTTCAGCTTACCAGAGGCACGCTCTGCTTTTCAGTGTGACGTTCGAAAACAGGTAGAAGGAACGTGATAACACCTAAGGTAGTAGCAGTTCTAGATAGGCGCCAGCTAAATATCAGAGTTTTTACGTATATTATTCAGGCGATCGTAGAAGCACTGGGTCTGAGCTGCGATGAATTTGCCATAAATAAATCTTCAATTCAACGAATTCGTACGCACATGAGAAAATCCAGGGCAGAAACTATTAAAACTGATTTCAAGAACAACGTACCTAATGTTGTAACAGTTCATTGGGATGGTAAACTACTACCATGCATAGATGTGAGAAGTCGAAAAGAGGAGCGGCTGCCAATTACAATTTCATATAGCGACAAGGAACAACTTCTTGCAGTTCCAAAACTAGAGAGCTCACCTGGTAAACAACAAGAAAGAGCAATTAGAACTGCCCTCTATGATTGGAATCTTATTGACAGTATGCAAATAATGTGTTGTGATACAACATCAACGAACACTGGCCGCTTTAATGGAGCTTGTGCTCTCTTGGAACAAAGTTTAGAGGGAGAGTTGGTGCTTTTCGCTTGTCGTCATCATGTTTACAAGTTGGCCCTTAAAACTGTATTTGAAGCCAAAATTAAGCAATTTGTTGTATCCCCGGAAATACCACTCTTTAAAAAGATCAGAGACAATTGGAAAAACATCGATTCAAGACTGAACCATGCATCGATTTTGTTAAAAAGCACATTTCTGATGCAACGATTTTATCACTATTAAAATATTATAAATCGGCACTGGAAAAAACTTTTATCAGAGACGATTATCGTGAATTTATCGAGAGAAGAAAATCAAAATCAAGCCCCCTGGTGCTTTGCATCAAGCACGATGGATGGCCAGAGCGATCTACTCCTTAAAAATATGTTTGCTTCAGTATCAAGTCAACATAGCTGCAAATGATAAAAATGCTCTGCAGGACATTTGCTTATTTATTGCGGTAATTTATGTTAAGCCATGGCTCGAATGTACAGATGTTGCAAAAGCACCTAATCAGGATTTGTGTTTTTTGAAAGCTTTGAAAGACTATAGTGACGTGAACGAAACAATTGCAAAAGCTGCTATAAATAAGTTTATCAAGCATTTGTGGTACTTATGTGAAGAGGCAGTCATTTTGTCACTATTTGACAGCGAAGTTAATGGCAAGATAAAGTCAAATATTATTGTCAACTTAAACAGGGAAAAAATCTCAGAATTTAACAAACGATATATTCCTTCGAAAGATGAAATGTCAAAAACGTTGTTTGGTGAGTTCTAATTATTTTTATAAACATACCATTTTTTTTATTTAATTATTATTTTCAAATATTTAAATTGGATTTTCATAAAATAATTTTTAATTTAAGCTTTCTTTCTTTCAGATAAAACACTGGATAATTTCGCATCAAACAAAAGTAAAGTATTTCTAACTCGACTACAGATCGATGACAGTTTTCTTCGCACAAATGTATCGTCTTGGGCTAATACTGCTGCATTTCTAGAAGCTAAAAGAAAAATAAGTCTTTTGAGAGTTGTAAATGATGTTGCTGAAAGAGCTGTCAAATTAATACAGGATTTTCACGGACTCATTACAGCATATGAAGAGCAAAAGCAATTCTCGTTGCGCTATGTTGAGGAACATAGAAATTTGTATTCAGACTGTAGAAAAAATACCTTAAAAAGGAGTTATATCGTGCCTTAAGTCCAGTACACTTCATGTGGTAGTTACCTATTTGGATAGTTCCAAAGAAGCTGGACGCGTCAAATATTCGGAAGTGGCGCCTTGTTATCGACTATAGGAAAATAGAACGGCATTACTATCGAGGATAGATTTCCAATTCCAAATATAAATGATATATTTGATATATTTGATAAATTGGGAAAATGCCAATATTTTACAACTCTTAATTTGGCCCAAGGTTTTCACCAAATTGAAATGGATGAAAGGACATCCATAAAACAGCTTTTTCAACTGCGACTGGGCACTACGAATTCCTTCGAATGCCTTTTGGATTAAAGGACGCACCTTCAACTTTTCAGAGGCTTATGAACGACGTCTTAGAACACATGGGGAAAATTTTCTTGGTTTATTTGGACGACATATTAATATTCTCCACGAGCATAGAGGAACATATAGATTCTTTAAATAAAGTTTTGAATTGCCTAAAGGAGGCAAACCTAAAAATCCAACTGAATAAATGTAGTTTTCTGAAACAGGAGACGGAGTTCCTTGGACATTTGATCACTGATAAAGGCATAAGGCCAAACCCGAAAAAGGTGGAAGCAATAGACAAGATTCTTCTTCCAACGAACCAAAGGGAAATTAAATCATTTTTGGGAATATCGGGTTATTATAGACGATTTATAAAAGACTACTCTAAAGTTGCGTACCCTTTAGTGAAATATCTCAAGAAAAATGCGAAGATAAACCTCAAGGATGAGGATTACAAAAACGCATTCCAGAAATTAAAACTTTTAATAAAGTCAGATCCGATTTTATTACATCCTGACTTTACGAAGAAATTTACTGTTGTGACTGACGCAAGTAACTTCGCTCTTGGAGCGGCATTAATGCAAAATGACAAAATCATTTGTTATGCCAATCGATCACTAAACGGCCATGAGAAAAACTATAGCACTATAGAAAAGGAACTTTTGGCTATAGTTTGGGCGACGAAGTATTTTCGTCCTTACTTATTCGGTAGAAGATTCTCTATAAAAACGGACCACAGACCTTTAGTGTGGTTAAGCAATTTAAAGGAGCCCAACTCGAAACTCCAAAGATGGAAAATTAAATTGAACGAATTCGATTTTGATATATCTTATATAAAAGGCAAGGAAAATGTCATCGCCGACGGTCTCAGCCGTATCGTTACGGAACCAGATGACCAGACGATCATCAACCTCAATGAATTACTTGCGGATGATATAGATACTGTACACATTGCGGAGACTGACAGTACCGACTTCATCAAGATAACTGACAAACCGTTGAACCTCTTCAAAAATCAATTAATATTAAGAAATGCGGAAAAACAATCTAGCATCAAGAAAATCATTTTTGGGAAAAAAATTCGGGAAACGGTAAATTTAGCACCAAATGACGATTTATTAGAATTAATGAGGAAGAAATTCCCACAGAAGGGGCTCTTGGCAGTGTATTGTCCTGAGAACAATTTGTTTATGAAATTCCAGGATCTTTACATACGATACTTTGCGTGTAATAGGAATGTAAAAGTTTTGAAGGCAAGTACTCTTTTTTTTCAGATAATAGAGTCGGAACACTTGCAGAACAATCACAGGGGAATAAACGAAATATTTTCGGAGATAAAGAGGAAATATTATCGTCCGAACTTACAAAAGATCATTCAAAAATATATAAACAATTGCGAAGTATGCAATAAGGCCAAATATGATAGAAATCCTATCAAACATTCGCTGAACATAACTAAAACCCCTAGCAGACAAAATGGAATAGTTCAGTTCGATATCTGGTATCCACAGAGAGGTGTGATGTTTTTAACCAGTATCGATAAACTTACGAAATACGCAACCGCGCATCCATTGAGGGATAGAACGTGGATATCAATTATAGACGCAATCAAAACACGGATTCAATATCTCGGTAAACCAGAAACACTGGTTACGGATAATGAACTGGATACTGCGGCGGTGAAAGAATTCCTAAAGGATTACGGAATTAAGGTTCACTTTACCACCACTTACAATAAAACGGGAAATTCGGATATAGAGAGACTCCATCTAACGTTGAATGAGCACATTCGGTTATTCAACGCGGATCCGGAAAATAAGGACAACCTGAAGGAAAGGGTGATTAAAGCAATAATGGCTTATAACAACACTATCCACTCGACGACGAAAATTAAACCAATCGGTTTCATTAACAATACGATATCGAGTGAGGATCTGAAAGCATTTTCGGAAAAACAACATGAGGGAAAAATAGCTAAGATAGGAGCAATAAATAAGTCCAGGAACTTCTACACATCAACAAAATTGAGGACAACTCCGGATACACAACAGTTCATTTGGGCAAAACGGAAATATCTAATGTAACACACACAATTTTACATATAATCCACCCATTGGAGATATTGAATATTGTTGAAGAAATTGAGAAAAATATAGAGGAAATGGACGTAGATAACAGAAATATGTTGCAAATGGAAATTGAAGTTGTTAAAGCTAAAATTACAACTTTAATACCGTCTAAAATCAACAGAACAATAAGAGGTCTCATGAACGGATTCGGCAGCGTTTATAAATGGTTGTTCGGATTGATGGACAATGACGACAGAGAAGAAATTCTAGAACACTTGAAAACCACCGATATCAACAGCCATAATGCGATCAGAACATTAAATGAGCAGATAACGGTCAATGGTCATTTTAATAAGTCCATTGAGACAATTCGGAAGGCCGTGGAGAACGACAGGGACAGAATAAATGGAACCTTCGAGGAAGTTAGAAAGCGGAACAATGAAATAGTTAGGAAACTTTTGTACACAGATCAAATGCTGAAATTAAATAACCTGGAAAATAAAGTTACGCAAATTCAACAGAACATAGCATCGGCTAAGAGTGGCATGATTCATCCGGGCATATTAACACCTGGGGAGGTGAGGAAATTTAATGTTGATTACTTTAGATTAAAACTTATGAAAATGGGTGTCATGACCTATGCGAATAATTCGCTGATTATAGCAGTAAAGATCCCAGTCGACTTTTTTGTGACTGACCTAAAATTGATAACCCCACTGCCAAACGACAGATACTTGGAGATTGATGGGGAAGACGAACTTGTAGTTACAATAGATAACGTGACCTACACATACCAGGACAATTCGATTTTTGACGACCTCAAACGAAGTGAAAATTGTGTTGTTGCGAAGAATTGTGAATTAAGGTATAACAACATGGAAAACATTAAAGTCATTGATGATGACCTAATTTTAATTAAGAACGCAAATAATACCAAGATAAAAGAAATTTTGTAATGAACAAAAATTATTTTATAAACTTTTACAATTGTGAACTAAGAATATTGAAAAAAAGTGTTGTAAACTAAAAAACTACTGTTGAAGAAAAATTTATCTATCCAAATAATGATTTGTCAAATGTATTTTTTGAAGAAAAAATTAATTTAGAGAAAATAAAACTTAATCAATTTGAAAATATTAAACAGATTGAGGAATTAACATATCACAAAAATGTGTCGTATGGTATGAACATAACTTCGATTGTATTATTAATGATTTTGATTATATTATATATAACTTGTAAAAAATGTAGAGAAAATGGAAATAAAAATTTGAATGTGAACATTGAACTGGAAACTCATCCCACAACCTCTCATTCAACAGAGACTGTTGAATCTGGGGGTGGAGGAGTTATTTGGGCCACTAAATAAAGTGGATCCAACTTTATAGAATAAATAAATATAAAACAAAACATTTTTTTTTTATACCCTCCACCATATATGGTGAGGGTATATATCAGTTTGTCATTCCGTTTGTAACATGTCGAAATATAGGTTTAAGTATATATATTCGTGATCCTTATGCAATTTTAAGTCGATTTAGCGATGTCCGTCTGTCTGTCTGTCTGTTGAAATGGCGATCACGACGCGAAGACGCAAGCGGGGGTGCCTATTTTTACCCAGATTATTGAACATCCTCCCGAGCAGTTTGGTATTTAAAATGAGCAAAATCGGTTAAGCGGTTCAAAAGTTATGAGTGAAAATGTGAAGGTACCTCTAAATTTTCCATACAAATTTGTACAATTTTTCTGTATCTATTTTTTTTTTTTCTGTTAAGTAAGTAAAAATGTTATTAAGTCTTCTTATTGTTCGATTAACATTCTTAGAGCTTATATGTGTGTTACTCTGATAACTAAGTTAACGTAAAAAAAATCAACAATGTTAAAGTCGCTAACAGAGCAGACCTCTGTAAATAACATTGCTAAACTAAATAACAAAAGTTCGTTACATAAATTGACAAAACATATTCATATTACAGTTCATGCAAAATTTAGTATATACGTATATCATCTTCAGCCCCTATGGTGGAGGGTATTCAAAGATTCGGCACAGCCGAATTTAGCCCTTTTTTACTTGTTTTTTTATAAAAGCAAACTAATTTTGTTATTGTAAATAAAATTGAGAAAAATTTGGATCCAACTTTATAGAATAAATAAATATAAAACAAAACATTTTTTTTATTAAAGCAAACTAATTTTATCATTGTAAATAAAATTAAGAAAAATTTGAATGCAACTTTATAGAATAAATAAATATAAAAGAAACATTTTTTTATTAAAGCAAACTAATTTTATTATTGTAAATAAAATTGAGAAAAATTTGAATCCAACTTTTTAAATATAAAATAAATCTTTTTTTTGCAATTAGTGTAAACTAATTTCATCATTGGAAATAAAATTGAAGAAAATTTTGAATTTTAAAGAAAAATATAATTTGAAATACTTTTGTAATTTGTTAAAACAATCATAAAATTTTAAAAATATGTAAATATATAATTCCAATACAAGGTGGAAATAATCACACATAAAGAATGAATTATAGAATTTAAAATTTTTGATTACGTCTGCTTCAGCAGGGACTGCTGAAACTGAGGGTGGAGGAGTCATATAGTCAAACGACTTCATTCCTTTTACACCCTGCTTTTTGCTTTTAACACATTCCATATGTCTCTGATAGAACGACAGACATTGAAATGTGATTACTTTGTTGTGTGGTTATTTGAACACCTGTAGTTGAGGAATTTTTCTAAGCGTGAGATTCTGCTTACATGGCAGAATCTGCTATTCTTTTTAAGTAGTTTTAAGATTTGAAATAAAAATAAAAGGTAGTTCTAATAAAGCAACGAAAAGATAAAGTAGTTTTATTAGTTCCCTAAACTTAACTATATACGTATATCAACACACTGTTAGCACTTTGGTATGCAGAAAAAAAAATGTGTACAAATTAGAAAAGCAAAAAATAGAAAAAACACACTGATCGTTGCTATGTATGCAATAATTGCAATATATATTTTAAAATATTTTATACACTTTTATTCCAAACCTGACGGTATTTTACACTCAAAATAAAAAGCTAATATTTTTCATTAAATTATTCACGTATGAATCTTATATTTTGTTTAAATTTCAATTAACCTTAATTTAATTACAACACAATTTTATTAAAAAATTTTATTTAGAAAAAAATTGTATGTCAACAAAACGCACAGTTGTAAACAAAGTACCGAAGAAAACAAGTGTAATGACAAATTGTCAAACACGGGTACTGTATAAAGAAATTTCGCGAAGGGTTGTACCAAGGACCCTTGAAACCAGGATGAACAAACTACATTTTTTTTAGCCACGCATGATGCCATGGTGCCATGGTGCCATGATGCCATGATGCCAAATGACGAAACTACAAAAAATTCTTAGGCGACACCATGAAATTCTTAGGCGATTTACAGAAACATTTAGCCAAATGCAATGGTACAACTCCAAGTACAGTGATTGTGTTGTGAATGTAAACATGTTTGAATTTTTTTTTCCTAACATTCAACAAAAACACAATATAAATTATTATTATAACAAACAAATGGATATTTGATTGTTATTGCTTAAGACAACAAACAAAACAATGGTAAACGTGAGTATGAAAGAGACAAAAAACACAAAACAACGGTAAACATGAGTAAAGATAAAAAAACCCCATTTTAATAAACATTTACATTTTATTATAATATTTAAATTTTTAATGTAAATTTCTTAAAGCATAGTTTTTGTCAAATACTCAATTTTGTTCCGGAACAAGCTCTGCAGCTGAATATGCCTAATGGAGAGAATACACTTTCTGATGCCCCACGTATTGATAAATAGGTGCAACGAATATTCTTTCTTTAAAAAATTGGAGTGAGTATGAAGGACAATATGCCTAATCGAGAGAATAAAGCAAAGAAATTAATTTGTTAAAGAAAGAACATGAGTTGTAACTATTTGTCAATAGATGGCCCATCAGAAAGTACATTCTCTCCATTAGGCATATTTTGCTGCAGAGCTAGTCTCCATTAGCCACATTGTGCTACAATATGCAGTAGAGTATTATTGATTTTATATTTTCTTCGTAACATAAATGAATATTTGCCAAAACTATAGAAAAATATATGTTTTATGTGCATATTATACCTTAATTAATCAATATTCATTTATATGTTTAAGAGCATAATATTGCACTTTATTCATGTGTATTTTTTTTATAAAAGAAAAAATTAACATAAAAACCCAGCAAAATAAGAGCTGAGGAAGAAGTAGTTAAACACTACATCTACTGAACCCGAAGTTGTGAAAATTTCGGTGAATCATTAATGATTTTAACATTGGCGTGTCATTGGGAGGAAGTAGTTTCTTTCGGTGCTATGAAAAATCTATGAGCAGATGGAGTTTTTCATTAGTTTACTACAAAATAAATATAGGGAGTGGCTTTGTTTTAAAGTTAAAAATATGATTTTGAACACGCCAAGAATTATTATTCCAACCAGGATAAAGTGGATATCACTAGTGTGCAAAATATGTTTTCAATAAGGCATTAAATGACTGCAGGAATTAAACATTTATGGACCAACTAAATAATTTTTTTTTACTATAATTATAAATAAATATTAAAATTAAAAAAATTATATGCTTTTAATGGAATTGTTACAAAAAATTTTATTCTTTTGACTTCATAAATAAGGGTTAAAATCAACATTTTGGAAGTTGTTTAAAATGACTTCTTATAAATCGAAAAATTTCCACTATTAACTTCTTTGGATGTTCTGAAAAAGAGATTCGTAAAGAATAACATCCATTTTATTTTGCTGGGTATACATTTACCAATCCCTCATTTCTCAAAAATACAAATGGAATAAAAAAAATACTATTTTCCTCTTTGAAAATTCCTTTTTTGTCATAAAAATGTGAAACAAATGCTTTTATTACGTCAAACATTTGAAAAGTTGATTTTAAAATTATGTAATAAGTCTACTAGCAACATCTGAATGCAATATAATTTATAGTATGTAGTTAATTTAATATTTTTGGTAAATAAATTAATTGAAAGCCTAATCCAAGGCTATATCGTCATGGGCAGGATATAGTTTTAATGTGATTCTGCACCACCTATTCAAAAGTAGCGGCACTAAAGCAATGCTCTTTCTTTATATATAAATTTCTTTGGACCTAGCCATGGGGCAGGGTATTGTTTTAGTTAATTCAGCGCCACCTATTCAAAAGTAGCGGCACTAAAGCAATTATGTATTTTGCTCATTCTTTAGATATAAATGTATTTGGTTACAAAAACAAAAAATACATTTTATTGAATGAAACGAAAAACCAACAAAGCTTAAAAGAAAAACCCAATCTGGTTTGCTATATCTCCTATAGTAGCCAAAGAATTGGAGACATTTGAACGGAAAATCCTAAGAAAATGCATCGGAAAAAATTATGAAAATTTCATAAAACGATTTTCAAATAGTTACGTCTATGAAAATGCCGATGTTCTACCCTTCTAAGGTACTCCATGTCGTTGCAAGCCAGATTTGTTGAGAAACTTGTGCTACACGATAATATGCTTGTCAGCCAAATATACAAAAGCGAGAACAACACCATCTAGGCTGGATCTACATATCTTTCTCCTGTCGGTATAATTAATGGACGTATTAACGACCTCATTCTATATGAGCCCAGCCTCCGGCAATCATAGTGGCTGAAGATGATATACGTATATACTAAATTTTGCATGAACTGTAATATGAATATGTTTTGTCAATTTATGTAATGAACTTTTGTTATTTAGTTTTAGTAATGTTATTTATTTAGTTTTAGTAATGTTATTTACAGAGGTCTGCTCTGTTAGCGACTTTAACACTGTTGCTTTTTACGTTAACATAGTTATTAGAGTAACACACATATAGCTTTAAGAATGTTATTGTTCTCATATTTCGCTCATTTTAAATACCAAACTGCTCGGAAGGATGTTCAATAATCTGGGTAAAAATAGGCAACCCCGCTTGCATCTTCGCGTCGTGATCGCCATTTCAACAGACAGACAGACAGACGGACATCGCTAAATCGACTTAAAATTGCATAACCCTTCGTCAGGCACATATTTTGAGCCCTTAGTTCTGGCACATGGTGTCTGGCCAGACCCCTATACATTTACATGCATTTGTATGGAAATAAGGGCTGTTTGCCGTTAAATTTTTTACTAAGATAGGAAAATATTTGTTATATTTTGTGTTTCTATTTCTTTTTACTATGTTATTAGCTACCTGAGGAAGAAAAAATAGACCTGAAAAATTCTTTGGAATGAAAAGGGCAACAATTTTTTTGTTCTATATATATTTCTCTTTATTATGGGTAAAGTAATAAATGTTTATGACAAAATAGAAAATTATTATGAAGAATACATTGATTTTTTTATTCAGAATTTTGCGGAAGGCAACAAAAATCTATGTTGAATAATGAATGTTGCTGACAAACAGGATTGTTGCATTTGCAGCAAAAAAAGCGTGCCTTACGGCGTATTTTGTCACCTTGCTGCAGGCAAATTCTGCCATCCTTTTTTTGCAGCTAGTGTGTCTGGACCACTGCGTGAAGCCACATTACGGTTTGCTATATTGAGAGGTCTCCCAAAGTATGCTTCAAATGCTATACGAGTTGTTGGTTGAGCCACAATGTGCGGATTATTGATGCGATTTTCAACGTTGGCCAGTACCAATTGCTTTGCAAGTTTATATAAAAATATGCATCTTCTTTCTTTTCTTGAATTTTCATCATTTAGCTTACATATAATGTAACTTGCCAATGCCATCACATCAATCATGTTGCAGAAAAACGCGTGTGTCCAGCGTCTGGTTGACCGTTTTGTTGTGTAATGAGTTAGCATTTGATCCATCGTATCGTCTCCGGCTTTAGTTGAATTATAAAATAAAATTGCTTCCGGTTTCATGGCTACGCCTTCAACATATTTCGTGTAATGCACGGTTGAAATTAAATTGACTGCCTTATTTTTTTTGGGCACGTAGCTGCAAAGTGCAACAAGATTTTCATAAAAACCAAACACACTTGAAAGAATTGGTCGTCTGGTGCTCTTCATAACTTCTTTAGGAAGACATCTTTTGTTTGCTCGAATGGTGCCAACAAATGCCAGTCCCATAGCAGCCAGTCGTTTAGCGCCGTTTAATGAGGTGAAAAAATTATCAGAAATAATTGTTCTGCCGCTGTTTGCGTAACAATTTGCGAAATACATTAGACCGTTTTCACCTTGATTTATCTCCCGATTGTCTCCTTCCTTTCCAGTGTATAGTTTTCCTTTCAATGGAAATTTAGTCTTAGCATTGCATGCTTACCAAACTTTGATCCCATACCTTGCAGGTTTTGATGGGATATATTGGGTGAACTTTGTGCGCCCACGATACGGAAACAACTGCTAATCGATGGTGATATTTTCATAAGGTTCATAATAATTTTGCAGATTTTCATTGAGAAAATTCCAAAGGTCCCGGATAGGAGCTGCTTTATCTGTTTGTTGTCGGAATGCCCGCGTACGACTATTATCGAAACGAATATATCTGGACAGAGTAATGAATCGTTTGTGCGACATAGCCGCACGGAATATGGGCAGCGAATCAGAACGCCACAATATACTGGAGTCTTGCATATTATTATGGCTGAGACCAGAAGCCAACAAAATCCCAATGAATGCATCTAGCTCAGAGCTTGTCAAATCAATCCATTTTCTTTGGGTAGACTCTGGATGTTCTTCATTCCATTTTCTAATTGATTCTCGCCCATGCCGATTTGTTTCACTAATGATAACGAACGTAATATTGGTTAAGAAAAATAGCTTGAATACCTCAACTGGATTGGTGAGCCTTGTTTCTGTTCCAGATCGAAAACGCATGATATTATGCTGGCGCAAACGAGATGCAGGGGTTCAGTTTCGTTCCATTTAGTACCGTCTTTACCATAAAAACAGCCTGAGCCGACTTCATTTGCTGCTTCAGCATCATTTCCACTTTCTTCTTCTTCATCTACGTCTTCATCACTATCATAAAGTTCGTTAGGTTCAATTTCCAAATCATTTTTTATGTCTGATGCATCATCTTCTGGCACATAATCAGCAGTGTCGTCACCATCGTTTTCAAAAACATCATAATTTTCATCAGCTTCTACCTGACTTTGAAAATCACGCACTAATGCCTCTGACAATTGGGGATGCAAATTCGCGCTACGCAAGCGTGTATTATAAATAAATTCCAGTTCATCAGCCATAATATACTAACAACGCAACAAATCTACCTGCGTTAAATTATTCACAAGTTCAAAATTACCGCACAAAAACTAGATTACTTCTTCACTGTTCAACGTTCAATGAATAACTAACTCACAAACAAAATCAGAAGAATGAAAGAAGCATAAAAGAATAAAGTAAATACAAATTTCCAACTCGTGCCATGTGCTTTGCCTATGCGTTCATGCAAAATGCATAGGGGTCTGGCCAGACACCATGTACCAAAAGTAAGGTGAAGATTTTTTATTTGGCTTTTTTGTCCTGTTCCAAGGACTTTTTTTCAATTATTAATTTATACATCGAAAGCCAACAATATTTTGGGAGATTACCTGAAATTACAGCCATGTACCTAAAATAGAAGTATGCTAAATTGAAGCATGAAAATTAAATATGTCTGGCCAGAACCATGTGCCACTTCGAGGGATAAGGATCACGAATATATATACTTTATGGGGTCTTAAACCTATATTTCAACATGTTACAAACGGAATGACAAACTGATATATACCCTCACCATATATGGTGGAGGGTATAAAAAAGCCACTCCCTATATTTATTTTGTAGTCCCTATATTTAGCAACTTCCGTAAACTAATGAAAAAGTCCATCTCCTCATCGATTTTTCATAGCACCGAAACAAACTACTTCCTCCCAATGACACGCCAATGTTAAAATCCTTAATGATTCACCGAAATTTTCACAACTTCGTGTTCAGTAGATGTAGTCTTAAACTACTTCTTCCTCAGCTCTTATTTTGATGGGTATTAGTGTAGCTGGAGTATGTAGCACGTCGTGCAGTATGTAAAGCCAAAACGATACAGAAAAAATGTAGCTATTACAAAAACTAGCAGGGAAAGAGAAGGTGACAGACAATGCCTAATAAACCGTAAGCGGTTCTATGAGTTAGATTTGGTGTAACTCAAACTTAAGATTAACCCTGGTGGGCCAGTCGGTACCAAAGTGACACCGCCTTTTAAAATAATAAATTTAAGAGTTTTGAATCAAACGCCGTCCATGAGAGTGTCCTCCCAGCCAGTTCTTATTAAATTTGCTGAAAACAATGGAGGAGCCATCAACAGCAGCAGCATCCGACGATCTTATAAAATTTTAGAGCGAATGGTTTTCTATGACATTGCGTCTCAAATCTTGGCAAATTTGAAATTTGTTAAGAATTATATTTGTTCTTAATGTATGAAAAACAAAATTTTCGCCTGCGGCGCCAACTTCTACAACTATAAATATACAAAAACAAAATGAAAATTTTTAACTAAAAATCGCGCGATTTTCGCCTGACAAATAGATTTTCCGGTCACGATAAAGTGGTAAAGCATTTATAACATATTGCACCAATCCCAGTCTTTTACATTTCCTCAAAATAATCTTGTAGCATAACAGATTTTTATCAAAATGATCTAAAAGCGGAGAGAAGCTTTACAACACAAAATCAATCAAAATGTACTTAACATAATATTCAACGTATACATAAGATTTCAGTCGATCTAATAAATAAGTTTTAAATAAAAATTGTTTATGAATTTCAAAGCTGTAAATTTTGTTTTAAATGCTTCAAAAAGGTTAAAAACTTTTGGTTTGGAAATTGCCAACTTTTAGAAAATATATTTTGGGCCCCTCTGAAACAAAATCCTGGGCATGCAAAAAATACAAAAGGCGTCCTCTATTGTATGATAAATAGTATTAAAATGGTTGATAAGAGCTTTTTATGAATTCTATTATTTACTCCTTACTTTACCCCTTACTTCATTGATTAATTTACCAGGCGATGATCCTCAAAGCAATGTATGGATCCATTACTTTAGAGGGTTTAAGTAAGTGTTGACTTATATGGTTACTAGGGTGGGAAAAGTAATGTGTCTACAAATAGATTTTAATAAAAAAATATTATTTAGAAAACGAAGTTATTGCAAATATTTCAAACGTTATTAAATATAACGTGGTCATAATGCGAATCGAACCTGGGAACTCTGGTTGCCAGCCGAGTTGAATGAAAAACAAAAAGTAATAAGTCTAGAAATATATTTTCAAAAATATTTCAATTATTCCTTTACGTTTATAAATCATGCAATACGTCAATAATGGCCGGTAACTCATTACTTTATACTTGCAAAAAATACAAAAGGCAACGATCTGCCATTACAAGGTAGCGCATGAAAATATCGCACCCATTACCAAAGTTTTGCTGGGAAATACATGATAAATTTAATAAAATTTACAAAAATGCTGCAATAAATAGTCAAAATAAAATAAAAAAAAATCGAATTTCAAATTCTTGGATGAACGAATATTTAATAAATTGTTGTGAAACAAGGGATAAACTTTACAAAAAAATTATATTTATGCCGAAGCAATAAAACTTATGAAAAAGAGTATAAAACATATAGAAATATAATGAACAAAAGTTAATTTTTTTTTTTTAAATAAATTTTTTGAAAATAGAAAAAATTTACGATTAACATGGCAAACCATTAACGAAATTATTGGTAAAAAACGAGTGATCTTGATGAAACGATAACCAAAAATTTAAAAACATTAAATACAATCGAAATTTGCAATTAATTTGCTAGTAATTTTAAAGAAAATGTAAATAAAATTGTGCATAACTGTAACATAAAAACAATAAATAACTCTTCTCGTGCATAGAGAAAACAGATTCGTGCTGACAACCGAAATTGTAGCCAATCGAATGGTTCGGTTGTGGTAACCGAATTTTTCGGTTGTGACAACAGAAAACCAATTGAGACATGATTTAATTGATTTTGACAGTATTTCAGTTGACTCAATAACAATTCGATAGTCGCAACCGAAAAATTTGGTTGCTGCAACTGAACCATTCAATTGGCAACAAATTCGGTTGTCAGGGTGTGGGTGTGTTATAACAATTTCGATTTTCTTAACCCCAATAAATGAGGACGGAATTCGTGCGAAAGATATTAAAAACAACGCGAGTTTTTTAACGCCAATCATTACTAAATTACAATAAACAGTGGTGTCATACCAAACACATTAAAAATATCCCTGATCAGACCAATTTATAAAGCGGTATAAACACCTATTGCCATTTATCGGTTATTGAGAAGATTATGGAAGAAGTTATTTGCAAAAGATTAACTAATATCTTAAAAAACAAGTAAGAGCGGCTAAGTTCGGCTATGCCGAATCTTATATACCCTTCACCATGGTTGGGAAAAAGCTGAAGTTAATATATGGAATGGACAGATTTATATACGGAAGCCTTTAAGAGGAAATTAACCATTTAGTTTGGTGATAAAACTTGGACTCGGGAAGATTTATGGTTCCAGAAAATTGGTATTTAAAAAAAATTTATGTTTTGGGCATAACTTTTTTGTATCTGAACCGATATTTCCGAGTTTTTCAGCAAATATGTTATACTAAAGATTTTCGATCTTTTGCTATATAAGACGTATGCATTTCTCATATCACAGCTCTAGAATAGTGTTTGTTGTTTGTGTATAAAAGGTGAAGAGGTGAAAGAAAAGAATTTCAACAAATCGTTAAAAGAAATCACTAGAACTCCATGTGTTTTATTTCTACAAAAACGTTTGATTTAGCTGGCAAATTTGCATTTGGGATTTTATTTAGCTTTTTTATTAAAAATATTTTTAATTTCTTTAGCTTAATTTTAAAAATTTGAAGGAAAATAGTTTATAATTCTTTTTTTAAAAATTATTATAAGTTATGACCCAAAATAGTTGCACTCAAAGGGAAATTATGTATAAAATTTTCTTAATATATGAGAAATAAAATGGTTTAAAAATCTTTTTATAAATTCTTTTAAATCGAAACAAAAAATAGAAATAAAACCGTTTGTATTTTGTTTGTATCAGAGGGTTTTTATACAAATTTTTATGTTTTTAGCCTATTTATGGATTATTTAATTATTAATATAAAATTTTATTTAAATTAATTATTAAATGTTAAAAAAATAAACAAAAAAAAATTTTCAAAAAAAGTGAATTGACCGGGATTCGAACCCGCGACCCTGTGGTGAAGGGTATAAAAACGTTTGTATTTTGTTTGTATCAGAGGGTTTTTATAAAAATTTTGAGGTTTTTAGCCTATTTATGGATTATTTAATTATTAATATAAAATTTTGTATAAATTAATTATTAAATGTTAAAAAAAACCAAAAATAAATAAAAAAAAAGTCTTAAGAAAATAATAAAAAAAAATGTACAAAAAAAAGTGAATTGACCGGGACTCGAACCCGCGGCCTTAGAGAAAAAAGTATTTGTGACATAGCGTCTAGACACAAAATCATCGTCAATTGAGGTACATACATGTTGGTTGAAAAGTGGATGTTCAAGCAATTCGTAATTTAATTCTTTTAATTAAGCCATCGTCAAAACACTTTTGTGAGCAGGTGCATTGTCTTGATGAAAAATGATTTTTTTCTTCTTTAAACCAGGTCTTGATTGTTTTACCTTTCGGAAGATAATCAATCAACAAAATTCCTTTTGCATCCCAAAAAACTGATGCCATAACCTTCTTTGCTGATTGTTGTGACTTCACCTGCTTTGGAGCTGAACAACCAGCTTCAGTCCACTGTAAACATTCTTGTTTCAATTTAGGATCATGGTGGTAGATCCAAGTATCATCCACAGTTATAAAACGACGCAAGAAATCGGTTTTATTCGGCTTAAAACGCTCCAAATTACGCTGAGAAATTTGTTTTCGATCCAGTTTTTGTTGAATTGTTAATCTGTGCGGCACTAACTTTCCAAACAGTTTTTTCATACGTAATTCTTCATGTAAAATATGGAGTACTCGTTTGTCTGAGATGCCTATGGCATTAGCAACTTCACGCTTAGTCAAACTTTGATCTTCACTAACCATATTATGTACCTGCTCAATGATTTCTGCTGTGGTTGCAGTTTTTGGTCGTCCTTCGCGTGGATCGTCTTCAAGGCTGGTACGACCACGTTTAAATTCACCAGCCCAAAATTCAACGGTGCGTTTTGAAGGTGAGGACTCCTTATACACTTCTAACAATTGTTCATAAATTTCCTTTGCAAAACAAAGAATCTAATGACTGCACGATATTAAATTTTTTCCATATTAAAAAAAATCAATGACACGTTAACTTCAAATGGCTTGTAAACAAAGAAAGAATTGACAGAATGACTTGCAACTTTGCATGTGTTCTCAGGATAGTTATACCAACTTGAGAAAAAAAAAGTTTGGAGATAGCAGTTCCATCTCTTGGTGAGCGCAGGAACTTTTCAACCAACGTGTATATAAAAGTCTTCGTTCATTAGAGATTTGTTTAGTTTTTATTTAAATGACAAATCTTTGTATGTGTGTTGTTTGTGTATAAAAGGTGGAGATGAAAGAAAAGAATTTTAACACATGGATGTGTTTGTTATGCGTGAAATTCTACATACATATTAAACAAAGGAATTTTACAGAAAAATTAGAGGTAGTCCTGGTTTTTTGCTAATATCTCAGCCATTTATTAACCGATCTGTCTGATTTTTAATAGCAAACAGAAATAAAAAACAATCAAGTCCTCATCATGTCTGTGTTCTTCGGAAACCCCATTTCAACACACAGACGGACATCGTTAAATCAACTTCGCTCTTCATAAGGACCCCGAATATATATACCTTATATGGTCTAAGGTCAATATTGTAGAAATTACAAACGGAATGACAAACTTATGTATACCCTACCACCTGTGGTGAAGGGTATAAACATAATGTCATCAGCGACAACCAATTCGGATTCCAAAAGGGCAAAAATATAAATAAACCTCTCGGTAATTTCACGAATTATATAAATGAACAACTAAGCCTAAGCAATCACACTGCCTTACTTTATTTAAAGACTTCAGTAGAGCATTTGATACTTTGTCACACTCGAAGCTACTGAAAATGATGGAAAAATCGGTATACGCGATACATGTTTATAATGGTTTAAAAACTATCTAACTTTGCGATCATACTACATCAAAATCAATCATACTACATTAAAAACAATCTTAGCAACACAACTGAATTAAATTAAGGAGTGCCTCAAGGGTTAAAGCTGGGACCTATTTTATATATAATATATTCGAACGATCTAACGAATATATTACAAATGAGCAAATGTTACGCGTATGCTGATGATACTGCGATTGTTGTGGCACACAAAAGTATTCAAGACAAAATTATTGCATATAAAACCCCTGCACTTTCGATAAACTGGTCTTAATTTGAGTTTCCATAACTTAGAATGTATTCACAAGAACGGATTACAAGACTTTGAATATAATCATAATAACTGATCTACGGTAATTGAACAAGTAGATACTTATAAATATCTAGGAGTTCATATAGATCAAAATTTTAAATGGAATATTCATATAGATGAGGTACGCAAAAAAATAAGAAAAGCGTCGTATATGTTACACCACCTGAAAAATTGCTCGAACAACTCCGTTTTAGGGCAGACATAATATGCACTTGCTAAATCACAAATACAACACGGAATTGCTGCTTGGGGAAACCAAACGTATTGCGCCAAACTGCAACAGACACAAAACCAACTGCTAAAAATTATACAAGAAAATCGAAACCAATTTCGAAATTAACAATTACGATAAATAATATTATTATTTCAAATAGAACCAATACAAATAACAAAAATCAACTACAAAACAAAAATATTCAATATCAAATCAACGACAACCGACAACAAAACTACAACAACCAACATAAACTACAACGATCAGCAAGAAAATAACCCACAACTAAACAGTAACTACCAATATCAAAGCAAAAACCAACAACAAAACAGCAGCAATCAAGACAAAAACAGTCACCCTTAAAGCGTCAACCTACAACAAAACAACAACAGTCACCATGAAAATAATTACAACCAACAGCAAAGCAACAACAACTACCAAAATCAAAACAACAATAACCAACAACTAAATACTCAACACCAGAACAAAAACCAACAATTAAACAACAACTATCAATATCAAAACCACAATCAACGTGAAAACAACATCAACCAACATCAAAACAACAATCAATATAACAACATTAACCAAAATGAAATCAACAACAACCAAAATCAAAATAACATCAATCTAGAACAAAACAACAACAATCAACATCAATCCATCAACAACCAACATCAGCCCAACAACAACCAAAATCAAAACAACAACAACCATCATTAAAACAACACTTTCCAACAACAAAATCCCAGCACTGCTAAGCAGGAACATATACTGAACATAAGAAGCATATTCTACACTGCAATGGCCATCGAATTTCATGATGATGCCAGATTTTTACGACACATTCATCATGCCCACAATACAAGAAGAAAAGCAAAAGGAAGATACAAGGTTCAGATATATAGAAACAACTATAGAAGGAATACTCTACATGTAGTACTTCCAACAATTTTTAATATGATTCCACTAGATATTATCAACACATAAGATAAACAAAAAAACCATTTAAGAAATTTTTTATGAATTTGCAATGAACAATATTAATTAATTTAACATAACTTATATTTTTACCTGCAGACAAGCCAAAATTGATTTGCATGGTACCTACATATAATAAATTGTTAAATTTTAATAATAAATAAATCGAATATGTATAAAAAAAATAATATTAAAATTGTTTAAAAATGTTTTAAAGTAATTCAGAATTATTTTAAAATTAAATCATTTAAAATGATTCAAAATTGTCCAAAAAGTTTTTAAATTAATCAAAATTTTTTAAATTTGTCCAAAAATTCTTTTAAGTTTTAAGCATTTTTAGGCAACTTTGACATTTTGGATAATTTAAAAACTAGTTTTGAAACATTTTTGGACAATTTTAAAATATTTTTGTACAATATAAAATAATTTTTCGACAATTTTATAATCTTTTTGGGCAATTTGAAATAATTCTTAAACAATTTTGAAATTATTTTGTAGAATTTTATAACATTTTTACACAATTTATTTTGGAAAATTCTGAATTAAAACTGGAAATAGTGTAGTGTTAAATAAAATATAAAATGCAAAAATGCACAGATTTCGTCGTCATAACTACTTAAGCCTTATAAAATGCAAATGACATGCTAAGATAGTTTCAATTAAAGGTTAAAAAATCTGTTATGAAAAGTTATTTAATTAAAAAATTATAAAAGTTTTTGGTTATTCTAAATGTATAGATCACAATTTTAGTATTATCTTTTTTATTAAAAAATTGATGTTTATTATTTGAAGATTAAAAACTAACTGGAAAATATTTTACACTAAATATTTTGACAATAAAAGATATTCATAAAAATGATAAGTTGATTATTATAAAATTTAAAATGTAAAGTATTTGAATGGCAAGTACCCACAAGTCCATCAAAACCATTTTCTCATTGAAATTTTTAGATTTTGAATGATCAGAAAATAAATGCTTTAGATTCACAAAATCGTGCATGTTATGGAATTAGTGACTAATTCATAACGCAAAATTTTTAAATATCACCTAATTGCAAACTCGGTTCATGTTTAAAAAATATTTTAGTTGTTAAAATCAATAAAATAACTTTTGTTTTTATGAAATTCCATTCCGTTTAATGCGAACAATAAATTAGAGATTGTGATTTCTAACGTGAATTCAATTTCCCGGATCTTAAAATGAATATTTGGAATCGTGAGAAAAGTTTCTTAATTTGAGACATCACACTTACCATTTTTTTGACCTAGCGGTCTTTTTTAATTCCCGCAGGGGTCATATATATTTTTTATTTTTGAGGTTTCTCCAAAAAATTTACATATTATATATTTAAGATGGTGTTTAAAAACTTTTTTTGTGTTAATAAAATACGTTTGGAATTAATAAAACTAATTCCAAATTTTATGACCCAAGTGGTTTTTCTTTTCACAACATATGTTTAATAATAAAACAAGACATACTAATTGTGTTCGCCTGCTAACCATTTGGCGAATTCAATTAGTAAAAATACTAGTGAAAATGAATTGTTTTTTGCGTAATGGGATTCCAGAACATACACGACTAAGATTAGCAACCGAAACTTTTATTACTATACAAAAGTTTTGAAATGTATTATATTTTTGCATCTTATTCATATACATATTTATATTCAAAATTTGGCAACAGCTTAATGTAGTACGTGTCTGTGATGCAGTGGGTAGAGACGCAGCTTCCTGGTCTTATGGTTCTCAGTTCAAACATTCTTCAGAGCAGTTTTCTATTGAAAATGAGCAAAATCGCTCCAGCCGTTAAAAAGTTATGAGTGAAAATGTGAAAGTACCTCTAAATTTTCCATACAAATTGGTGTATTTTAGTACAATTTCATAATAGCGATCGGCAAGTAAGATATTTCGTCTTGTTTTTCCACCAGTCGCTTAGAATTGAATAACAAATTTTTTCACCTCAAAAAATACATCTCAACTCCAATTTTTTTCCAATGCAAAGTTTGCTCTCTCATCTAAAGAAAGTTTTTCACCCCAAACAATTTTTTTCACCTCCATAATTTTACTTCTAAATTGTTTATATTTTTTGTATCAAAAATAATGAGAATTTTTTAGGACATTGGTGGAGGGTATTTCAAGTTTCGAATTTAAGCCTTTTTCACTTGTTTTTTGTTTTGTTTTTAAATAAATGTTGTGGAACGCGTTTTTATTAATAAAATATATATTTATAGAATGTCTGCTTATATATTATAATCTATAAATAAAAGAGCAATAAATTATTAAAATAAAAATTTGGAATTTGTAAATAAAATTCGTTAATTAAATTAAAAATTAATAAAAGTGATGGTAACTAGAACTACAAAAGTGCGCTTGGCAAAAAATCGGTTGTAACTACAAATCTGTTTTCTATGTGTAGTTACAGACATCAGTACAAGTCTATTGAAGCCATTTCTGGCACTGTAGAGTATAATAATCGTAAATTTCATTGAAAGAATTTTTTAAATGATAAATTGTAAATATAAACTATTTTTGTAGAGGGACCTGTTCCAGGTTCTTTCCATATATTAATTTTAAATACGTTGTTAACAATTCTACTGTATATATTCCACGTGCCGGAAAAATTGAGCCGTTTTAGGGTTTATGCATATCTAATTAATTAAAAATTACAAAAAGTTTTACCTTTTGTAGTTGTCATATCATCATTATCAGACTCGTTATGTCTTCGCTCTCTACTAGCGATTAAAGAAATTCCCGATATCTGTTGAGCTCCATTTATACCCAAATGTTTGGTTTGCTGTCTAGAAAGAAAAACTAAACTATTAAATTTAAAACAAAAGAGCTTCTATCTTTAACCCTACCTTGTAAAAGCTAAACGATAAAGTTTTGCTAATTTATCTTCCAACATTGGATTGTCCTTTTGTGTATAAAATCCAGACATGACAGTTAATAGCCAATAACGTCTATCGGTAGCAGAATAATTCAAAGGGGGCATAGCAGCACCTGACCAGCTGCCATCGATGCCGACAGTCCCTTCGCCAAAGCAATCCAAACAAATAGGTATGTCGACTTCCTGAATTAAAAAGTAGATTAGTTGTTTACTCTTTGACACGTCTGAATTTCTATAAATTAAACTCACATTATTGCCGTCAACATACACGGTAGCCACTACTGTTTCTGTTTTAACCACCACATCTTTACCTTTACTTATACCCGTGTGAACTTTTTTCAAATAATCCGGTGGTCCATCACCTGACCCAGTCCAAAAAAAATCTTCCAAATGAACTTCATCACGCAGCTCTGGATAATCGTCATCTAAGTCATCATCTAAAAATATATAGATATATTAATGAATCATGTTAATTAGATCATAACCATATTATCATGTAGTTATGCATTAGGGATAAAACAAAATACGGTCTATGAAAACAGTTTATTTGGCTCATGCCCCGGTAGGCTAGTTGGTAGCGTGCTAGCTTATCAGTGCGGCGGTCGTGGGTTTGATTCCCACCAGAGGCTCTGGTCTGTTTTCGCTACAACGAGCCGATGGCCTTTGTTGCTAGTGCTCGGTTAGGGTATTAGGATATAATTTTATGATTAATATAAATTAAATAAATAAATATTTGGCTCATTTTGAAAAAATCTTCCGTAGGTAGGACAGTTACCAAAATGCCCCAATTTGTCATGGTTAAACTTAATTGCAATGCTAATGTGTGTAGACATTTTATAATTTCTTGAAATATTGGGCAAATTCGTGTTTAACATACCAATATATATTAGAAATGAAGACGTATTGTAAAAAACTTTAAAGTTATTTTTTTCAATCTTTTATATTTGCTATGGATTTTTATTTTTTTTATTTGTTTTTTTTTTTTATTTTGTATTTCTAATCTTTTTACAAGCTTTTTATCAATATACAACTTTTATACATCCGTTGGGTAGTTCTAAAGATAAACTAAAAAAAGTAGTAGTTTTTTACTTTAATTTATACAATATGTTGCATCAAAAAATATATATTTATTATGAAATATGTATTACTTTTATATTATGTACTAGCGGGCAAGGCCCGCTACGATGTTAGCGTAGAAAATGGTTGCCGGGATTGCCCGGGCTAACGCCCGGGAATATACGGAGTCCCCAAATGATAACCTAGAGCCCCCAATTTTTACCATGCACCACTCCAAAATTCTAAGATGTACCTCAATAATGAGTTAGCCCATACTCCAGGTAACACATATTTTAAATTTCAGGTTTTTCCCTTTTAACCCTCATTTTTACTATGTACCTGGCAAAAATTCTAAAATGTAGCTGATCAGTGTGTAAGCACGTACTCCAGTTCACATATTTAAAATTTCATGTTTCTGTCTAAATCAGTGTGGGCAGCCCGTTAAGGAGGAGACTGTTCACCTTTTCTCCCCTCCCCTTTCACATTTCCAAAAATCCGACCTAGGTGAATGTCTACACTGCAGGAGGAACCTTTGCTCTTTCTTGCCCCTTCGCGTTAGATTTTCCATAAGACACGTTTTATCTCTTATCTACACTTAAGAAGAAACCTGTATACCAACTTTTAACTTTCTAGTTTCAGCTGTGGGCAGGCCGTTAAGGGGAGACTTTTCCCCTTATTGCACCTACCACTAGGAATTTCCGAAAATCCAACTTGGTTGGACGTCTACGCTGGAGTGGAAACCTATGTACCAAATTTAAACTGCCCAGGCATAGCAGTTTTGGCAATTCGTCAAAGGGGAGACTTTTCTCCTTTTTTGCTCTCCTCGTTGGATTTACCAAATTGACATCTTAGCTGTTATCTAAACTGGAGAAGGAGCCTGCATACAAAATTTCAACTTCCTAGGTCCAGCGGTTTCGCCAACCTGTTAAAGGGAAGACATTTCATCATTTAAGCCCCATTTTTACCACGTCCCTGGCATAAATTCTAAAATGTAGCTTATCAGTGAGTTAATCCATACTCCAGGTAATTAAAATTTCAGGTATTTTGCTATTTCAGTGTGGGCAGGCCGTTAAGGGGGAGATTTCCCCCTTTTTGGCCCCTCCCCGTAGGAATTTAAAAAATCTTACATGGTCAGGTGGGTCAAATATACAGGGGGAGAATTTCACCCATTTCTGCTCTTCCCCGTTTGATTTTTTAAAAATCACGTATTATCTGTTATCTACACTGGAGAAGGAGCCTGCATACCAAATATCAACTTCCCAGGTCCAACGGTTTGGGAAAGCCGTGAATGGGGAAAACTTTTCGCCCTTTAAATCCCCATTTTTACACATCCCTTGTAAAAACTCCAAAATGTACCTTATCAGGGAGTTAGCACATACTCCCAGGAAGACGTATTTCAAATTTCAGGTTAAAAGTTAAAGGGGTTTAGGCAGGCCGTGGTGGAGCCTTTTTGCTCCACCCCAAAGGAATTTCCAAAAACCCCGTCTTAGCGTATGTCTCAGCCGGAGGGGGAACCTCTGCACTTTTAAAAATTTGTGCATTTGAACTTTTGGAATTTGCACTATTGCAATTTGCACATATGCACATTTACATTGGAGGAGGAATCTATGTACCAAATTTTAACTTCCCAGCTCAAGCGGTTTTGGCAGGCCGTCAAGGGGAGAATTTTAAATTTTTTGCCCCTTCGCGTTAGATTTTCCAAAAGTCACGTCTTATCTGTTTGGGCAGGCAGTTCGGGGGAGCCCTTTCCCCTTATTGCCCTTCCCCGTAGGAATTTACAAAAATTCTACCTAGGTGGATGGGTAGACATAAAGTGTAACCAATACACACAATTTCAACCTTTCAACTCTAACGGTTATTTAACCCTTTCATGCCCCTCCCCGTTTGATTTTTCAAAAATCACGTCTTATCTTCACTGGAGAAGGAGCCTGCATACCAAATATCAACTTCCCATGTCCAACGGTTCGGAAAGGCCGTCGAGGGGGAGAATTTCACACTTTTCTGCCCCTCCCCGTTGAATTTTCCAAAAATCATGTCTTAGCTATTATCAACACATTTGTACATTTACAATACATTGCAGGAGGAATTTATGTACAAAATTTTATTTTTCCAGCTCAAGCGGTTTTGTCAGGCCGTCAAGGGGGAGAATTTTCGATTTTTTGCCCCTCCGCGTTATATTTTCCAAAAGTCACGTCTTATCTGTTACCTAGACTGAAGAAGGAATCTGCACACCAAATTTTGACTTTCTAGTTTCTTCGGTTTGGGCGGGCCGTTTCGGGGGGAGACTTTTCCCCTTATTGCCCCTTCCCAGGAATTTACAAAAATCCTACCTAGGTGGATGTCTTCAGCTCTGGTGGAACCAATATACACAATTTCAACCTTTGAGCTCTAAAGGTTTTGGCAGGCCGTCGAGGGGGAGAATTTAACCCTTTTCTGCCCCTCCCCGTTTGATTTTTAAAAATCACGTTTTATCTGTTATCTACACTGGAGATGGAGCCTGCATACCAAATTCCAACTTCCTAGGTCCGACGGTTTGGTCAGGCCATAAAGGGAGAGACTTTTCGCCCTTTAAACCCCCATTTTTACAACGTTACTGGCCAAAATTCTAAAAAGTACCACATCAAGGAGTTAGCACATACTCCTAGGATATTTAAAATTTCAGGTTTCTAACTAAAGGGGTTTGGATAAGCCGTGTAAGGGGAGTTTTTCCCCCTTTTTGCCCCTCCCCGAAGAAATTTCCAAAAACCCCGCCTTAGCCGATGTCTACGACGCAGGGGGAACCTGCATACAAAATTTCAGCCTCCTATCTCTTGCGGCTTGGGCTGGGCGATTTCGAATGGGTAAGTCCGTCAGTCAATCAGTCAGTCATTCAGTCAGTTAGTCAGTAACGTTATTCCTTTATGTAAAGAGATTGGAATTTTGTTGTTTTTTCGTTATTTTTTAATTTTTGTTCAGAAACTGTTTGCTGTTTGTTTGTTTAGATGTCTTCAAGTTTTTTCTCTTAAATTCCTTTTGAAATTTGAAACTTTTTAATGCAGTTGTTTTTAATTTTTGACAATTATTTTCTTTCTAAGCTTACTATTTTTTTAATGGAAATAAAATCAAACAGACCCTTTAGATCAACTAAATGTTACATTAGCTCTCAAGTTTTTTAAGAATTATGTGAAAAAGATGACGTTTTAATTAATCAAACAGCCAAAATCTTTATATAAGCTCGCATCGATAACACTGTGCTACACTGAAAAAAAAAACTTGGGAAATGACCTAGTGTAGGTTGTAGGTCTAGCTGAGTGTATTATTTAACCGGTTTTATAAGTTGCAGTATTCCCTGAAAATTTCGAGATATGGGGAAAAGAGTATTTTTTTGAACTGGCGTACTTAAACTTTTCTAACTCAGTCATTTTTTAGAAATGAATGTGCTCTTTCCAAATATATATACTTCCCGTATACTATTAATATAAATATGTAGAGATTTTTTCAATAATATAAAAGTTTTTCATTTTTTTAAACTTTTTCATTTCCTAGAAGGATGTTTTTGGAACAATAACCATAACAACAATAACCTCAAAGTCAGTGTCCTTCTGAGTAAAACAAGCTTTTATTCGTGTAAATCGGTTAAAAATTGACAAAGTTATAATACTTTTTCTAATCAAGAGATATTAGAATCCCTTAAACTATTTTTTTTTTTAATTTTTGTAAACGAATCGCCGTTACAAACCAATTAAAATTGGCTTTTGTTTTATTATATACGTTTCAATTAAGAAAGGAATTAAAAATTTTTTGTATTTTACTTTAGATTGTTACTCAAGTTCGGCGTATGCCAAAGCCAACTTAAGGAACTTAGGTCAATTACAGTTCTAGCTTTAGGACTTATTATACGAGTGTACTAAAAAAGAGTTAGTATGATACAAACAAGACATAAGTGCGAAGGAGAAATAAAGAAAATACACTCTGTATAGTTTAGTACTCTATCATTGTAAATAAGGCATTATTTAAATTATTTTTGTAATAATACCGTTACTTTTTCTTTGATAGTTGCAAAAAAGTTGTTTACTAGTTAGTATTAGTGGTGCAGCTTCAAAAACAACATATTTTTCTTAAATAAAGATAACAAAAATATTTAATTGTGTTATAAGCTAAGTGTTAATAAAAATCATTTGATTTATTAAACATTTTTTGGGTACCAAAACAAGTGCTGACTACACTGATGTGTTAGTGAATTTCTAGAGACGTATGGAGAAATGCGATGCACAATGTCAATCAAAATATATTTTTTGCATTCTCACTTGGAATTCTTCCCAGAAAATCTGGGTCAATTTAGTGACGAGCAAGGCGAACGCTTCCACCAAGAGCTATCAACAATGGAAAAGCGGTTCGAAAGAAAAAGTCAGATCAGAATGCTAGCGAATTACTGCTGGTCGCTAAAACGTGAATCTGATGATTTGTCTTATAAACGTAGTAGATTAAGTAAACATTTTTAAAGAATAAAGGTAATTAAAAAAAAATAGTTCGTACTTCAAATTATTTCTTTTTGTTGAATCATATAATCGAAATCGGGTTTTCGTTGTTTAGAAAAAGTACTATAACATTGTCATTTTTTAACCGATTTACACGAATAAAAGCTTGTTTTACTCAGAAGGACACTGACTTTGAGATTATTGTTGTTTTAAAAGAAGATTCGAAAAAAACCTTGGTAGAAAATAAAAAAGTTTAAAAAAATATGAAAAATTTTTATATTATTGAAAAAATCTTTACATATTTATATTAATAGTATACGAAAAGTTTATATATTTGGAAAGAGCACATTAATTTCTAATTAATGCCGTTAACCGTTTTGAAATCGGTTGAAAAATTACTGAGGTAGGAAAGTTTAAGTGTGGCATAATAAATACTCCTTTCCCCATATCTCGAAATTTTGAGGGAATATTGCAACTTATAAAACCGGTTATATTATACACTCAGCTAGATCTTCTTGCATTTTTTTTTTGTAGCAGAGTGTAATCATTGTGTAAATCAATTATTCAATTTTTGCCACTTTAGATGTAATAGTTGCTCATTCGAGGATAATTAATAGCAAAAAATCTAGTGGAGGTCATTGTAGTGTAGCAGTTTCTTTGGATGTGGAAAGAGCATTTGAACATGCAAATCATAATGGAATTATTTATAAGATGTTTCAAATTGGATTCAATCCTTCTATAATTAAATTGTTTCTTAGTTTTTTTTTTACAAAAAAAAATTATTTTGTGTTCAATTTAAAGGTAATTTGTCGGAAATTGGAAACGTAGGTTGTGGAGTTCCACAAGGTTCTATTTTAGCACCTCATCTCTATAATATATTTATGAATGATTTTCCTCACATTGCACTGAACTCCATTGGCCTTTAATACGCAGATGATTCTCTTATATATTCACATTCATTCGCTCCCACAACGACAACAAGTACTACTTCATACTCCGCTATTACAACTACAACCATGTCTACATTGACAAAATCTTCTCTTATGCCGATTATGTCTACATATATATTAGACCGTACCACCTTATAGGCAAAAAAAAAAGTTCACCGTACACCCTCAAATATAAAGTATTTTAACAAGAAAATTTCGAAAATGTTTTTTTTTTTTTTGCCGAACGTAGGGGTCGCCATTTTATATTTGTCGTTATATCTTCGCCATTTACCGTCGGATCTTAAAGTGTTGTATATCAATGTTTTTTGTCTCGCGGAGACCAATGTTTTCCTCGAAGGAGCCATTGACCTCAAGTAACCCGTTCTAGTATTAACCCACCAGATCTCAGTTGCTACCACCTTAATGTACTAGCCTAATATTTTAGAATGAAAGCTCGCAAAAAAGCAATAAACTTTTGCTAGGAAAGTATTCCAATAATTCCAGCGGAACTATTATTTTATTTTAATTTTTTTTGTTGCCGAATGTAGGGCATTTGTAATTTTTTTGTCATATCTTCTGTATTAACAGTCGGATCTTAAAGGGTTATATATCAATGCTTTTGTCGCAATGATACCAATTTGTTACATCAAAAATCATTGACCTCAAGCACCCTTTTATACTACTTAAGGGGTAACACCTATGTAAAAAGCCTATATATATAAACTTCCTTTTTTTATTTACTTCGAGGAAAACATCGGTCTCCGCGAGACAAAAAACATTGATATACAATACTTTAAGATCCGACGGTAAATTTCGAAGATATAACGAAAAATATAAAATGGCGACCCCTACGTTCGGCCAAAAAAAATAAAAAAAACATTTTCGAAATTTTCTTGTTAAAATACTTTATATTTGAGGGTGTACGGTGAACTTTTTTTTTGAGGTACGGTCTAATATACATACATACATATACATAACCAAGCCAAGTAAAAACTCCCGTAAATAAAGAGAAAATCAACACACAAAATAATAGTAGCTCAAAAAGGTCCCGCAATTCACCTAACAATACAAATAGTACCAAAAAACCAAAAACTAAAGAGCAATCTCAAAAAACGTTAAAATCTTACTGGTTAGGCCAACCTTCAACAGCAAACAGATTTGAAATTCTGTCCCAGATAGAAAATGATGAAAAATCGCAAGTAGAAAATGAACATGAAAACCATAATGCACCCCCGAATCCACAAATAGCAAAGCCAAAAAATCGCAAGCCTCCACCAATATATGTACAAAACGTTCTATTTATTGATAATCTGATCGAAGCACTAAGCACCCTACCCAACTGCAATTACGAACTAAAAGTTCTTAAAGATAATGAAGTCAAAATTCAACCTCTAGAATCTTTTCACTATACAGAAATTGTTAAACTTTTAAAAAACAAAGAAACTCAATAATATACATACAAACCGCAAGACCAAAAAGGATTTAAAGTAATGCTAAGAAATATGCATTATTCAACAGACAAAGAGCAAATAAAAAAAGAACTTTGTGAACTTGGTCACGAAGTTACACACGTGCAAAATGTACTACAAACAGGTACAAAAAAACCCTTATCATTGTTCGCAATTGAACTCAAAACTAATAAAAACAATAAAGATATATATTCCATCACTCACCTTTTACATTGTAAAATAAACTTTGAACCTCCACACCAAAAAAGATCCTTACCACAATGTACAAAGTGTCAGAAATATGGACATACAAAAAACTTTTGCACAAGTCCTGTTTGTGTCAAATGTGCCGGAAGTCATAAAACTAGTCAGTGCCTAATAAAACAAAGGAGTGATCATATTAAATGTGCCCTATGTGGCGAAAAACATACAGCAAACTATAAAGGTTGTATGGTTTACAAAGAACTAAGAGTAAAAAAATTTCCCCCTCTTAGAAAGAAAGAAAATGAGCCTTCAACTAGTGAAGCTCAAAAACGAAATGAAACACATCAAACAAATCTACATAATAACGAACAAGCAAGATCTGAAGATAATTCTGGTCATATTATCACATACGCCCAAGCAATAAAAGCTAACAATACAGCTAATACAACAAATATTTCCACAACAAGTTCTACTTTAAATTGTAATAAAAACACAACGAATAACTCCACAACTAGTTCCGTACAAACCCCTAAATTTCAACAATCAAATAATGATATGCAAGATATCAAAGATATGATGAAACAGCTTATAACACAAGTATCTACTATGATGAATATAATCACAGTTCTACTTTCAAAAATTGATGGACAGACAAAATGATTTAAAGATTATCCTTTGGAATTCGAATGGGCTAGGTCAACACGTCTGTTTAAACACATGTGAACCCACATAATAATTATTAATGTTAAAACAAACATTTGTGAATCCGTTTAATGTTTTTACTTTTATTTCATTGGCTAACAAGCATAAAAATTAATAAAAGAATATCATGTTTCACATGCATTAACTGCAGTTGTTTTTGAGTGACTTTGGTTTGATTGGTCAATTCAACGTAAATTTCGTTTTAAGTAGATTAAATTACAATTTTTATTATTTTAAGTTATTTGTTGACTCGACATTATTTGTCAGTAATTTTAGTATAAATACCCCAATAAAATTTATGGGAATGTGTCAGTAATAAAAACTTGGTTTTTATTCATTGATCACCTTTACGTTCAAGTTCCAAGTGCTTGAAAGTAAAAAACCACGGAAGCAAATTAGTACAGTTCAAATTTATGTGTTTGAATTGAATCATACTAATTAACCCATTCCAAACATTTTGGTGACCCCGACCACCAGTGAATTTTTAAGCTTCCCCCACCAGTAGTAAGGAGCTTAGACAATTTTATTGGTGATTTGTACGCACACGCAGCCTACCCTTGTCTTCAGCGGAGGCTACAAAGGCATCATAACATTGATGCGAACAAAAAATTACAAATCCTTGAACCAGGCGAAGGACAAATAGGCACCAAAAAACATTTTGGTGACCCCCGTTTTTTGCAATTTTGAGGTTCCCATCAGCGCCTACCCAGCAAATTGGTGTTCAGCGGTGATTTACAACAAAGAATCTACCCAGCAAATCAATATCTTCAGTGGAGGCTACAACAAGCGTCTTACTATTGGCGCGACGATTTGACCAGCAGTTCCAGTAATTTGTGGTTGGGCATTAACAACAAACGCCACATTAGCATACAAACAAAATCATCAGTCCCACTAATTCAATTTGGTGGACATATACAACGAGCACCATAACATTGGTGACTAAATTAGCAGTTCCAAGAAATTCTCTGGGAACATAAGCAACAGGCACCATAACATTGGTGACCAATAAAATCATACAACGTGCATCACAATATTGTTGTCAATAAAATCAACATTTTCCACTAAGCAAAATTTCTGTGGACATATACAACGGGCATTGTTTTCAAAAGATTCATCAGTTCCCGGACATAGTCAGCACCTAAGACATCATTTACAATGGCGATGGCAAATACGTTACTGGACACCCTACAAAAAACGGGTGGAACAATACAATCAATAGTACGAAATTTCAAAAAGGATTCTGTGGATAGAAAATCAACCGCAGAATACTTTGAGGAACGGAGAAAACGTTTATCAGAAGCCTGGGATGAATTTGAGGCCCGGGATACGGAATTACGCATACTCGACGATGTTAAAACACTTAAAACAGAGCATGACTATTTGACACAAGATTACTACTCCAAAATACAGGAATTAGCAACCTCCTATATATCTCTATTCACGGAAGAGGCTAATCGTTTAAAGACATTGATAAAAGAAAAGCCACCAGCAACTAAAAACACTGGTGGCACATCGGTGAATCAACAAAACTCCAATAAAAATCACGGCCTGATCCAGAAGGCACAAACTGCAATGACACTGTTGAGTAGAGCAATAAATGTGGTAACCACCACCAGTGAAATTCAACCACGCCAATTCTACGACTACAACTTGGCACTGATCAACAAAAGATGGGACCAGCTCCAGAACCTATACAACGAGATATGCGAAAATTTTGACGATGCAGTAAATTCTGGTTTTGACGTCGACCAATTTTATGAATTAAACGACAAGGTTCAAGAGCAGTCACTCAACATATCCATAATGGCCGACAGGGTACAAAACGTTGGTGCAACTCATACAACTCCTCTTCCAATTCAGTCAACTTCCTCAGTACATTTGCCAAAAATTACCATACCTAAATTTGATGGCGATTATCTGAAATGGCGACAATTTTTTGACTTGTTCTCTGAAATGGTGGATAAACAGCCGATTCCCGCCAGTCAAAAAATGTGGTATTTGAAAAGTAATGTATCAGGAGAAGCTGAACATCTAATAAGCCAATTCTCCCTATCCGAGACAAACTACAACACTGCATGGAAAACCCTACAGGACCGCTACAACAACAGGGGAATTTTAGTGGCCAACTTAGTAGACAAAATAATCAACCAACAGCCCGTAACGTCATCTGCACAATCAACCAAGGCTATGCATGGCACCACAAAGGAGTGCTTGCTGGCATTAAATAATTTGGTGATCGAAACATCTTCTTGGGATGCAATCCTTGTCCAATTATTGGTCAAGAAACTTGATAAAAATACTCATATCAGGTATATGCAGTCACTATCTAAACCAAGGGATGTTCCAGTTATAGCCGAATTTTTATCATTCCTAGAACTTCAATTCCAATCTATGGAGGCAATCATTCCAAGGGAAAAACAACCACCACAGAAAGCGGTTTCAACAATAATTACGTCAAACGAACAGAATTCATCCAATTGCAAATTCTGCAATACAAGTGGCCATAAAATTTACAGTTGCGACAAATTTCTCCAATTATCAGCAGGAGAACGACTTAACTGGGTACAAAAACAAGGTCTATGCGTCATCTGTTTCTCTAGTTATCACATTTCAAAATACTGCAAATCAGGAAACTGCAAAAAATGTAAGAACAGACACAACACATTGCTTCATTTGGAGAAAAGTGACATCCAGAAGGCGAAAAAATCATCAAATTCCAGTTCACAAAAAACTACTGCCTCAAATGTAGTAGCGGTTACATCAGCAACAACCAACATCGCTGCGGGCCCCCAGGGCTATGTTTTAATAGCAACGGCAAAGGTAATAATTACAGCCCCAAATGGTTCATCAGATGAATTTAGAGCGGTATTGGATTCTGGATCACAGGTGAATATTGTATCGAAGCGTCTGTGCCAAAAATTGTTCATTTCACCATCAGGAGCGTCCATATGCCTAGACGGCGTTGGCGAAATCCAACGAAATTCAAAATATCGCACAAATATTCAAATGAAATCCAGGGATCTCAGCTTCTCAGCAAACGTAGAAGCATACGTACTCCCGAGTATAATTCCTGCACAACCAAATCAACAGATTGACATCTCAGCCTGGGACATTCCCAACTACATTCCTCTGGCAGAACCCCATTTTGAGCAGCAGGAAAAAATAGACTTGCTATTAGGAGCAGAGTTCTATTATAAGTTGACCCGAAATGGGACGATACATCTCGCTGATGATCTCCCAACTTTACAAAATATAGCACTGGGCTGGATTGTAGGGGGTGCAATAGGAAAAAATCCCATTCCTAACCCCTTATGCGCACTTACATGTGCAATTTTTGGGGACAACGCTTCTCTGGAAGAAGCCATAGAACATCTCTGGAAACTGAAATTGAAAGCAATGAAAGGGCTCTTTTACCGTCAGAAAAACAGTGTGAGGCACATTTTACACAACATGTCCACACCAATAAAGACGGCCGATTTACAGTCAGTCTTCCCTTTCGAGAAAATCCAACAGCACTAGGAGAGTCTCACACAATGACCTTCAACAGATTCATGGGATTAGAGCGTCGACTCCTAAAACATGAAGACATCCGTACACAATACATCAAATTCATGCAGGAGTATGAAAAACTAGGTCATATGCAAAAGGTCAACATTGATACAGTGTTAGACCCGAAATACTTCATTCCGCACCACAGTGTATTAAAACCTGATAGTACTACAACAAAATTAAGAGTAGTGTTTGACGCATCGGCCAAAACATTACACTAGGCAACAGCCATTTTGTTATTTGGTTCTAGCATACTTTTTCTCATGGATTTGGACCTACTGAACACGAAAATGAATTTTAAAAATTTTTCTGTCGATTGGTTTGCGAGATACAAATTTTTTAATTTTTTTTTTTAATTTTTGGAGGTACACTTACTATTTTGAGCATATCTTTAGTCTTCTTTGACCTATTTTATCCTACTACTACTCAAATTAAAGACAATTGAGCCGTCTACAACTTATTCTCAGAAAATTTTCAAATCGGGTTAGTAGTTTTGATGTTGGCGGCTTAAAAAGGTTAAAAAACTGCGTTTTTTTAGTAAAAATGTGGCTGAAAAATTCATATAAAGATTCATATAAAATGTAAAACGCGATGTTAACAGCGATTTTAATTTTTTTACGTATAGCTGACACTTTTCCAAAGAAAATAAGCCCTTACTTAACAAAATCTGATGACAAATGGCCGACTTATTATTTTTTTGGTAAACGACCGAAATTCCGCTATTTCACGATTTTTTGATTTTCATTATTTGCACAGCTTACCTACCCAACGCAAACGAATAAATACATTTGAACTTAATTTAAAATAAACAAATTAGTCTTCGTATATTATTTTTTAATTTATTTACAGCACTACATGCTCAATGTATCGCACAATTAACTAAACTAACGAAATTAAACTAACTAATTAAATTAAGCAAATCAACGCACAAAAAAATGAGTAAAAACAAAGATATAAGTGTACATTTTATGCCATGTGGAAAAACTGCTGACTTCTTCTTTGTTTTTTGTATTCGCTGCAATCGGTCTCACGTATTAGGGTCCAAATATAGTCACCCATCATAGCCGTGTCATAGTTGCCCTGATAGCGTCGTTCCATAGCCTTCAATTCCTGATGAAAGCGCTCGCCGTGTTCGTCGCTCACGTCTCCTAAATTCTCAGGGAAAAAATCCAAATGAGAATCCAGAAAGTGTATTTTAAGTGACATTTGCACTCCCATGGCTTCATAGTTCTTTACCAGATCCTCAACTATGTCCTTATAATTCGGGCTTTTGTTGTTTCCTAAAAAGTTTTCCACAACAAGCCTGAAGGAATTCCATGCTGCGGCTTCGATGGGTGATAACAGCTTTGGGAATTTTTCATCTTTCAACATTTTTTTTATCTCGGGTCCTGCGAAGACTCCTTCTTTAATTTTTGCCAGCGAAAGGTAAGGGAAAATTGACCGTAAATAGGCAAAAGCTTCACCTTCTTTGTCTAATTTTTTGGCAAAATTTTTAATCAAACCCAATTTTATGTGCAGCGGCGGAAGTATTATATTTTCACGGTTCTCTATTAGTGGTTTGCGCTGAACATTCGCTTCTCCAACTACAGGTTTCGTTCGTACCGGCCATTTTTTTTTTATATAATGCTGATCATCAGCGCGGCTATTCCAAAGGCACAGAAAACAGCAATGTCGCGTATAGCCTCCTTGGAGTCCACACAGAATGGCCACAACTTTAAGGTCGGCGCATATTTTCCAATTGTATTTCCTATACTCTATGCATTTCAGCAAAATGTCCATAGTTTCATAGTTCTCCTTTGAATGAACCGCATGAGCAATAGGAACAGATGGCTTTTCATTCCCATTATGTAAGAGAACTGCCTTCAAGCTCTCTTTGTTGCTGTCAATAAACAACCTCCATTCGTTGGGGTTGTGAATTTGGTGAAGCTCTTGGAACAAGCCTGAAATGTCGCTGCAAAAACATATTTGGTCTTTCTTTGTATAAAATTTTGCATACTCCTTGTGACGGTTTCTGTACGCTGATACTTTCACTTCTGAAGCCGCAAATCCACACTGTATCATCCGAGACGCAAAAAGTTCGGATTTCTCCTTAGTGAGACCAAAATCGCGCACCCAATCGTTTAGTTCGGCCTGTGACAGTAATTTTCGCTTTGCACCCGGCTCAAATTCGCTTGCATTTGACTCAGACTCTTCTTCTGACGATTCTGCTTTTTGAAGAGATGCACCAGGGCACACTGGATATGGCACATCATGCGAATGTGGTACTGGAAGCGCAAACGATCCCACTTGAGCGTAGTTCCATTTAAAAAATCTTCCTACCCCACTGTTTGTGGTGAGGCAAAAATAACAGTCTGTGGAATGGCATAGCGGCTTTTTCCACATCATTGGTGTATCGAATTTCATATGGCGGCTAAAATTAAAATTAATTACTATATTCGCTATGTATAATGTGTTTAAATAAAAATTCTTACCTTCCGCCAGCTGCCCAGTTGGTTAAGATTATATAGCAAAGATCACACAGCGACTTAGGTGTCCATGGTTCTGTGATATTTGGTGAAATACCAAAATAATTCAAATAGTGCAATTGTACTGCTGGAGTAAACTTGTGTGCGTGATTTTTTTTTATAAACTGGCCACAAACATTGCAGAAATTGTCTGGATCGTTCAAACACTCGAACACACGTAGTCTTTTACTCATTGTCTTCCTTGCGTTTTCTAAATATTAACTTCTTTACACTTTCACAGACAGTTTTGAAATGCAATTGATAACCGTGTCTCCTTATGTTTAAATATGTATGAGCATGTAGTGCTGTAAATAAATTAAAAAAAAATATACGAAGACTACTTTGTTTATTTTAAATTAAGTTCAAATGTATTTATTCGTTTGCGTTGGGTAGGTAAGCTGTGCAAATAATGAAAATCAAAAAATCGTGAAATAGCGGAATTTCGGTCGTTTACCAAAAAAATAATAAGTCGGCCATTTGTCATCAGATTTTGTTAAGTAAGGGCTTATTTTCTTTGGAAAAGTGTCAGCTATACGTAAAAAAATTAAAATCGCTGTTAACATCGCGTTTTACATTTTATATGAATTTTTATATGAATTTTTCAGCCACATTTTTACTAAAAAAACGCAGTTTTTTAACCTTTTTAAGCCGCCAACATCAAAACTACTAACCCGATTTGAAAATTTTCTGAGAATAAGTTGTAGACGGCTCAATTGTCTTTAATTTGAGTAGTAGTAGGATAAAATAGGTCAAAGAAGACTAAAGATATGCTCAAAATAGTAAGTGTACCTCCAAAAATTAAAAAAAAAAAATTAAAAAATTTGTATCTCGCAAACCAATCGACAGAAAAATTTTTAAAATTCATTTTCGTGTTCAGTAGGTCCAAATCCATGAGAAAAAGTATGCTAGAAACAAATAACAGACAAAAGTTTGTTATTTGTGACCTAGTGTTATCAGGCCTCTCGTTGAATGACCTCATGTACACTGGGCCAACTGTCCAGAGTGAATTGTTTTCAATCCTACTACGTTTTCGAGTGCCAAAATTTGTATTCACCACGGACATTGAAAAAATGTATCGACAAATACTACTTGATCCCGATAACCAACAATATCAACTTATAATTTGGAGAGAAGATCCAGGGTTGCCGATCAACTACTACAAACTTAACACTGTAACTTATGGGACACGAGCAGCACCTTATCTCGCCACAAGATGTTTACAGAAAATTGCTGATGAGAACGCTATAAATTATCCTTATGGTTCTCACATGCTTAAAAATAACTTTTACGTTGATGACGGCCTTGGGGGTTCCGATAGTCTACACAGTGCACTTGAGATACAAAGGGAACTTATAGCAATTCTAAAAAAGCATGGGTTCAATCTGAAAAAGTGGTGTGCAAATCATCCTCAATTATTGAAGAATATACCACCCGGTGACCAGGAAGTCGATTTAGATTTCAACAGTAACAATACTAACACCATAAAAACGTTAGGATTGTTATGGCTACCAAAAACAGACCAGTTTTGTGTCAAAGTAAAAATTAATCATCTACAGACGATCCATTGCCTGAGGACCTTCACAATATTTGGAGCAAATTCAGAAATGACCTAGACAGTTTGAACAACTTCAAGATCCCCCGACACATATTCAAGGGGGAACTCCCAAAAACAACGGAGCTGCACATATTTTCGGATGCCTCTGAAAAGGCGTTTGGTGCAGTTGCCTATCTCCGAGCCACTCTTAAAGATCGACGGGTTATTGTGCAGTTATTGTGTGCCAAGACTCGGGTTGCTCCACTAAAACAACAAACGCTACCTCGCCTAGAATTATGTGCTGCAGTTATGGCTGCTCAACTTATGCACAGAATCAGAACAGATCTCCAGATTAAAAATCAACCCGTATTGTTATGGACTGACTCCGAAATAGTCCTATCTTGGATAAACGCACAATCTTCCTTGTATCATACTTTTGTAGCCAATCGGGTATCTAAAATACAATCACTGACGTTGCCTGATCAGTGGCGCCACGTCAGATCAAAGGACAACCCAGCTGATATATTGTCCAGGGGTTTACCAGCACATAAGCTTTCTGGATGCAATTTATGGTTTTATGGACCACTTTTCCTCCACGGACGAAAATAAATGTGGCCACCAAGGTTCTCACAACAACTTCAAATTTTCAATGACATCGAGAAAAAAAAAAGACAACTGTCATTTCAGCAATCAATGTCTCCAACGATGACTTCATATACAAGATTCCACATAGAAATTCCTTCAGGACTCTGCAGCGAGTACTGGGATTCACTCTCAGATTCATCAGGAACTCCAGAAAGAAAAAGGAAGAGCGCCCAACGCATAAATCACTTACTCCGGCGGAGCTGGACGACGCATTGTTTCTGATCATCAAGGCCATTCAGATGTCCAGCTTTTCTCCTGAAATCAATCAACTTCGGAAAAATAAGGAAATTGACAAAAAGAGTTCTATTGTAAGTTTGTCCCCATTCTTAGATGAATTCAACATCCTACGAGTTGGAGGACGACTAGAGGCTTCATTATTATCATATGACGCAAAACATCAAATGCTGATTCCATATAATGATCCCCTAATAAAACTTTTATTCACAATGTTTCACGAGGAAAACAAACATTGCGGGCAACAGGCACTACTAAACACAATACGACAACGATTTTGGCCAATAAAGGGCAAAACTATGGCACGTTCAACTGTTCAAAAATGCGTAAGATGTACCAGGGCACGACCACAACTATGTCAACAAATTATGGGCAATCTTCCACAAACTAGAGTTACTCCAGCACGACCTTTATCAACGCTGGGGTAGATTATTGTGGTCCCTTTTGGATTCATTACAAGATCAGAGGCAAACGAGCAACAAAGGCATATATAGCCGTATTCTGTTGTTTTTTCACAAAGGCCGTTCATCTCGAATTGGTGTCTGATTTGTCAACGGATGCTTTTATCGGCGCCTTAAAACGATTTATTGGCCGACGAGGACGATGTCAAAATATTTACTCTGATAACGCCACCAATTTTGTCGGAGCAAAGAATCAGCTATCGGAACTAGCAGATAGCATTTATTCAAGCAAGGCTCAAGAATCAATAATCTCCACTTCCAGTTCGAAAGGAATACATTTTCATTTCATTCCACCGAGAGCGCCACATTTTGGAGGTTTGTGGGAAGCAGCTGTAAAATCTTCTACTTAGAAGTGTCGCGAATGCATCTTTAACACACGAGGAATTGGAGACAGTTATAGTGGAAATTGAGGCAATACTAAATTCTCGTCCACTAACTCCCATGACAAATAATCCAGATGATCTTGAGGCCTTAACTCCTGGTCACTTTCTTATTGGCGAAGCACTTACATCACAAGTTGATAGCAGGGCAGAGCCAATAAATGCATCAGGATTATCGCATTGGAAGCGCGTAACCCACCTTAAGCGTGAATTTTGGAATAGATGGTCTGCAGAATACCTAAACGAACTGCAACAGCGGTATAAATGGCAGCAGCAATTGAATAACCTCGAAAGTGGCGACATGGTTGTTATTAAAGAAGACAATGTACCTATTATGAAATGGACTTGGGTAGAATCATTCAAGTCTACCCAGGTGATGACGGGGCAGCAAGAGTTGCTGACGTGAAAACTGCGTCAGGAATATCCAAGCGTCCAATCCATCGACTGGCTCTATTACCTGGACAAAAGGATAAAGAAGCACCCATACCCACTGAAGACAGCACTGTGACTAGCGATAATTCCACTCCTAACTCAACTGAAGAACCAAAAGCAAAGAGAATCAAACTTCCAACAAACCCACTAACCCTTGCATTAATCACGATACTACTATTTTTACCACTGGTACTTGGTACTCTAGTCGAAAATACGAAATTTGGTTCAAAGGTCGGAATTCATTTTGAGCAAATCGGGACAGCAGCTATTTCAACTACCGAATAGAACCTATTCGTATACTATGATTTAGCTTCTTACTGGTCCGAAACATCAATTCTTGTCAATGGGACAAGGTCATTACAAACGTTGTGTAAAATTATCAAAACAAACTCTTCATGTATCAGTATCATTGAGCATTTTCAACACATGGAGAGCGAGTTACAACTAGATAACCGACTACTACGAGTTAAAAGAGGAGCGCTGGATATTGTTGGTAACGTCGCCCATTCACTATTTGGCGTCCTGGACTCCGAGTACGCCGAACGGATGTCAGAAATAATACAACGAGTCAACGAAAATGAATCGTATTTACTGAAATTATTAAGAAATCAAACATCAGTAGTTGATTCTACAATTAACATCATACGGCAAAATCAAATGACGGCTAAGGCAAGATTTGAACAATTGGAGCAGGAAATTAAAATCTATTCAAATGATATACTTGACATCAAAAACGCACTGGTACAAATACAACTAAGTCAACTATTTAATTCAGCGGTTCTTGAATTAACACTAATTGCGAACAACATCAGAAACATACAATCATCAACTCTCGATACTCTAATGGATACCCGTCACGGAAAAATCAGTCCATGGCTTCTCACTCCAGAACAGTTACAGAATGAAGTTAATCAGATTACGCTCCATTCACCACCGTCAATGAATCTTCCACTGACAGAAAAAACTGAACTGCTGCAACTATTCAAACTTATGAAAGTAAAAGGCAGACTAACGCAACAACACGCTGTTTTCAAAATAACTATTCCATTGGTTGAGCATGAAAAACTCAGGATATTTCACTTAATTCCTGTACCCAACTCAATGAACAGTACAATGATCGCCATTAAGCCATGTACTACGTTTTTGGGCATATCTATATCTCACAGGCAGTACATTCCCTTTACAAGTCCAGAGTTAAGCGCCTGCGACACTATAGACCAAGGCGTGTTCCTTTGTTCCAACATTCAAATGCGCTACAATTATGGTTCAGAAGTCTGTACGTGTGAAATAAGCTTATTCAACAACAAAACAACACCAACTTGTGTGCTGCAGGAAACAATTATCCGATGGATACCACTCAGCAAAGAAAATCAATGGATATATGCTACATCAGCATCTTCAAGCGCCACAGCTGTCTGCAACAGGGAAATCATTCCTATAGCACTAAAGGGCTCCGGTTTGCTGACACTTGATCCAGAATGCATGCTAAAACACGAATTTGTCAATATGAATGGACGAAAATCTATATCAAGTACAGTGAAGTCGTCATACACAAGTCTTGGAAGAATCTCAGAATTATTATTACCAAAAACCACTACTAACTCCACAACCCATAATGAATCAAACTCAGCAATGTTGGAGAGTGTATATGCCGAAAATATTAAGGACCTAACACTGCTACAAAAATCGCTACAACAACATGATATTGCTGAACTACCCAATAAACTGAAGTCCCACCAGACGCACAGCTATACAATTGGCTACCTAGCACTTCTCCTAAGCATCATTGCTTTATTCATTCTGCTGTCAAAATGCAAATTAAATAAAAGTGCACAAAACCCACATCTAACTACAGTTGAATCCACTGGAGAAAACATTGAGCTTCAACCTTACATCAAAGAACACCAGATGACACCTATACCAATGCCTCGACAGCAGTCCAAATTCTCTCTTGATGTCTAAGATGGGAACCATTCAATTCAATTTTACTAACTTAGTTTATCTAATAAGTAACAACATTTTTTTGTTATTTTCCCTTTACTGATCAAACTAAAATGACCATAACGACTTTAAATTTTACTTATATTTTCGTTTGTTGAACAGTCGTTCAACGCATAATAATTATTAATGTTAAAGCAAACATTTGTGAATCCGTTTAATGTTTTTACTTTTATTTCATTGGCTAACAAGCATAAAAATTAATAAAAGAATATAATGTTTCACATGCATTAACTGCAGTTGTTTTTGAGTGACTTTGGTTTGATTGGTCAATTCAACGTAAATTTCGTTTTAAGTAGATTAAATTACATTTTTTATTATTTTAAGTTATTTGTTGACTCGACATTATTTGTCAGTAATTTTAGTATAAATATCCCAATAAAATTTATGGGAATGTGTCAGTAATAAAAACTTGCTTTTTATTCATTGATCACCTTTACGTTCAAGTTCCAAGTGCTTGAAAGTAAAAAAACACGGAAGCAAATTAGTACAGTTCAAATTTATGTGTTTGAATTGAATCATACCAATTAACCCATTCCAAACAACGTCCTTGAACTAAAAACTTTTATATATAGGAACTCTGTAGATATCTTATTAATATCTGAGACACACTTCACACAAAAAAGTTACTTAAGTATACCTAACTTTACAATATTTAACACAAATCATCCTGACAATACCGCCCATGGGGGTACAGCAATAATTATCAAAAACTCAATTAAATGTACTGAACTTGAAAGTTTCAGAAAAGATTACCTCCAAGCTACCTCAATATTAATTGAAGACTTGTTCGGCCCACTCGTGTTGTCTGCTGCGTATTGTCCTCCCAAACACAATAACACTAAAATTGAATACATTAATTTCTTAAAGTCAATTGGTAATCGTTTTATTGCTGGACTCCTCCAAACTCCAAAAACACTTTCTGGGGCTCGAGAATAACTCTTACAAAGGACCGACACTTACTTGAAGCAATAAGAGAAACAAATAGCAAATTTTTAAGCACTGGAGAGCCTACTTACTGGCCAACTAACTTAAACAAAAAACCTGATTTAATTGACTTCTTTATCACGAAAAATATAAAACATGAACATTTAAAGATAGAATCGTGCTTCGAACTATCCTCCGATCACTCACACATAATACTTAAATTCGAAAGTAATGTTCTTCTTGCGACCCATAACAAATTTTCTTACAACAAGAAAACAGACTGGGAGTGCTTTAGAGAAATAGTTGAAAATAAACTTGATATACAGATATCACTAAAAACCAAAGATGAAGTGGACAGTTCAATAGCATATTTTAATGACACACTTTTGTATGCTGCAATTGATTCTACACCCATAATAACTCATAAATCAAGCAAATATAGTGTATCACCATTCATCAAAGAAAAGATTAAGGCAAAGAGAAAACAAAGAAAAAAATGGCAATCAACAAGATCACCCTTTGATAAAACAATCCTTAACAAACTAACCAAGGAATTAAAGGATCTTTTGAAAAAGTACAAACAGGATAAACTGAAAAGTTATCTTGAAAACCTTGATTCAACCAAGACAACAAACTACTCATTATGGAAAGCCACAAGAAAAATTAACAATGCTATTATTCATCAACCGCCAATCCAAAAATCTGACTTAACGTGGGCCAGAAATCATAACGAAAAGGCTCAAGTATTAGCTGATCATTTTTACAGAACTTTCTCTAATGAAATGGATAAACAAAATATTACTCTGCCAAATATCATTTCATCCACAAACTGCCACATCAAAAACGTTTCTCTACATGAAGTTAAAACTACTATTAAAACAAGAATTGATGCTAAAAAATCCCCTGGCTATGACAGAGTAACGGGCAAACTATTAAAAGAACTACCAATGAAGGGACTTAAATACATAAGAAATATCTTTAACGTTATAATAGCAATGAAATATTTTCCTAAAGTATGGAAAGTTGCAGAAATAATCGCTATTGCAAAGCCCAACAAGGACGCCACAAGGGCTACTTCATACAGGCCAATAAGTCTATTACCACTTTTATCTAAATTATTTGAAAAACTTATTTTTGATCGACTAGAACCAATCAGTTTGGTTTTAGACCCATGCACTCTACGATCCAACAAATACATAGAGTAACTAACAAAATCTCATCTGAAATTGATAAGAAAAATTTTTGCGTGGCCACATATCTTGATGTAGCGAAAGCGTTTGACAGTGTGTGGCATGCTGGCCTACTTTATAAATTGGAAAAAAATCTACCAATGGACTTTTTTCTTATTCTACAAAGTTATTTAACTGACAGGCACTTTTATGTTAAATATAAAGATGAATGCTCAAGCATAATTAAAATGGAAGCGGGAGTTCCGTAAGGTAGTGTTCTTGGCCCTATCATATACCTTCTGTACACAGCAGACATTCCTACTCCAACAAGAAACACAGATATGATTGCAACATTTGCAGACGACACTATCCTTTTGTCATCAAATAAAGATATAGCTTTGGCCATATCAAACCTTCAACAATTGCTGGACAATACTCTAAACTGGTTTAAAACCTGGGTATTTTAGTAAATAGTGAAAAAACAGTACAAGTGACTTACACAAATAGGAAGATAAGTGATCATCAAGCAATTACGATAAACAACACTCCGATTCAAAATGATAATAAAGCTAAATATCTTGGCATGATAATCGACTCTAAATTAAACTGGAAAGATCATATCATCCGTAAAAAAAACGAAGTAAAGTACAAATTTGGACAACTTTACTGGCTCTTAGGAAAGGACTCAACTTTATCATTACAAAACAAATTGCTTATATACAAAACAATAATAGCTCCTATTTGGAAATATGGCGCAGAGCTCTGGGGTACTGCAAGCAACTCTAATATAAAAATCATCCAACGAGTGCAATCAGAAATACTGAGAACTATTATAAACGCCGAATGGTACATATCCAATGAAAATATACATCGTGATCTTAACGTCAGCACAGTCCAAGAAGTCATAAGGAATTCCAGCTTAAAACATACATTTAAACTTACAACTCATTCTAACAATGAAATTAGAGAACTACCCTATAACGAGCTCTCAGGTTCAAGAAGACTTAAGCGATGCACTCCATCGGAGCTATTTGTCCGATTCTTATAATTGATAATTTGGCAAAATATATTTTATATAATTTAATATAAATGTTTACTTACACTAAATATAAGTTATCTTAAGTGTTGATTTAAGTTAATTAATACCCAAACCTCAAAACTAATTACTAATTGTCATATAAAGACAGGTGTAAATAAAATGGGATGTTAAAAAAAAAATATATTCACATAATGAGTCCCCAAATTATGCCTTAGAAAAAGTTTCTAATCATCTGAGAATTGTAAAGAGTTGTTATGATAAATGGGGAGTTAATATTAAAATATCTAAATGTGAAGCCATTTGTCTATGCAATGCGTCTGGTAAATGTAAACGTTTTGTTGTACCAGAAAGCAAATCGCTAAAGCTTTTTTCAGACGGTGTTGAAACTCCATATAAGGAAATATTAGGTACCTTGAAATATTTTTTAATAATCTTTTGAAGTTTAACAAACATGCTAGAATCGTATTGCAAAGGGCATATAAAATAATGTTTGCATTTTCTAAAATTCTATATAATAAAGATCTACCGATGAGAACTAAACTTTTATTATATAAAACCAGTATAAGGCCTATTTTTTTATGGTTTTCCAATATGGTTTAATATATCTCACCTATAATTATTAGGGAAATGTAGATCTTTGAACGAAATATTTTGAGATGCTGTATTGGAAAGACCTACAAATCTTTCTGTAAGCCTTATTCAAACCGATACTTTTATAATCAATCAGGAATAACGCCAATTGGTCTTAATATATGTGATATTTTAAAAAGGTTTATTGAAAGACTCTCAGGCAATGAGAATCCTTCGTGAAATCTGTTTTTAATGATAAAAAACATTTTAGTTGGTCGAACATAAGTTACTTATCGTCTATTGGCTATATGAATGAACCAGCTCCAAATTTCAATTTGGATATTTCTTTATGTCCTGACTTTTATACAAAAAATACTCCCGGTACACACAGAGGCTAAATTTATACCATCACCAGTTTTTATTTTGTTTCCTTTTATTATTATATAAATTTAGTACGTAGTACTACGGGAGGAAGAGCATAAAATTATTATTTCACTTGTAATTAATAATGATTAAAACTTTTCAACGAAAAGCATGACACTGTTTTGAAATTTTTGTAAATTAAGATAATACTTTCTAGTCTTAAGTTTTCTATTTATATATTGTATTAAAATCATATATTGTTTCTAGAAAAAAAGGCTCAATAAATTTTACCTTACCTTACCTTGAATTTGAAAAATATTTGTTATTTTTATTTTCCTTGTCGTTGAATAAAGATGTTTTTATATAAAACTTTTTTAATAATTGTGTCTACATAAATTGGCGATCCTGCTTAAGGGATATTGAAATAATTTCCTTCTGTGAATCAATTTTTTTGTTGAATCTAGCATTTACAACGCAGTGCATTTTTAAGGATATTTATTTTAATTTTGCGAATTATCATCAAAAAACAATATTACCAAACTGATTTACTAATTTCAAAACGGAAATTTTCATCAACGGTTTTATGTATTCAAGAACTGGATTTTAGAAGCATCGTTAAATCCATTCTGACAACATTCTTCAATTAATTATGTGCAAGCTATTTTATTTGGTAATATAACAAATAAATTATTGGTGTCCACGAAAGTTTATTTTCAATTGTACGAAAATTTATCTTCGATCATACTGAACTAATTGTGCTAGTTGTCCTTAGTGTTTAATTTTAAGATTTTATTTTGGTTTTTGTATTACTTTTGTATATATTTGATTTATTTATTTGTGTTTTTGTTTAATAATTATTGTTACCTACAATCTCGTCAACTACTTTAGTTATGGTTCTTACTAGGTATTTTACAAGAAATAATAAATTATTAGATATACCACATCTGATTAAACAAACATTTTGAATTCTTCAATTTGTATTCCATTATCCCAAAGTTTTCCTAGTGTCGTTTTAGAAAACGGGGAACAGCAACAAATAACAATTATTCAAAATCCAAAATCTTAATACATGAATACTCAAGCTTTTAACTTCCCAGTTAAGAATAATAATGGAATTTCTTCGCTAAAATTACCATCCTTTTGGATCCCATGCCCAGAGGCATGGTTTCTTCAAATGGACATGCAGTTCAATATTAAACAAGTAGAAGATGATACAATAAAGTATCAACATGTTATTGTCGCTCTTCCTCAGGAGGTAATTACTAAGATTTTACACGTTTAGAAAAACTCCCTAAATTAACATATATGAGTTTATTAAAAAAGTTTTGTGTGAAAGATTTTCTCTTAGTGGAGAGAAGAGACTAGAGCAGCTATTTTCTGATAAATAAATGGGCGACCGCAATTCTTTTGAGTTTTTTTGGGAAATGCCAAATATTGCTGCATCAGTTTCTATCGTATCATAGGTAGTGAACTACTTTATAAATTATGGATTCGTAAACTTCCGAAAGAGTTACAAATTCATTTAACTTCCAGCAATTTGGAAAATATAGATGATAAACTTGTTCCCGCTGATAAAATTCAGGAACTTTTGATTAAGAATCAAATATCAAAATTTAGTTTTAACAATGTTGTTAATCAGGAAATGTTTCAAAAATAACTTTACAAATTTGTCATAATTTAGATAAACTTAGCTTAGAAGTTTCAGAACTTAGAACATCCAGATCAAAGGACGGATATATTCAAACTTTCCGTAGAAATTCAAGAAGTAGATCGCGTACTAAATTTTAAAAATGTTGGTAGCATTATATATGTGGTTCTAATGCTCATAAATGCATACCACTTTGCAATTTTCAATTAAATTATACCAACTCAAATAATTTAAACTAAATAATGCTATTATGGTGGTGACGGATGATAGGATATCTTCTAAGTCATCTCGTCGCCTATTTATTTCCGATCGTTCGAATAAACTAAACTTTTTAAATGAAACTGGTGCTTGTGTTTCTGTTACACCAGTTTCAAAATTTAAAAATTCTGAATGTAAATCAGATTTACTATTATCAGTTGCAAATGGATCAAGTATTAAAACATTTAGTAGTAAACTATTGGGAGCAAATATTGGTTGGAGAAGAGAATTCGTTTTTCCATTTATATTGGCCAAGCGCGGATTCAGCGGGGGGATAACGGGATATATCCCCCCCAACTCGGTTACAAATCCCAAAAACTAAGTGATTTACGTTTTGCAACTACTAAAAAAATACCTTAACATTTCTATAAATAATATATTGTTGCCTATCCAAATATTTTACTGCAGGTATCGTGTTTTTAAAGTTTTCTTGTAGACCACACTAAAATACATCTGCCTCAACAAATTTTGCAAGTAAAAATGATAAATTTGTTTTTTGTTTTGAATAAAAATTGCATTAAAACGGTTTTTGTATCATAAGTTTTTTAATTTTATTTACATAGTTTTTTCCATGTCCTGTTACGAGTAAGTATTGAAAAATCGAGATACGCCTTTTCTATATTAAGCCATCGATATGTACTTATATTATACCCTCCACCATATGTTGTGAGGGTATACATCAGTTTCTCATTCCGTTTGTAACATGTCGAAATATAGGTTTAAGACCCCATGAAGTATATTTATTCGGGATCCTTATGCAATTTTAAGTCGATTTAGCGATGTCCGTCTGTATGTTGAAATGGCGATCACGACCCGAAGACGCTAGCAGGGGTGCCTATTTTCACTCAGATTATTGAACATCCTCCCGAGCAGTTTGGTATTGAAAATGAGCAAAATCGGTCTAGCGGTTCAAAAATTATGAGTGAAAATGTGAAGGTACCTTTAAATTTTCCATACAAATTGGTACAATTTTTCTGTATCTATTTTTTTTTCTGTTAAGCTTTCTTGGTTTTTCGTTTCATTCCATAAAATGAATTTTTTGTTTTTGTAACCATTTATATATAAATAAAAAGCAAAATACATAATTGTTTTAGTGACGCTACTTTTAAATAGGTGGCGCAGAATCACATTAAAACAATACCCTTCCCCATGACTTGGTCCAAAGAAATTTATATATAAAGAAAGAGCAAAGTGCATAATTGTTTTAGTGCCGCTACTTTTGAATAGGTAGCACATAATTACATTAAAACAATACCCTGCCGCATGGCTAGGTCGATATAGCCTTGGATTAGGATTTCAATTAATTTATTTACCAAAAATATTAAATTAACTACATACTTTAAATTCTAATGCATTCAGATGTTACTAGTAGACTTATTACATAATTTTAAGGCCAATTTTTCAAATGTTTGATAAAATAAAAGCATTTGTTTAACATTTTTATGTCAAAAAAGGAATTTTAATAGAGGAAAATAGTATTTTTTTATTCTGTTTGTATTTATTTGTATTTTTTAGAATTGAGGGATTGGCAAATGTACATTTATGTTAATTTTTTCTTTCATAAAAAAATATACACATGAATAAAGTGCAATATTGTGCTCTTAAACATCTGAATGAATATTGATTTAAGAAATTAAGGTATAATATGCACATAAAACATACATATATTTTTCATAATTTTTGGCAAATATTAATTTATGTTACGACGAAAATAGAAAATCAATAATATTCTACTGCATATTGTAGCACAATATGGCTAATGGAGAATAGCTCTGCAGCAAAATATGCATAATGGTGAGAATGCACCTTCTGATGGGCCATCTATTGACAAATGGTTACAACTCATGTTCTTTCTTTAACAAATTAATTTCTTTGCTGTATTCTCTCCATTAGACAAACACACTTTAATTTTTTAAAGAAAGAACATTCGTTGCAACTATTTATCAATACGTGGCGCATCAGAAAGTGCATATTCTGCTGCAGAGCTAGTCCCCATTAGCAAGTAACAAAATTTAGTATTTGCCAAAAACTATGCTTTAAAATGTATTTTTTGTGCAGTCCATGGTTAAAAAAACTAGTGAAAATGTAAACTTGCCTCTAAATGGCCCATACAAATTCAGTACAATTTCATAGAAGCGACTGGTACATAACATATTTTGTCATATTTTTTTTCACCAGTCGCTTAGCAGTTAATATTTTGTATTCACCTCAATCATTTTTTCACCACTACAATTTTTTTCATCACAAAAAAGTTTTTCACCTCAAAAAATTTTTTTCACCTCTAATTTTTTTCCCACCAAAAAAGTTCTTTTCACATCTAAAAAAGTTTTTCACCTCAAACATTTTTTTCACCTACATAATTTTACTTCAAAAGTTTTTTTATATTATTTGTATCAAAAACAGTAGAGAACATCTTTTTAGCATATTGGTGGAGGGTATTCAAAGATTCGGCACAGCCGAATTTAGCCTTTTTTACTTGTTTTTATTACTAAAAGGCTTTTATATATTTGAAATATTTATTTAAAGATTAGCGTACTTAATTTTATGTATGAAATAAATTGAATTTAAATTATTTCATATAAAATTTTGTTTTGAACATATGTTCTATAGCGGAAAAAATGTAGAAAAATATTCTAAATCAGTTAAATATATAAGTTTAAGAATCTGTTAATGGGGTTTTCAGCGCAAAGGGTTAAAATTTTGGAATGTTCACGAATTTAAAATTTGTTTTTAAATAGTTATAGTTATTGACGACTCTGAAATGAAATAGATCGGTGATTCGGAAATTTTAGAGGTGAAAATAATTTTTTGAGGCGAAAAATATTTGAGGTGTAAATTAGATATTGTTTAATTGTAAGCGACTAGTAAAAACAAGTGGAAATATTGTATGGAAAATTTAGAGGTACCTTCACATTTTCACTTATAACTTTTTAACCGCTGGACCGATTTTGCTCATTTTAAATACCAAACTGCTCGGGAGGATGTCAATTAGGTAAAAATAAGCACCACCGTTTGCGTCTTCGCGCCGTGATCGCCATTTCAACACACAGATGTACATCGCTAAATCGACTAAAAATTGCATAAGCATCACGAATATATATACTTTATGGGGTCTTAGACCTATATTTAGACATGTTACAAACGGAATGACAAGCTGATATATATCCTCACCATATATAGTGGATGGCATAAAAAAAATCAAAAAAGTCCCCCCACCAAAGCTTGAGCTGGATCCGCCCCTGATATTGGCTGATATTAGCACTCCAATTATTGGAGCTAATTTTCTAGAATATTTTAGTTTGTTTATTGATATGAAAAATAAACAACTACATGATTCTTTAACAAAATTGAAAGTTTGCGGTTTAAGAGGATTTACTTATAAATTTTCTTTCAAAGTATTATTTCCGTATTTAGAAAATTACTGAATAATTTTTCGAGAATTATGTCAGAACCTGATTATACAAAAGCTGTCGAGCATAGCACTGAACAATTTGAGTTTTTAGTTAAAATTGGCGTTTGTCGATCACCAACGTCTCCACTACATTTAGTACTAAAAGAGGATCCAAAAGATTGGAACCCTTGTGGTAATTACCGTCGATTAAATTGTGTTACTATCTCCGTTAGATATCTATTACCAAATATTCAGGATTTTAACATTAACATGCAGGGAAAGATATTTTCTCAAAAATAGATTTAGTCGGAGCATATCATGAAATTCCAGTTGCGCTAGAAGATATACATAAAACAGCTATAACAACTCCTTTCGGAATGTTTGAATTTATCAGGATGCCTTTTGGATTAAGGAATAGCGCACAAACATTCCAAAGTTTTATAAATGAAGTATTTTGTGGATTTGATTTTATATTTATATATGTGACCTTCTCCGAGAAAAGGGACCTAGTGTGTGAAAATTAAGTTTTGAGAAAAACGCATTTAAAGTTTCATAACGCATTATCACTGTGAACACACACTTCAGTTGGGAGATGCGATTTGGTATGGTTAGTTATGATTGGGTGCCGACTTTGGTGACGTCATGCCTATGTGGTGACGTATTTTTTTCGCTTTTAGTGTGACAATACCTTTGATATTGTTGCTGCTCTGTTCGTTCTCAGCTATCTGTTTTTATCGATATTCCCAAGTTCGTTTTGTACACTTTTATGTGGTAAATTATTTTTTATCAATAATCTAACTCTTTACATTTTATTCTACACCCTTTTAGGTACCAGAATCCACTCTTAAGTTCAAAACCGTTTTTTGACACACTAGGTCCCTTTTCTCGGAGAAAGTCACATATATAGATGATATTTTAATTCGTCGCTGCTCCGACATGATGGGTTATGTGTTTCCTTACAAGTTTTCAGGAGAGCAAAAAAACTGTTTTATTTCTTAATTACGCGAAATTTTTTGAAGCCACTCGTTTTACCTTATCTCAATTACTTTATATGTGCCATAAAAAATTCAGATTATTTTGGCATTAGGAAGCTGTAAAGGAATTACACAAAAAAACTACACATAACCCATTTTGTTTATAGCATTTCTAATTAAAAATTTTTTTAATTTGGAATATTTTTTACACAGCCGTTTTGGTTCATAGAATTTAGCTTCATAATTTTAATAAAATTCCAGGAATTAATTATAAAAATAAGTAAATGGCACTAAGTACTCATTATGACTACACACAGAAAACAGATTCATTGTGACCACCGAATTTTTTGCCAACTGCATGGTTCGGTTGCATCCATCGACATTTCTGTTAGTGGGAACATAAATTCGGTTATTACAATATAATTTTGGTTATTACAACAGAATTTCGGTTAGAACATTATTTTTTCATTCACCAATGCAATCATGTGATTGTAACAACCAAATAATTCGGTTGCTGCAACCAAACCATTCGGTTGGCAAAAAATTCGGTTATCACGATGAATCTGTTTTCTCTGTGTTCTATATCTGATAAAGACATTACATGGATCATATGCACTCATATTATTATCTTTTTGCAGACATTATATAATTATCGTTTAGGAAAAGTTTGCTAAAAGCCGTGTGATTTAAACCAGTGGCTGGACTTTTTAAATGTCGATATTAAATATGAAAACTAAATTTTATTCAATATTTCAATTATTATTATTATTATGGTGTTTTACACATAACCTTTTTTGTTGGAACATTTTATTGCTGTTTACACATAGCCGTTTTGGTAACCTCTGAACCGATCAAGATATCTTTTAACGGTTTGGTGGGCAGACGTAAGACCACAAAAGGTTTCAAATGGTGCAATAAAAAAAATAAAAAAATGTCACATAACCCATTACGTCGGAGCGGCGACGAATTGCTAGTTTGAGTGAACAGGAATATATTGATCATCATAAATTAGTTTTTGAACAGTTAGGCAAATTCGGTTTAACTATTAAACCATCAAAATGTGTTTTTGGTCAAGAATCACTAGTTACCAAATATCAAATTGAAGCAATTACTTCAAAGTTTTTCTGAAAGATTAATACTATCATAGGTGTATTCCTATGCTTGCAGAAGATTTAATTCCTTTACACAACATTGTTACAGAAAGAACTAAAACTAAAATTAATAATATTAAATGGACAGAAGATACAGAAAAATCATTTAATATAATTAAACATTAGTTTATGAATAATAAAAATGAAAAAATTTCTTTAGCGGTCAATACTGTAGGCTCTGTTTTACAATACTTTTGACCGAGAACTGTTAGGTATATATCTTTCTGTAAAACATTTTACAATTTTAAAAGATTATCAACCCTTGACATATATTCTTGGATCGAAAACTGATAGATCTCCTCGGCAAACTAGGAAAATGGAATATATCGCTCAATTTACAAATAAAATAAGATATATAAGCGGTAAAGATAATATTTTTGCTGACATGTTATCAAGACTACACGAAATAGATTCATTAATACAGTGCCAAATAAATTTTCAACAGTTGCAGAGAGAACAAGAGGATACAATTTCAAGTGGTTTAATTAATGTATGGGAAAAATAGTTTTCGATAAAACCCATTCTCTTTCTCCATTTTGGCCATTTATGAATAAAGATATTAACGTTTGGGTAACAGAGTATCTTCAATGTCTAAAATCAAAAGTTAAAGTGTATACTAAATCTCCAAGTGTGGAAATTGATATTCCAAAATGTAGATTTTAACATATTCATATGGATATTGTTTTTATATTATCGGTTTCAAGAGGTTATAAATATGTTTTAACTATAATAGATAGAACGACGAGATGGTCAGAGGCTTATCCATTACGGAATATTTCATCTATTTAATACCGTTGTTAAAATTTTATACCAAATTATATTTGTCGTTTTGGTATTCCATTAAAAATTACAGTTGATCGTGGTTCACAATTTTCCTAAAATTTGTTTTCTGAATTATCTAAAATGCTTGGAATACAGAAAATTCATACATCTGCGTATCAGCCTCAGTCAAATGGGATAATTGAAGATTCCACCGCCAGCTTTAAACTTCTATCACTGCTTTAAATGATACCTTACATTAGTCAAATGAACTTCCTATTATACTTCTAGGTTTACGAAGTTCTGTAAAGGAAGAATTTAAATGTTGTCCTGCAGAAATGGTTTACGGACAGACGCTTAGAATTCCTACTGAATTAGTTGTGTCTTCTGGCGAATTAGAAAATAGTAGTTCGGATTTCATTCTTCTTAAATTAAGAGAATATTTTTCACACACTCGTAATTACATACTATCTCATCATGGTAACAGTCGCAGTTATATTCCTCCTTCTTTAATGGATTGTAAATATGTCTTCCTTAAAGTTATTCAGAAAATTAGACTACATCATCCGTTTGAAGGGTCTTTTAGAATTTATTTTTGTTTCTATTGATCATTTAAAACCAGGATTTGTTGATGTTGAAGGACCAATAATTCCGAAGAAAAAAGTTACATTTTATATAAATAATTGATCGTGAAACCATAACGTTTTAGCTGATGGGAGAGTAGATGTAGGAACTTGTTCCTAAAATACTTGTTACAAATTTTTATCATTGAAATTGTATGTTCGTTTGAAGTTGCAAAATATTTATTATTATTATTTTTCTTGTCGTTGAATAAAGATCTTATTTAAGTTTTATAATAATTGTGTCTACAAAAAAAAATAAAAAAGTGCTAAAATGTCACTTTTTTATTTTTTTTAATAAAAAAGCTATTAATCTTCAGAATTTAAATTACGATTTGAGGTCACTAAAGTTCTAGTTAAATTTTATCAAGGGAGAACAATTTAATATTCTTAATTCCTTAGCACCTTTATCTCAATGACCCAATAGCTAGTAAGTGGGGCTAAAAATTCGGCAGAGAATATTCAGTCGGTGTTTCTTCTTATAAACAAATTATTTTCTTAAGCTCGGACTTTTTCTTAAATTTTACACCTGTTAATGCCAAAGTTTTAACTTGCATTACGCATTAACCCCCTTAAAGTAATTGGCAAATCAAACAGTTTTACTATATTTAAAAACTGAATAATGTGAAAGTTGGAGAGTTCGATAAATAACCTTCTATCTTACTCCCGCATTAAAGCCTAAATAACGGGTCAAATCTGAAACAAAAGTCATAGATACTGACTTCCGTTCAAATCAGTCGTTTGGACTGGTGTCTTGTCTAAAATAAGCAGCCATACTGGTAAGATCGTGTCCAATTATTTGTCCAATAAATAATATTCTAAATAGTAATTCCGACTTTCTTTTATTTATTTATTTTCTTTTGGTACTATTTGGAATGTTGTGCACTGAACACAATCGTATTGTATTTGTGTTTGGCTCTGAGTTTATTTCCATCAAATATCCAGGAATTGTCCAACGACTTCTTCCCTTCTGGATTGTGACAGAAAACATTTGGTCCTAAGCGAACCGGATTACACGCTCTGAGAATTCATTATTGAGGAGATCTTACCGTATATCAACACTATAAACAACAACATAAGCAACGACATTGGAAAAGACAGAACACAGGTTCGTTTGTATTTTGCTTATTTGGTTTATTTAGTGGTTTTGATAGTGCAAGTCATAAAAGAGGTAGCGCATACGAACGATTGAAAATATACTATACCGGTGGTAATTTTAATTGAGAGTGAAAAAAAAAAAGAAATATAATAAATAACGATTATTTCAATTTTATAAAAAAAGGAAAAAAAAAAGAATAAATTGTAAATCTAATAAGGAAAAGTTAAAAGGTGCATACAATTCCACTGCTTGAATTCGGAAATTGAGTGCCGAACAAACTACAGAAGTCTGGATTTTAAATTGGAAATTTTTAATATTTAACCTCTTGGTGAGCTCATATATATATATATATATATATATATATATATATATATATATACTTGTATATAAATTTTCCGAAACCAAAGTCTTGAAAAAAAAAAAAATCAAAATATCAACGTAAATATGTATGTCATTATATTTTCAAGTTTCAGGGTTTTCAAACTATGGCCATTTTGCTAAAATTTTGACTCTCCCTTTTTTCTTTTGAACATATATACATATTTTTTTTCTGGTTGGAATCGTACAGTAAAATACAAAAAATTCAAAATTTCTTATTTTTGCTGTACTGTTATTTTTTTCTCCATTTATCAATATTTTTTCCTTTAATGTATTCTTTTCTCCTTTTCACACTTGGCTCCTAGCTCTCTTTCCTTACCCTCTTTTGTTTTCGAGAACTAATTTTACCACTAATATACTCTTCCATTGCCACTATTTGTAGTTGAAGAAGTAATTAAGAGAAAGCTACACTTACAACCAATATTCTCTTCATTTTCCCTCTTTATTTATTTTTTTTCTTTTTTTTAACAATAATTTCACATTTACTGCTCTTGGAAAAAACAAGCTGATCTTTTCCATTGTACCTTTACTTTATTTTACGCTGCTGCCTAGGACAAAACTCATATATACTTTTTCCCTATAAATTTGTTGACACCCCAGCAAACATTTTGTATATGAACAATTTTCATTGGGGTTGTAATCAACAATTTTATTTTTTAACATTTTAGGCTTCGTGTGATCTATTACGAAATCAGAAATTTTAGTTTTAATACATATATCAAACTTTAGTTAAAATACATATATCAAAATTGTATAGAAAATAGTTTCTCTAAAAGTCACGAAATAAATTAACTAAATCGAAAATCCCAGGACAAGGTTATTCCTAAAACAGCGCTACATTCACGGAGAAACATCAAATTACCTACCGATGACTTCTACGAAAACTTACGGATGATTATGACAGTGTGTGCTGGGTATCTTAATACGTAAACATAATTGTACCTACATACAAGTAAAGGAAGACGAACACCTACTTACAAATTAATTATTAATTTACATGCTATTATTTTGCAACCCACTCGAGAAAATTCCGTCGGTCATTATAATGAATTAATCTATTTTTTCTTTGAGTTTATATCAGTTCAGTTCAATAGTAGCAGTTTACGATTTGTATTCGACAAGACTGTGGGCCATATTTTTTTCTTTTTCCTCTATATAACTTTAATGTGTATAAATTAAATTGGCCACAAATTTTAAATGGCATAAATTAAATTGACTGTAAATTTAAATTGGTTATAAATTAAATTTTAAAGTCAATGTTTTACTAACATAGTACTGTGGGGGTGAGTTTATGAAAACGGCTAATTCTATTGTTTTTTTGTTTTGAGAATATTCCATAGTCTCTGAGAACCAAACAAAAATCCTTCCAAGGCGTGAAAATATTCCAATTAAGTTCCAGGTTCATTGAACTTTTATTTGGATTTATTCACAGATATTTCCAAAAGGGAAAGGTATCTGCATTGAATTTTTTTAACACAACATTACGGTGTTATCGTAGTAAGTTGTAGCCACAACTCAATTTTTTCCGATACTCTTATAATACTGCTTTAACTTTTATTAAAGCTGTCTGTTATAATCATACACATTAAAAAAAAAAAAAAAAAAAACAACTATTCTGTCTGCTAAACCATTCTTCGAATTCGGTTATTTTGATATTATATATATACTGATATACTTTTGCTTACACTCGCGGAAAAATTTAGTAGGAACTTGCGCTAATAACGATTTATATATTTCTTCCAAAATTCTTTTTCTGCCGATTTTGTTCGTACTTTTTTTTATTGAATCCCGGTACACAGAAATAATTGGACTGTCTTCTAGTTACTGATTAATCAAAACAACAATCACAATATTTCAAATTGTTTTTGTTTCGGATCTATCTGGTCAAAAGAGCGATCAGAGTGCACTATTACCCTAGTTACGTTCTTTTTACGTTCTCCACTGTACTATCCCGAAGGAACCCATTTACGTTTCCTTTTAGTCCATCGTAACACGTTCATAATGTCTTTGGAGCATTTTATTCGTTTGGCTGACAGCTTAGTAGAATTTGAAGCTGACTTGAATGACAACAGATTCCCTGTCAACTCCCTTCATGCCATTGAATTACATAGATCCGAGATAAAGACCACCTGGTCTCGCATCAAATCCGCATATGAAAAATTTCTTTCCGATATGGAAAGTGATCAAAATGCGGAAACAGATGCTGAAAAGGAGACTGACAGGGATCCTACTGACCTAGAATCATTCAAGGCCAAATATCGAAGCACTTATGTGACTTACTGTAATTGTTTAGAGAAATTGTCTGACCTGGCTGATACTCTGCGATCTGAGTCTGCTTTTAAAACTGACTCCCTGAATAGAGTAGTCAATAATGAGTCCCTTACTTCTTTCCAAAATTCCAATTTAAATAATTTCCATTTACCTCCATGCGACATTAAACAATTTAATGGGGATTATTCAGCTTGGCCGACTTTCCGTGATCTGTTTGAGGCTGTTTACATAAGAAATTCTAGACTTAGCCCTATAGAAAAACTTCTCCACTTGACGAACAAAACTTCAGGAGAGGCCCGCGAAGTAATCGTAAAGGCGCCGCTAACTAATCAAGGATTCGACGAGGCTTGGAAAAGTCTCTGTGCTCGTTTTGATAATCAAAAGGTACTGGTCAATCAACAGATTAGAACCCTTCTGCACCTTCCCGTTATAGACTCGGAGTCGGGCATGAAGATTAGGCTGCTACAGCGGGATATAAATGCTGTTATCACTGCCCTTAGGCTCTATGATATTGATGTTGCAAGTTGGGATGCACTCTTTGTCCTCATTTGTAATGACCGGCTTCCAGATGCCACCTTAAATCTCTGGGAGCAGAGCTTACCTGATAAGACAAGACTCCAGAAGTGGTCTACCATGGACGCTTTTTTAACTGATCGTTGTAGAACCCTAGAGTCTGTAGCGGAGTCCCGCATCTCACACAAGACCAACTCTATTAGTTCGAAGCCTAAAAATGTCCCTCAACCATCCAGTTCTTCCAAAAATGTTAAATCTTTTCAAACTTCCGTCAAGGATCCAAAATGTCCTCTATGTCCTAAAGAAAATCATATAATTCGAAAGTGTCATCGGTTCTTAGAAATGGACCAATTTCAAAGACTTAGTGAGATAAAGAAACAGAACTTGTGCATTAACTGTTTCTCTAAAGCACACACTGTGAGGAATTGCAATAGCAAACACAGCTGCTATAAATGCCAAAAACGTCACAATACTTTGCTCCATAAAGATGTTGGTTCCAATTCCAACTCTTCCACCAAGCCACATAGTTCAAACACCAATTCATCATTGAATCCGAACTCACCTCCATATCCTTCCAATTCGAATCCTAGTATACAGTCCACTAAAAATTCGGGAGGTGGGATTGTTCAAAGTTTTTTCACTCGTAACGCTAGGGGTGTTTTGCTCGGTACAGCTTTAGTAGATGTGTGTCATATGGGTAAAAGATACCAGGCACGCGCTCTTATTGATCCCGCGTCAGAGGGGTCTTTTATTTCGGAAGATTTCTTCAGGCAAACTAAGCTGCCGAATAGACGAACAAAAGTATGGGACGTTTCCGGACTTGGTGACTTTGTTTCCGCTTCTACTCAGCGGGAATGCTCGTTTATTCTCGGGTCGCCAGTAGACGAGAGCATTGAAATACCGGTTGATGCATTAGTTGTTCAACAGGTAACGGACAAGCTCCCCTCCCAACCAATGCCAGTTTCCTATTTTTCGAACCTTCCCGAAATTCAACTCGCTGATCCTCAATTCTACTATGGTTCTAAAGTGGATATACTAATTGGTGGAGAGGTGTTCCCTTCTATAATCCGTTCCGCCACAAGGCACAAAGTGTGCGAATCCTTAATTGCTCAGAAAACTATCTTCGGATGGATTCTAACTGGTCCCGTTCCTCTTAATGCGTCTAATCCAGAACCAACTATTGCATCGTTTATGTGTAAAATCTCTTTAGAAAAAGAGATTTCACGCTTTTGGGAGGTGGAGGATCTTCCACGGAAGAACTTTGCATCCCCATCCGATAAACTTTGTGAAGATTTGTATGTTAAAACCACGAAAAGGGATGAAAGTGGTAGATATATCGTTTCACTACCATTTAAAGAAGGTTATCCTCACAAGTTAAAGTTGGGTCAGTCAAGAAATGGTTCCATGGCACAATTTCTTAGGAATGAAGCTAGGTTGCTTTATAACCCTACATTTAAAGAGGAGTATGATAAGGTCATAGAAGAGTATGGTCACTTGGATCACATGTTTAAAGTTCTTCCTCCTAAGCTTTCTAAATTCCCTTTGCATTACTATTTGCCTCACCATGCGGTTATAAAACCAGAAAGCACATCAACGAAGATTCGTGTGGTTTTTAATGCTTCTTCCCGATCTTCAAATGGGTTAAGTCTTAATGATATTCTTCATACTGGTCCCGTTCTTCAAAATGACTTAACTCTCCTAATACTTAAATGGCGTTTCTTTCGATACGTGTTCAATGCTGATATCGAAAAGATGTACCGGCAAATATTGGTAAATCCAGAACACACTCCGTTTCAAAGAATTTTGTTTAGAAAAGACCCAAGTGAAATTGTACAGGATTATGAACTCAGAACGGTCACTTTTGGAATAAACTGTGCCCCGTACCTTGCAATCCGCACAATTATCCAATTGGCTAATGACATTCAGTCCACTTATCCACTCGCCAGCGATATTCTTCGTAATTCAATGTACGTTGACGATGCTTTGGCTGGTGCTCATTCCATTCCTGATGCCATTGAAGCTAGAAACGAGCTTATCCTTGCTCTTAAATCAGCGGGATTTTCATTGAGAAAGTGGACAGCGAATTCGAAAGACGTCCTGGTGGAACTACCTCACGAACATCTATTAAATGAAGATTTTCTGGATTTCGACGACACTAGCACAGCAAAACCATTGGGAATCCGCTGGAACGCGCGATCAGACTCATTTTACTTTGCAGCAAAACCTTTTCCCGAATCATCCAAGTTTACTAAACGAGAAGTGTTGTCCCAGATCGCCCAATTGTTTGATCCTGCCGGCTGGCTGTCTCCCTGCGTTATTCAGGCAAAAATAATTATGCAGAAAATTTGGGTAGAAGGCACAGACTGGGATGATATCCTCTCTCCGGACTCCCTTTCTCAATGGAAAACTTTCCAATTGAATTACTCATTTATTAATGATATTCGTATCCCTCGCTGGATTGACTTTACTCCAAATGCTGAAGTCCAATTCCATGGTTTCTGCGATGCATCCGAAAAGGCATACGCAGCAGCATTATATATCCGAATTGTGAAGAATAATTCCATATACACTCACTTGGTGTCTTCAAAAACGAGAGTAGCTCCAGTTAAGACCTTATCCATTCCGCGATTAGAGCTTTGTGGGGCTGTTCTCCTTGCGGAAATGATTGACACTCTACTTCCCAGAATAGGTGTTAAAAAATATTCAGTTTTCTGTTGGACGGATTCCACTATTGTCCTTTCTTGGCTTGCTAAACCTCCATGTACTTGGTTGACCTTTGTCGCAAACAGGGTATCGAGGATTACACAAATAATTGGTCCCCAACAATGGTACCATGTTACTTCGGAAAGTAATCCTGCGGACTTGGCAAGTCGTGGGGTTCCTCCTCCAGAGCTAGTGGATAACAAGCTGTGGTGGTGTGGGCCAAAATGGCTGCAGAGTCCAAACGTATCGTTTCCCACTTCTGAGGGGCACACTTGGAGTGATACTAATTTGGAGAAGAAGTCTATCAAGGTCCATTTTACCTATTTTAGTCATTTTGACGATGTGTTGGAACGATTTTCTTCTTTCTCGCGGGCAATGCGCGTTATGTCTTACGTTTATAGATTTTATCACCGTACGCACCCCAAATACCGATCCAATTTTGCGAGAGAATCCAGTGTGATAACGAATTCTGAGATTCTAGCTGTCCGCAATCGACTAATTATAATGTATCAGAAAGCTTGGTACCCAAACGAGTACAAAGCTTTATCATCTAGACAAGAGATATCTTCATCGAGTTCTCTATTGAACCTCAATCCTTTTTTGGATCAAGAGGGTCTTATTCGATCTTGTGGAAGGCTCGAATTTTCACCCGGTTTATCTTTTAATGAAAAGCATCCAATTATAGTTCCATATGGTTGTCAGTACTAAAGACTCTTGGTGCAATTTGTCCATGATATTAGTATCCATGGAGGAAACCAACTTGTTCTCCGAATTATCAGGTCGAATTACTGGATTCCTAAGGTCAAAAATCTTATCAAGACCACTATTAATAAATGTAAGCCTTGTATTCTCTACAAGAGACGGTGTCAAAAACAACTTATGGCCTCTTTGCCTTCCGAAAGATCCGAAATCTCACGTCCATTCACCCACACGGGAGTAGACTTTGCTGGTCCTTTTGACATTAAGAGTTACTCCGGTAGAGCATGCCGTATCTCCAAAGGATACGTATGTATATTTGTGTGTTTTTCCACCAAAGCTATACATCTCGAAACCACCTCAGATTTATCCACCTCTGCCTTTTTAGCTGCTTTTAGCCGGTTTGTATCTCGCCGGGGTTGTCCACTCCATTTGCACTCTGATAATGGTACAACATTCGTTGGTGCCTCCAAAGTTCTAGCTAAAGAATTCATTCAGACATCGCGTCAGGCCATAATGGCATCTTACGCCCATCATAATATAACTTGGCACTTTATACCTCCGGGTGCACCACATATGGGTGGGTTATGGGAGGCCGGGGTAAAAAGTTTTAAGTTGCATTTTCGGAAAATTTCGGGCAACTTTAAATACACTTTTGAGGAGTTCTCCACATTGTTATCTCGGATTGAAGCTTGTTTGAACTCCCGTCCTTTGTCTCCTATGTCCAATGATCCCTCGGATTTGTCTGCCTTAACTCCGGGACATTTTCTCATCGGTTCACCGATCCTAGCCCCTATAGATCCTCAGATGAATGAGGGTCCTATGTCTATTAGAAATCGTTGGCAAAGACTCAAGTTGATTCACCAACATTTCTGCTCTCGATGGAAAAACGAGTATCTAAAGGAACTCCAAAAACGTATAAAATGGCAAAAGCCGGAAGAAAATATGAAGGAAGACTCGCTTGTCGTTATAAAAGATGAAAATCTTCCTCCCAACTCGTGGCGACTTGGCCGAGTAGAAAAAGTGTATTTAGGGTCGGATAATCGTGTTAGGGTCGTCGACGTGTTCACCCAAAGAGGCACTATTACGCGACCAATTACGAAGTTGGTAGTTATATCACCGGAAATTTAATTATCTTGTACTTGTATATTATTTTACAGATCACTATGCCTAAACAAACATCCAGTAAACAAAACCGTCAAACACCACGCCGTAAAGTACAAACCTATCTCCCACCGACATACAACTCATTTTTGTGTCGTATATGCAAACGTCCTCATGCTCTTAGAACATGCAGAAAGTTTCTGGCAATGAATATTACTGACCGTATCCGAGCCGTCCGAATTCACAAATACTGCTCGAATTGTCTCGCTCACGACCATTCTCAAGGGACTTGTTTCACCAAGCATGGCTGTAAGACCTGCAAGAAGTTTCACCATACACTTCTCCACATTACTCCTCGATTGGTCAGCGACAATAAAAATTCTGCATCATCTTCACGTTCTGTTTCTCCACCGTCAACATCCAAACCTGAGCGTCCTACAGGCCCCCCGACTGCCGCGCCTTCCACTGCAAAATCATCTTCTCTCACAGCACTTCTACGTCAGAATACTGTGATTTTGCTTCCTACAGTGCTCGTGAAAGTAGATACTACAAATTCGCACGCACGTTGTCTTTTGGATTCTGGTTCTACGACTAGCCGTATTTCTAAGAAGCTCGTCGACAAACTTGGCTTAACGACTCTTACGTTGCAAGATGAAACCATTTGCCCATTGGTACTAAAATCTAGGTTCGACTCTAATTCTAAGGTTGAAGGAACCTTTCGGGTCAACCATCGTCTCACACTTCAAACTCCGACTCAGTCGTTACCAGAATTATTTAAGAAAAACTTCCGAGATCTCTTTTTAGCTGACTCAAAATTTTATGAGTCAGCCGGTATTGATGTGATTATAGGCGTAGATCTTTATCCTAAAGTTATTTGTGAAGGCGTTATTTCGAAAACTGGGTTACCAACCGCTCAGAGCACCATATTTGGTTGGACTATATATGGTTCCTGTTCCGCATGAATGAATACAATTTCCTACCTTTAAATGCACTATCAAACTTATATAAGCAAAACCAAACGTACTTGTTTATCCATATGTATTTATCCTACATATTTATAATTAGTTTTAAGTTTAACTTTTATACAAATTATCATTATATATATATATTAAAACTGAATTAGCTATTCCAAATGAAATCGAATTTCCACAAAATTCCAATTTAAGTTTTACTATCCTGATCTGCCATGAAAAGCGGTATCTATGACATTTCACTTCACCATTTTCTTTTATTGCATATACTGCAAGGCGGGCGGTAATGTTAATGCCAAAGTTTTAACTTGCATTACGCATTAACCCCCTTAAAGTAATTGGCAAATCAAACAGTTTTACTATATTTAAAAACTGAATAATGTGAAAGTTGGAGAGTTCGATAAATAACCTTCTATCTTACTCCCGCATTAAAGCCTAAATAACGGGTCAAATCTGAAACAAAAGTCATAGATACTGACTTCCGTTCAAATCAGTCGTTTGGACTGGTGTCTTGTCTAAAATAAGCAGCCATACTGGTAAGATCGTGTCCAATTATTTGTCCAATAAATAATATTCTAAATAGTAATTCCGACTTTCTTTTATTTATTTATTTTCTTTTGGTACTATTTGGAATGTTGTGCACTGAACACAATCGTATTGTATTTGTGTTTGGCTCTGAGTTTATTTCCATCAAATATCCAGGAATTGTCCAACGACTTCTTCCCTTCTGGATTGTGACAGAAAACAACACCCAAAGTCCATAATGCTTCAAAATACCAAATGTTATTAAAAATCTCTACTAAAGTGTTTAAAAATCGCTGGATTTGACGAGAAAATAGTTTATTTAATATTTAAAAAATTATGGCTTTATTAAAAATTTCTAGTTATTACATGGAATTACCATTTTTTGCTGCTCCTACATATACAAATATTTAGTTCCAACCGAATTGTGGAGCATGTTTTCGATGCTGCAACAAATAAATTCTTTTAGTACAACTATATTCAAATGTGATTCCTTATAATTTTGTTATTGCAACTAAATAAATATTTAGTTCAAGTAACCAAGTAGTTTAAGTAACCAAATGCAAAAAATGCTCACTAAGTTTATGCAAAAATTAAAAAACGCACAAAGCCCTGGAAGCGTAGATCAATGGCCAATAATGAACCTACGGTAAATGATTATGAATCGGATGATGATTGTGATAATGCAGCTTATGTTTTTTCTTTAGAAATTTTACACATATTATTAATTATGTTTGTTAGAATAACGAAACTTATTTTCTCATGCTCTTGGCATTAACTCGTAGCCTTGGAGATTTGTATCGTTAAGCTAACATCTTATTACTCTTGTACTCTTGTAAAACCCCCAATAAATTTATTTTTATAAATAAATTAAAGTTATTTTTATAACGTTTTTAGAAAAAATTCTAACCCGCATTTTTTATTTCTTAAATTTTTGGGGAATATTATTTGAGCAAAGCATTTTTTGGTCTTCGAACGGGATAAAAGGATGCTCAAGAAAAAAAAACATAGGTATATGTCTTCATACACTACATATACTCGCAGCGTTTCCTTTCTAACCGAAATTTTAGAGCATTTAAAAACAGAAAAGGCCAGAGAGTTTAACCCACTTCCCATTTCTTTTGATGGCACGGCTATGTATATAAGTACCCGATTAAGCCCTGTTGAAAAGTTACTTCATCTTCGTAGTTTATTAAAATATGAGGCTTATAGTGTCATAAGCAAGTGCCCCCTTACTAACGTGGGTTTCGATCTTGCTTGGAAGAATTTAATGGATAGGTATGAAAACCAAAAGAGTCCCATAAATGCACAAATTGGAATTCTTTATAAAAGATATAATTTCAAATCTTTCTCTGTTGAAAGTTACCCCGGAAATGTTATTCCACGTTATTTTCGTGTATGTTTGTTCAATTAAATTGCCTGAACACACTTTAGGTCTTTGGGAGGAGTCTGTGAAACACAATCCCGATTTACCCGAATGGGATGAAATGGATACGTTTTTATCCGCCCGGTATCAAACCCTTGAATCCGTTGCTGATATAAGACGTTCACAGCTAAATCCCACTCAAAATCAGTCTCGATATTCGACTCCCGCTAACCTGAAAAAATCTTTTAATGATTCAAAAAGAATAAATAGTTTTGCGACAAAGACGAACGCAACTCAACCCGTGAATAGATGTGTTCTTTGTCAAGAACACCATCCCCTTATATTATGTTCTACATTTTTAGGAAAAAAAAAACGGTTGCAAAAGAAACTTTGTATCCCTACTTTTTCGACTCCAATGGTTGAAATTTCGGGTATTCGCGAGACCGTTTCTGCCACTTCAACAAAAAGATGTTTGCTATCTATTGGTTCCCCAATTGACCCGAATTTCAGAATTCAAACTAAAGCCTATGTTATTGATAAATGGACTAGTAGTTTACCCTCATATTCAGTCACGAGCGCAATAAATCATAGTTTCCCGATATTACTATGGCTGACATCAGTTGTTCTCGAATGGATCTGCGTCTCGGAACAGAAGTTTTTCCCCACATAATATTACCTGAAGTCAGAAAACACCCAAAAGACAATCTTCTGGCCCAGAAGACAGTCTTCGGTTGGATTGTAACGGGTAAAGTAGGACAGCCTGAATCCCAACAATCGGTTACTTAAATTTTTAACCATGTTGAACTAAACCACCAACTTGCTCGTTTTTGGGAACTTGAATAGGTTCCTCCAGTTTCCCGAACAACTGAAACCGAAGACTTTTGTGAGAAACTTTATCGATCCACCACGTACAGAAATTCAGATTTACCATTTAAACCACATTTTCCCACAAATTTGTGTTTAAGCAACTCTCGAAATATAGATCTTTCTCAATTTATGAGAAATGAATTAAGGCTTCAGAAAAACCGTGAATTAAAATCACAATTTGATGAGGTAATTAGCGAATATATATGTTTGGGCCATAGCCGCAAAGTAAATCCCCCGATTAATGAATCGTTTGTAAAGCTCGATAGCGATGAAATGATGTTATTTTGAATAATATAAAATGTGCCCTTACCTCGCTATACGGGCAATACTTCAACTGGCCCATGATTGTGAGGCTCAATGTCCTGCTGCATCGGAAATTTTGAAAAACCATATGTATGTTGTAGAAGATGGTTGTAAGAGACGTAATGAACCAATTAAAGTTCTTGAATCGGCTGGTTTTATTTTTCGAAAATGGAGAATCATATACGTCTTCTAGAAGGTTTACGCGGCAAAAATCTGCTTGGTACAGATTTCTTAAAAATTCCAGATGCGAGTACTACTCAAACCGTAGGCTTGCGGTGGAATTAGAGTATTCAAAAACCGAAATCCGGTCAACCGGTTTCTTTTTTTAAGACCGATCGGTTTCGAATATTTTGTAAATTCTAAGAAAACCAAAAATCGGTCTTTTTTGTTCGGTTAACCGGTTTTTTAATTACATCACCAACTGGGTTACTTGGTCTCTTTTATTTTTTTCGAACACTTATAATCGTTTGTTGGGTTATGAAGATTTAGATGTAAGTCCGTAAAATTCCGATGAAGACTTAACTTTGGATATTCCAAATTCAAATAGTTTAATTTCTGATCTAAATAACACAATAAACAGTATTCAAAATCCTAAAAAAGGGACTGTTCAAAATTATTCATAAGTATATGTGACCTTCTCCGAGAAAAGGGACTTAGTGTGTGAAAATGAAGTTTTGAGAAAAACGCATTTAAAGTTTCATAACGCATTATCACTGTGAACACACCTTCAGTTGGGAGATGCGATTTGGTATGGTTAGTTATGATTGGTTGCCGACTTTGGTGACGTCTTGCCTATAGGGTGACGTATTTTTTTCGCCTTTAAGAGTGACAATTTAAAAAAAATTTGAAAACAAAAAATCAAAGGAAGTAAAATTTTAATGTTTTTCTCATTTTTATCGATTTTCCCAAGTTCGTTTTGTACGTTTTTATGGTGTAAATAAATTTTTATCAGAAATCTAACTCATTTCATCTTATTCTACACCCTTTTAGGTACCTGAGTCCACTCTGAAGTCCAAACACGTTTTTTGACACACTAGGTCCCTTTTCTCGGAGAAGGTCACATATGATAATTTCATATATCTTGATAAATGCGATAAAAGAGCTGAAAAGTTGGACAATTAATATAATTGTCTTTTGGCTATTTGTCCAACATCTATTATTAGTGAGAGTATTTTCCACTTCTAGCTTTATCGAAAGCAAACAAAAAAATCGTTTTAAAACGAAACATTTAAATTGCATATTATTTCTAAAATATTATTTTAGAAGTGAAAAATAGATTTTCATTTTACATATCTAAAATGTAATATTAACAAACTTTTCAATGCCAAACGTTTTAAACGTTCAAATTACTAATGTATATATATATATATATATATATATATATATATATATATATATATATATATATATGCATTTCACATACTTTGAAGACATCTGTATATACAGCCAAAAAAGTCCCTATAAAATGCGCTGTGTCCAGCAAAATGTCTTCAGAGTAAACACTAGAATAACGAAAAGTTTAAGGACGGTCCCCAAAGTAACAAAATGTCTTCATAGTAACTTGTGGAACGAAAACCCGTCCCCGCAACATGTGCTGTGCACATATATATATAAACTTAAACTTTTCGTTATCGTACTGTTTACACTGAAGACATTTTACTTAATACAGCGCATATTATATGGACTTTTTTGGCTGTATATACAGATGTCTTCAAAGTATGCGAAATTAATATATATATATATATATATATATATATATATGTGCACGGCGCATGTTGCGGGGACGGTTTTTCGTTCCACAAGTTACTATGAAGACATTTTGTTACTTTGAAGACTGTCCTTAAACTTTTCGTTATTCTACTGTTTACACTGAGGACATTTTACTGGATACAGCGCATATTATAGGGACTTTTTTGGCTGTATATACAGATGTCTTCAAAGTATGGGCAAGGTAAAATGTCTTCAGAGTAAACACTAGAATAACGAAAAGTTTAAGGACAGTTCCCAAAGTAACAAAATGTCTTCATAGTAACTTGTGGAACGAAAACCCGTCCCCGCAATATGTGCTGTGCACATATATATATATATATATATATATATATATATATATATATATATATATATATATATATATATATATATATATATATATATATGTGCATAGCACATGTTGCGGGGACGGGTTTTCGTTCCACAAGTTACTATGAAGACATTTTGTTACTTTGAGGACCGTCCTTAAACTTTTCATTATTCTACTGTTTACACTGAAGACATTTTACTGGATACAGCTCATATTACGGGGTCTTTTTTGGCTGTATATACAGATGTCTTCAAAGTATGTGAAATGCATATATATATATATATATATATATATATATGTGCACGGCGCATGTTGCGGGGACGGTTTTTTCGTTTCACAAGTTACTATGAAGACATTTTGTTACTTTGAAGACTGTCCTTAAACTTTTCGTTATTCTACTGTTTACACTGAAGACATTTTACTGGATAAAGCGCATATTATAGGGACTTTTTTGGCTGTATATACAGATGTCTTCAAAGTATGCATAATGAATATATATATATATATATATATATATATATATATATATGCATAGCGCATGTTGCGGGGACGGGTTTTCGTTCCACAAGTGACTATGAAGACATTTTGTTACTTTGGGGACTGTCCTTAAACTTTTCGTTATTCTACTGTTTACACTGAAGACATTTTACTGGATACAGCGCATATTATAGGGACTTTTTTGGCTGTATATACAGATGTCTTCAAAGTATGGGCAATGAATATATATATATATATATATATATATATATATATGTGCACAGCACATATTGCGGGGACGGGTTTTCGTTCCACAAGTTACTATGAAGACATTTTGTTACTTTGGGGACTGTCCTTAAACTTTTCATTATTCTACTGTTTACACTGAAGACATTTTACTGGACACAGCGCATTTTATAGGGACTTTTTTGGCTGTATATACAGATGTCTTCAAAGTATGGGCAATGCATATATATATATATATATATATATATATATATATATATATATGCATTGCCCATACTTTGAAGACATCTGTATATACAGCCAAAAAAGTCCCTATAAAATGCGCTGTGTCCAGTAAAATGTCTTCAGAGTAAACACTAGAATAACGAAAAGTTTAAGGACAGTCCCCAAAGTAACAAAATGTCTTCATAGTAACTTGTGGAACGAAAACCCGTCCCCGCAACATGTGCTGTGCACATATATATATATATATATATATATATATATATGCACAGCACATATTGCGGGGACGGGTTTTCGTTACACAAGTTACTATGAAGACATTTTGTTACTTTGGGGACTGTCCTTAAACTTTTCATTAATCTAGTGTTTACTCTGAAGACATTTTACTGGACACAGCGCATTTTATAGGGACTTTTTTGGCTGTATATACAGATGTCTTCAAAGTATGTGCAATGAATATATATATATATATATATATATATATATATATATTCATTATGCATACTTTGAAGACATATATATATATATATATATATATATATATATATATATATATTCATTGTGCATACTTTGAAGACATCTGTATATACAGCCAAAAAAGTCCCTATAATATGCGCTGTATCCAGTAAAATGTCTTCAGTGTATATAGTAGATTAATGTAAAGTTTGAGGTCAGTCTCCAAAGAATCAAAATGTCTTCATAGTAACCTGTGAAACGAAAAACCGTCCCGCAACATGCGCTGTGCACACACATATATATATATATATATATATATATATATATATATATATATGTATTCATTTTGCATACTTTGAAGACATCTGTATATAAAGCCAAAAAAGTCCCTATAAAATGCGCTGTGTCCAGTAAAATGTCTTCAGAGTAAGCACTAGAATAACGAAAAGTTTAGGGACAGTCCCCAAAGTAACAAAATGTCTTCATAGTAACTTGTGGAACGAAAACCCGTCCCCGCAATATATGCTGTGCACACATATATATATATATATATATATATATATATTCATTGCCTATACTTTGAAGACATCTGTATATATAGCCAAAAAGGTATATATATATATATATATATGTGCACAGCACATGTTGCGGGGACGGTTTTTCGTTCCACAAGTTACTATGAAGACATTTTGTTACTTTGAAGACTGTCCTTAAACTTTTCGTTATTTTACTGTTTACACTGAAGACATTTTACTGGAAATGTCTTCAGTGTAAACAGTAGGATTACGAAAACTTTAAGGACAGTCCCCAAAGCACCAAAATGTCTTCATAGTAACTTTTGAAACGAAAAACCGTCCCCGCAACATGCGCCGTACATATATATATATATATATATATATATATATATATATATATATATATATATATATATATATATTCATTGCACATACTTTGAAGACATCTGTATATGCAGCCAAAAAAGTCCCTATTATATGCGCTGTATCCAGTAAAATGTCTTCAGTGTAAACAGTAGAACAACGAAAAGTTTAAGGACAGTCCCAAAGTAACAAAATGTCTTCATAGTAACTCATGGAACGAAAAACCGTCCCCGCAACATGTGCTGAGCACATATATATATATATATATATATATATATATATATATATATATATATATATATATATATATATATTCATTGCCCATACTTTGAAGACATCTGTATATACAGCCAAAAAAGTCCCTATAATATGCGCTGTATCCAGTAAAATGTCTTCAGTGTAAACAGTAGAATAACGAAAAGTTTAAGGACAGTCTTCAAAGTAACAAAATGTCTTCATAGTAACTTGTGGAACGAAAAACCGTCCCCGCAACATGCGCTGTGCACACATATATATATATATATATATATATATATATATATATATATATATATATATAACGAAAAGTTTAAGGACAGTCTTCAAAGTAACAAAATGTCTTCATAGTAACTTGTGGAACGAAAAACCGTCCCCGCAACATGCGCTGTGCACACATATATATATGTGCACAGCGCATGTTGCGGGGACGGTTTTTCGTTTCACAGGTTACTATGAAGACATTTTGATTCTTTGGAGACTGACCTCAAACTTTACATTAATCTACTATATACACTGAAGACATTTTACTGGATACAGCGCATATTATAGGGTCTTTTTTGGCTGTATATACAGATGTCTTCAAAGTATGCGCAATGAATATATATATATATATATATATATATATATATATATGCATTGCCCATACTTTGAAGACATCTGTATATACAGCCAAAAAAGTCCCTATAAAATGCGCTGTGTCCAGTAAAATGTCTTCAGAGTAAACACTAGAATAACGAAAAGTTTAAGGACAGTCCCCAAAGTAACAAAATGTCTTCATAGTAACTTGTGGAACGAAAACCCGTCCCCGCAATATGTGCTGTGCACATATATATATATATATATATATATATATATATATATATATATATATATATATTTATTTGTTCGTAAAACTTGTACCTAAGTGTACTATTCATGGTGGGCAGTCGTTAATGCTGCGCACTATACGAATGGTGTTTTGGGTCCCGATGAGAAAATACGCGTCTGCGATGTGAGAACGGCTTCAGGCATTTGTACTCGGCCAATTGTTAAGCTCGTTCTTCTACCCGTATATGAACAAAACTTACCCTTGCCTCTCATTTTTTTTTCTTCCCATAGGTTGAAAATTTCAATCAGACGCCGTCTTGAAGACCAGAAGATGCCTTAAATCCAGAAAATGTTTTTTTTTTATTTTCCCATCTAAAAATCGAAATATATATGAGCATACATGATCATACATGGGTCTGTATATGATCATACATGGGCATACATGGTCATATACGTCCATACATTGTTCAATATATGATCATACATGATCTCATATATGATCATATATCTTCGGATCCGAAATTTGAGGGTATATGGACGTATATGATCATATACGAGCATACATGAATAATATATGAGCATTTATGATAATATATGCACATATATCACCATATACCCTCAAATTTCGGATCCGAAGATATATGAGATCATGTATATGACCATGTATGCCCATGTATGATCATATACAAGCCCATGTATGATCATGTATGTTGATATATATTTCGATTTTTAGATGGGTTATTAAAAAAAAGTAACATCTATTTTTTTAATTTTTCATTTATTTTTTTTTTATATTGAATTAGTTTGTTTTATTTTAAATTAATTTTTATTATATTTCCTTTTTTAACGTATTTAATTAATTTTTCATTGAATAAAAAAAATTATTTGTTATTTTAGCATTAATTTTTTTTTGGATTGTATTAAATACCCGTTTGAATAACGTACCTCGCACTTACTCCTTAGCTCCTCTTGTTGCACCCATGCAAGGGGGGCGGGATGTTTACGCGTAAAGTGCTGAACACACCTTTTGTTAGCATAACGAAACTTATTTTCTCATGCTCTTGGCATTTACATTTTAATACTCTTGTATCCACCCGCAAATAAGGTATGTTGTTAATCGTTTAAAACCCCGAATAATTTTTTTTATAAATAAATTAAAGTTATTTTTATAACGTTTTTAGAAAAAATTCTAACCCGCATATTTTATTTTTAAAATTTTTGGGGAATATTATTTGAGCAAAACAGTTATGTTGCAATTTATATAACATATATATAAAGTATTCCTTTTTAAATATTGTAAGCGTAAATATAGGAAGCGTTTCTTCTATAAATAAATTTAAGTCATTACTTGCCAATCTCTCAAAACTGCCAGATGTTATTGCTATCCAAGAAACATGGTTCACGTGAAACTTAAACCATCTTTATTGTATTCCTGGATATTCAAATGTTCATTGATGTAGAGGAGATGGATTCGGTGTACCTCACTATATGTTAGCAGCAACTTTCAATTTACTGTGCAACATTGCAGTAGTGAAAATTTTCTAGATTTTATTTCAATTTCGTTAAGTAATTTCCGAATCGATAACAAACCCTTAAAAATATTATCTCTATATCGTTCTCAGAAATGTTTGATCGATAATTTTTTGATAATTTTAGAGAGGTTTATGGAAACTAATGCACAAAATCCTGTTGTTGTTGTTGGAGATACGAACATTGAATTTTTTCATAATTATGTAGTGATTTGTCAGACGTATCCCAAAACTATGATTGCCACAGCCGTCATCCTATGGTGACAAGGCCAAGCAGTTCAACGTGTATCGATCATGTGTTCAGCAATGTTTTTTAAACAAAGTTTGTGGATCTGTGGAATGTCCGCTAACAGATTATAACATTATATGTTGCAAAATAAAAAGTAATTTTCATTCGAATAGGTACACTAAGGTTAAAAAAATTCACTGAGATTACAACAAGCAGAGAATCTCATATGCTGTATTAGTAATGCCATTACTGATTCAACAAGCAACACTAAATTCAAAACTCAAATACGGTTTGAGCTTACACTGTAGGTAAACAAAAATCTACAAAACTTGATATTGCTTAAGAATAAAATTTTGTTAAAACGGCGTAAAACCAAATCTGGAATATACGACTATTTGTTGAAAAGATTAAGCAAAATTATTAAAATATCTTGTAAAACTTTAAGAAACAATTACTATTTTGATAATGTAAATCGAATAGATGGCAACCCATAAAAATGTTGGCGGTTTTTAAATTATATGCTTGGAAGAGCACCAAAAAGAAATTTTAACCTTCAACAGTTGTACCAATTAACGATGAACAAATGATGGCAGATAGTCCAAATCAATATTTTTTACAATCAGTAAGTGATTTAAGTCAGCAAATACAAATATTTCCTGGGGATAATTGCATTACTTTTAGGGCATTACCTCAAATACCTAATCGTACTGTAAACGAAAAACGAAGTGTAGAAACGAAAGCTCTATAAAAATAATAAAATAAAATAATAATTGGTTAAAAAAATAGACAGGACTATTAGAAACCATAAAAAATACTAATTATAATTGGTGGAAAACAAAGTTATTATAAAAAACAAACATATTTATAATATAAACAATAAAAAAACTCAGTCATGGCTGAGTGCAGTAAATGCAAGTCGTCAATTTGTGGAGAAACGGGAATACAATGTGAGGAGGTGTGTAAAAAACGTATCACGGTTCAATAAAGTGTTCTGGTATTGACCAACATTCACAAAGAACTCTGCAAGAAAACAATTTCTTACGCTTTGTATGTGGAGATTGTATCCAGTACATACACAATGTTGATATGATCCTAAGGGATATAGAAGATGTACATATAAATAAACAAAACTTAGTAGAATATAAACATGAATTTTCATCATCACTTAGACAAAATGAAAGTGAAATAAAACAGTTGTTGGAGGCGATAGAAAAACGATATGAAGAAAGGTTAAAAAAATGGATACTGTTCAAAAAGCTTGTGAAAAAAATGTCGAGGAAGTTAAAAAAATATATATTAATGTAAATGATTTGAAAAACAACAACAAAGAATTGTGCAAGTCGTTTGAAGAAAAAAACTTAAATATGTGTAACGAAATAAAGAAGGTATTAAAAGAAACTAACAAAAAGCAAACGAAAATTACATATGCAGAGTCAGTAAAAAACAGTGCTACCAGATGTGAACAAACAGGTGCCATTAATTGTAAAACCAAAAGAAAAGCAAATGGTAGAAAAAACAAGGGAAGCACTAAATGATAAAGTTGATCCAGTTAGTTTAAACAGAAGAAATGGAACGGTTGTAATTCAAAGTGAAAATAATGAAGAAAGAGAAAAAATAAAAAATGCAATAGAAATTAAATTAGCTGAAGTATATGAGATTAAGGTGCCCAACCCAATAGAACTAAGAGTCAAAATTATAGATATGACTTTTGTACATGAGGACGAAGAAATAATTGAGAAATTAAAGAAGTAGAACCCAATTATATCTAATGCAGAACTTAAAATAATTGAAAAATACGAAATAAAAAGAAATAATAAAACAATCTATAACGTGAAAATGGCAGTCGATAACGAAACATTTACAAAAATAATAGAAGCGAGAAAAGTAAATATAGGATGGGAAAGATGTAGAGTGTTCGATGGAACAGATGTAACGCAGTGCCTCAAATGTAGAGGATATAACCATATCGCAAAAGAATGCAAAAATCAAGAAATATGTTTAAGATGTCATGGACAACACAAAACAAAAGAATGCAAGAATACGGAACAGATAATGAAATGTATAAATTGCGTGAAAATGAACAATAAACTTAATATGGATTTAAATGAAAATTACTTTACAAACAATAGAGAATGTCCCGTTTATCAAAATAAATTGAATTTAAAAATGAGAAGAATTGGCTTATCAGTTTAGCAATTAAAGAAAATATTTGCTCTATACACAAATGTGCAAGGATTAGTAAATCATTTTAATCAAGTGGAAGTCATTGCATCAACGGAAAGCCCAGACTTATTTATACTTTCAGAAACACATATTACAAAAGACGTCGAAGAGAATGAAGTTATTTTACAAGGGTATGATCAAATTATGTCGCTTTCTACATCTACAAGAACGGGAGGAGTCGTTATTTATTTTAAAAAGACATGGAAATGAACTAAAATTATTGAAAAGATTGACGGTGTAAAATATTGAATTTTAGTATGTAAAGCCTCATGTCAAGACAATCAAATGATAATCGCTGCAATATACAGATCACCTAGTTATGGAGAGTCGGAGTTTTTTAAAATTTTCGAAGAAGTCTTAGAAGAAATCTGTGATTATAACTGTGATATTTTAATAACGGGAGATTTTAATATAGACTGGTCTAAAAATTCGCCATGTAAAAATCAAATTGAATGCATACTAAATTATAACGGCCTCAGACAATAAGTTAATGAATATACAAGAGTAACAAAAAATTCTAGTACCATAATTGACTTTGTAATAACAAATAATTATGACATATCGGTAAACAACAGCAATACAAATAAAATATCAGATCATGTAATGATAAATATTTTAATTAAAAGTGAAAATTACACTCAGAATATTATGTAGTTAACTGTTTGTAGTTTAATAAAAAAGTTTTCCGTTCCATTTAAAAATAAAGGAAGATACATTTATTTTTCAAAGAAATATCTATATTAACTTTTTTATACATTTATTCGAAATAATTTACTATCATTTACCTTTTTTTTCAGTTTCATTTATTTTTTTCATTTGTTTGAAATTTAATAAAAATTTACCTACAAAACGGAAACTTGTGGTTTAATTGTGTCCGTAATAGTTATTACAAATTTAAATTTTGTTTGCTGTCTGTTTCAAAAAAAATATTCAAAAAATTTCAATTTGTTTTTTTATTTAAATTGTTTGTATATATACAAAATTTTTTAATACAAATTACAAGAACTTCATAAACACACATACATACACAAATACATTCACACAAAAAGTGTTTATAGCTTGATATGCATACATACATTTTGAATTGTACGAGTATATTAAAAAAAAAACAAAAAATACAAAAACAGAAATCATTTCAAATAAATGAAAAAAATATTTATTTTTTAAGGATTGGTAGGTAAAATTTTGACATATATTTTAACTGATTATATCATTTGTTTCTTACGGATGTGTCAGATGATTAATCAACATTTAAAAATAAATAACAAATGGCATTTAACCCTCGAAGTGGCACATGGTTCTGGCCAGACATATTTAATTTTCATGCTTCAATTTAGCATACTTCTATTTTAGGTACATGGCTGTAATTTCAGGTAATCTCCCAAAATATTGTTGGCTTTCGATGTATAAATTAATAATTGAAAAAAAGTCCTTGGAACAGGACAAAAAAGCCAAATAAAAAATCTTCACCTTACTTTTGGTACATGGTGTCTGGCCAGACCCCTATGCATTTTGTATGAACGCATAGGCAAAGCACATGGCACGAGTTGGAAATTTGTATTTACTTTATTCTTTTATGCTTCTTTCTTTCTTCTGATTTTGTTTGTGAGTTAGTTATTCATTGAACGTTGAACAGTGAAGAAGTAATCTAGTTTTTGTGCGGTAATTTTGAACTTGTGAATAATTTAACGCAGGTAGATTTGTTGCGTTGTTAGTATATTATGGCTGATGAACTGGAATTTATTTATAATACACGCTTGCGTAGCGCGAATTTGCAACCCCAATTGTCAGAGGCATTAGTGCGTGATTTTCAAAGTCAGGTAGAAGCTGATGCAAATTATGATGTTTTTGAAAACGATGGTGACGACACTGCTGATTATGTGCCAGAAGATGATGCATCATAGAAAATGATTTGGAAATTGAACCTAACGAACTTTATGATAGTGATGAAGACGTAGATGAAGAAGAAGAAAGTGGAAATGATGCTGAAGCAGCAAATGAAGTCGACTCAGGCTGTTTTTATGGTAAAGACGGTACTGAATGGAACGAAACTGAACCCCCTGCATCTCGTTTGCGCCAGCATAATATCATGCGTTTTCGATCTGGAACAAAAACAAGGCTCACCAATCCAGTTGAGGTATTCAAGCTATTTTTCTCAACCAATATTACGTTCGTCATCATTAGTGAAACAAATCGGCATGGGCGAGAATCAATTAGAAAATGGAATGAAGAACATCCAGAGTCTACCCAAAGAAAATGGATTGATTTGACAAGCTCTGAGCTAGATGCATTCATTGGGTTTTTTTTGGCTTCTGGTGTCAGCCATAATAATATGCAAGACTCCAGTATATTGTGGCGTTCTGATTCGCTGCCCATATTCCGTGCGGCTATGTCGCACAAACGATTCATTCTCTGTCCAGATATATTCGTTTCGATAATAGTCGTACGCGGGCATTCCGACAGCAAACAGATAAAGCAGCTCCTATCCGGGACCTTTGGAATTTTCTCAATGAAAATCTGCAAAATTATTATGAACCTTATGAAAATATCACCATCGATGAGCAGTTGTTTCCGTATCGTGGGCGAACAAAGTTCACCCAATATATCCCATCAAAACCTGCAAGGTATGGGATCAAAGTTTGGTGGGCATGCGATGCTAAGACTAAATTTCCATTGAAAGGAAAACTATACACTGGAAAGGAAGGAGACAATCGGGAGATAAATCAAGATGAAAACGTTCTAATGTATTTCGCAAATTGTTACGCAAACAGCGGCAGAACAATTATTTCTGATAATTTTTTCACCTCATTGAACGGCGCTAAACGACTGGCTGCTATGGGACTGGCATTTGTTGGCACCATTCGAGCAAACAAAAGATGTCTTCCTAAGGAAGTTATGAAGAGCACCAGACGACCAATTCTTTCAAGTGTGTTTGGTTTTCATGAAAATCTTGTTGCTCTTTGCAGCTACGTGCCCAAAAAAAATAAGGCAGTCAATTTAATTTCAACCGTGCATTACACGAAATATGTTGAAGGCGTAGCCATGAAACCGGAAGCAATTTTATTTTATAATTCAACTAAAGCCGGAGACGATACGATGGATCAAATGCTAACTCATTACACAACAAAACGGTCAACCAGACGCTGGACATACGCGTTTTTCTGCAACATTATTGATTTGATGGCATTGGCAAGTTACATTATATGTAAGCTAAATGATGAAAATACAAGAAAAGAAAGAAGATGCATATTTTTATATAAACTTGCAAAGCAATTGGTACTGGCCAACGTTGAAAATCGCATCAATAATCCGCACATTGTGGCTCAACCAACAACTCGTATAGCATTTGAAGCGTACTTTGGGAGACCTCTCAATATAGCAAACCGTAATGTGGCTTCACGCAGTGGTCCAGACACACTAGCTGCCAAAAAAGATTGCAGAATTTGCCTGCAGCAAGGTGACAAAATACGCCGTAAGACACGCTTTTTTTGCTGCAAATGCAACAATCCTGTTTGTCAGCAACATTCAAAGGTAGGTTATTTATGTTTTTGTTGCCTTCCGCAAAATTCTGAATAAAAAAATTAATGTATTTTTCATAATAATTTTCTATTTTGTCATAAACATGTATTACTTTACCCATAATAAAGAGAAATATATATAGAACAAAAAAATTGTTGCCCTTTTCATTCCAAATAATTTTTCAGGTCTATTTTTTCTTCCTCAGGTAGCTAATAACACAAAATATAACAAATATTTTCCTATCTTAGTAAAAAATTTAACGGCAAACAGCCCTTATTTCCATACAAATGCATGTAAATGTATAGGGGTCTAGCCAGATACCATGTGCCAGAACTAAGCGCTCAAAATATGTGCCTGACGAAGGGTTAATTTAAATGAAAATTAAGTAGACCGGTTTTTAAATGAAATATCATTTCTTTTAAATTATATTTTCAGTTATTTTAACTTACAAACTTTTTTAAGTGTATGATTATAAAAACATAAATAATAAAGAATTGGAAATTTTTAAGTACAACAAAGAAACATTTAACACAGAATTAAGTAAAAATATGGGATATGATGAAAATAAAAGCATTAATGAAGATGTAATTTTATTTGATATTTGCTTTAAAGAGACTATAAAAAAATTTACTGTGAAGAAAATGATAATAGAAAATAACAATGTAAATCAGTGGTTTAATAATGAATTACGTTTAATGAAGAAGGATAAAATAATTAAATATCAAACAGCATCAGACATGGACCAATTACAAAACAATAAGAAATTTATATAAAGTAAATATCGAAAACGAAAAAAATAAATACATTAATAATAAAATTAACAATGCAAGCGATCAAAAACAAATGTGGAGAGAGATCAAAAATCTAGTAATAAAAAAACAACATAACGTGATAAAAACTGTGATATTTAACCAAGAAGAATATAAGGATTATAAATAAATTGCTAGTCAATTCAATAATTATTTTGTAGATAGTATTAAACTAATAAGAGACTCAATTGAAAATGAACATTATGAAAACCAAATAACTGTGATAAACCATAAATTCAGATTCCGTGCAATCAACATTTTAGAACTTAAGAATATAATTATGCAAATAAAAAATAAAACTGATTGTGATAAAGTATCCAATAAAATCATTCTTGATAACTGGAACATAACCGGAGAAACAATATTAAAAATGATCAATAAATCATTAGAGACAGGTGAATTTCCTGAAAACTGGAAAGAAACTATGATAACACCAATTGAAAAAGTACCAAAAACAAATAAATGCGAAGAATACCGGCCAATAAATACATTAAAAACTTGTGAAAAAATTTTGGAAAAAGTTGTAAAAGAACAATTAGAAAAGTATATTGAAAATAATTCTATACTGTCAAAGTATCGATCAGGTTTTCGTAAAAAATACTCATGTGAAACAACTGTAAATTATGTAATAAGTGAATGGAAAAGAATAGAAAAAACACAAAAAGAGATGGCAATATTTCTAGATTTTAAACGAGCCTTTGAAACAATCGACAGACAAATAATGGTGAAAAAACACTATATGTATGGAATACAACGTACGGAATTACATTGGTTTGAGTCGTATTTGAAAAATAGAAAGCAAGTAACAAAAGTTAATAATGATTTATCAAATGAAATTGAAAACGATTTCGGTGTACCACAGGGTTCAATTTTGGGAGCTCTTTTATTTGTTATATATATTAATGATATGCCAAAAGTATTAGACAAAAGTGAAATGGTACTATACGCAGATGATACGTTAATATACACGGAAGGAGTTGATGATGAAAGTTGTAGAGAAAATATGTACCATGACATCAATAACATTAACACTTGGTTAAAAATGAATAAATTAAAATTAAACGAAAATAAAACAAAAATAATTGAAATAAATATGGATACTGAAGCAGTATTTAAAATTAATGATAAAATAATAGAAAAGGTAGAACACATAAAATATCTTGGATTTATAATAGATAAAGAATTAAAATTTAAAGAACATATAGACTATACATGTAAAAAAATCGGCAAAACAATCGGATTTTTTAAAAGTGAGAAATAAAATATCAAAAACAACTGCAATAAATATTTATAATACGATAATTAAACCTCATTTTGAATATGGATCGACGATAATATATACATGCTGTAATGATAGTCAGGTAGAAAGAAAGCAAAAACTACAAAACAAGGCAATGAGGGTTATACTAAAACGCAATCGATATACACACATCAGCGAAATGCTAGGAGAACTAAAATGGATGAATATAAATCAAAGACTGAAATTCAACACTTTAATTTTTATATAGAACTTACAACAAACGTAATAAGAATTTATGTAATATTTTTGAATATACAAAGTATTTTTAATACTAATAAAAAAAAAAAAAAGTTCTAACTGTTTTTCAATTTCGTCTGTTTCAAGAGAAGATATTATAGACAATTTGAACATTAAAAAATTAAGTGATTAGGATAACGTTATACCCAAATCAGTGGTTATGTGTAAAGACATAATAGCACTATTTTTAACGAACATTTTCAATAAGATGATAATTTCGAAAAATTTTCCAGATTGCTTAAAAATTAGTAAACTTATTCCAGTTGCAAAAATTATAAATGCTTCTAGAGTATATAAATTTCGTCCTCTACTATCGATCAAATTTACCAAAAGCTCTTATTATATTTCGAGGAAAATAACTACATCTATAAATTTTAATTTGCCTTTAAAAAGGATTGTGGAACTGCAGAAGTAGTTGTCAATGTAGTAAATAGCATATGTAATAGATTGGATCAGGGTTCGAAAGCAGTTGCAGGATTTTTCTGGACTTTACGAAGGCTTTAAATCTGGTGGGTCATGAAATAATGATACAGAAATTAAAATACAATGGTTTAGGTGGAAGAGAGCTGAAAATCTTTGAAAACTACTTGAAAAACAGTTAACAATTTGTGCAGATTAAGAGTAAAAGAAAGCAGTATGTTAAATATTGAGTGTGGTGTGCCGCAGGGTAGTTGTTTTGGACCTCTACTATTTTAAATTTAGTTGAATGATATAATTATTTTGTAACTTGCTGGTCAACTGTATAATTTTTAAAATCTATCCAACTAAATTTTTTTTAATTGAACATTAGACTAGATATCTAATATTGTAAATATAAAAATAAATTATATTTGGATGATCATTAATACAAAAATTGTTACCAAATCCTACTTTACCTCAGATCTCGTAATGTTATACAAAAAATTAGCATATTTTAGGTGTTAATATCATTACTTTAGTGTTAACATAGGTGGTCTGATCGAAGGCCATATTTTTATTTATTTATTCATTCTCTTCAATTTTATTTTAAAAATCACGGAAAATAAGGATTTTTTATGTTGTGAGTAGAATGAAATTTTTTTTGCAAGTCATCTATAATCTTATATCAATTTTATATACTGCTTTAAGTTAATACAAAAATTAAAATTCAACAATAACAAAAAAAAAAACTAGCATATTAATTTCTGTAGCATGCAAAACGATTTATTTTCTCAAAAATTGCATTAAAAAGTGTTTCCAATTTTTAGACCCTACCGGTTAACCGGTTAGGGCATTATATAAAAATGACGAAAATTGTTTAACCAGTTATTCGCAAAACTAGCGGGCAAATACCGCTACGTTGTCATCTTATGAAGTGGTTGACCCGGGTCATGAAATAATGATACAGAAATTAAAATACAATGGTTTAGGTGGAAGAGAGCTGAAAATCTTTGAAAACTACTTGAAAAACAGTTAACAATTTGTGCAGATTAAGAGTAAAAGAAAGCAGTATGTTAAATATTGAGTGTGGTGTGCCGCAGGTTAGTTGTTTTGGACCTCTACTATTTTAAGTTTAGTTGAATGATATAATTATTTTGTAACTTGCTGGTCAACTGTATAATTTTTAATCTATCCAACTAAATTTTTTTTAATGGAACATTGGACTAGATATCTAATATTGTAAATATAAAAATAAATTATATTTGGATGATCATTAATACAAAAATTGTTACCAAATTCTACATTACCTCAGATCTCGTAATGTTATACAAAAAATTAGCATATTTTAGGTGTTCATATCATTACTTTAGTGTTAGCATAGGTGGTCTGAACGAAGGCCATATTTTTATTTATTTATTCATTCTCTTCAATTTTATTTTAAAAATCACGGAAAATAAGGATTTTTTATGTTGTGAGTAGAATGAAATTTTTTTTGCAAGTCATCTATAATCTTATATCAATTTTATATACTGCTTTAAGTTAATACAAAAATTAAAATTCAACAATAACAAAAAAAACTAGCATATTAATTTCTGTAGCGTGCAAAACGATTTATTTTCTCAAAAATTTCATTAAAAAGTGTTTCCAATTTTTCGACCCTACCGGTTAACCGGTTAGGGCATTATATAAAAATGACGAAAATTGTTTAACCAGTTATTCGCAAAACTAGCGGGCAAAGACCGCTACGTTGTCATCGTATGAAGTGGTTGACCCGGGATTGCCCGGGCTAACGCCCGGGAATATACGGAGTTCCTGTCTAAATCATGGAGTTTTTGTCTAAATCGGTGTGGGCAGGAGGAGACTGTTCACCTTTTCGCTCCTTTCCGTACACATTTCAAAAAATCCGACCTAGGTGAATGTCTACACTGCAGGAGGAACCTTTGCACCAAATTTCAACTTACCAGCTCCAGCGGTTTTGGCAAGACGTCAAGGGTGAGAATTTTTCACTTTTCCTCTCCCCGTTGGATTTACAAAAATCACTTCTTAGCTATTATCTACCCTGGAGAAGAGCCTGCATACTTCCTAGGTCCAACGGTATAGTCAGGCCATAAAGGGGGTGACTTTTCGCACTTTGAACTCCCATTTTTACAACGTTACTGGCCAAAATTCTAAAACGTACCTTATCAAGGAGTTAGCACATACTCCCAGGAATGCATATTCCAAATTTCAGGTTTCAAGCTAAGGGATTTGGACAAGCCGTGAAAGGGAGTTTTTCCCCCTTTTTGCCCCTCCCCGAAGAAATATCCAAAAACCCCGTCTTAGCGGATGTCTACGACGGAGGGGGAACCTGCATGCCAAATTTCAGCCTCCGAGCTCTTGTGGTTTGGGCTGAGAGATATTGAATGAGTGAGTCAGTCAGTCAGTCAATAACGTTATTCCTTTATATATAGAGATAAAATTATGTCTTTCACCAGTAAGGATACAGGGTGCTCATGTTAACCCTTAAATCTAAAATAGGAAAATATAATGTATACAGTGAAATCGATGAATAGAATAGCTTCTTTTAAACAAACCTTAAGGAATACTTATTTGATAGCCTATAAACGCTTCTTTTGTAGTAATGTTGAATGTAAAATTGAGTGTGAACCACGCCTAAACGTCAAATTTTTTTCTGCATTTCATTTCTCAATTTCAGACTAACTGAATTTGAACCATGATAAGAAGATACACAATCGAGCAACGCGTTAAAGTTATTCAGGCTTATTATGGAAATGGGTGTTCAAATCAAATTGCATATCGTGCACTTCGTAATTTTTTCGGTCAATTTAATCGTCCAAATGTGCGTACAATCCGAAAAATCGTGCAAAAATTTGAGCGAACCGGATGTAGGAGATTTGAAAACACCAGTGCATGATCCTACTGCAGAAAATATTGCTACTGTTCGCGAAAGTGTGGCTGAAGAGCCGTCCACCTCAACTCGTCGTCGTGCCCAACAATTGTACCTCTCACGCTCGTCGTTGATGAACATTATGCATAAATACTTGCATTTACACGCTTACAAGGTGCAATTGACACAAGAACTAAAGCCTCTTGACCATTCCACACGTCGTCAATGGTCAGAATGGTGGCAAGAAATGGCAACAGTGGATGATCAATTTTCGAAGAAAATCATCTTCAGTGATGAGGCACATTTTCACCTAAGTGGATTCGTCAATAAGCAGAATTGCCGCATTTGGGCGAATCATAATCCAAGAGTGATTGTCGAAAAACCAATGCACCCACAAAGAGTGACTGTTTGGTGCGGTTTATGGGCTGGCGGCATCATCGGACCGTATTTTTTCCAAAATAAGGCCCGTCAGGCAGTGTGAATGGTGTTCGCTATCATGAGATGATAACGACCTTTTTATGGCCGGAATTGAAAGATATGGATGTGCACGATATGTGGTTTCAACAGGACGGTGTCACTTGCCACACAGCTAACGAAACAATGGCTCTTTTGCGCTACAAATTCAATGGCCATGATATTTTGTTCCAAACATAAATGAACCATACCATATTATCATAATAAAAAGAAATGACAATAATTTCATAAATAATGTGTGTTTTATATAAAATCAACATCGGCCTTTAAAATTTAACCACCCTTTATAAGTAAGCTTTTGTAAAGTAATATTTCTTTTCTTCTTTTTTTAATGGATTTTTTTCATATAATGTAAATATAAGCTAAAATTTGTACGCTATGTATATTGCCAACTTTTCTAAATAATGCCTTTAAGGCGCTGAAAACAATATTACTTTGAATGGTATTGTACCTGGAAAATAAATAAAAAAAATGTCAGCTTTCATTGTAGCTTCGATGACAATATATATTTTGACTTTTCTGAATATGATGCGACCCTTTACGATTTATAGAAAACTTCAAAGTAGCCCTTGGTGTTAAATACATGCTCACCCCTGTAATATAAGATGATCCATAGTCTTACGATTATTTTCATATAAATAACTTTTCGCAATATAGTTGGTAGAAATCTGTAAAATTCTGTTATACGGTATAACCCGAAAATAGCCACACAATGGAAGTCGTGTTACGGCCCTTTGAAAAAATTAAATTTTTTTAAGTTTAGTTTTAGTTTAAAGCGCCAGTATTCTCCTTTATATAAAAAGCTTACAATATTTGAATCAGTTTATCTATCATTAAAAATAAACTGTTACAGCGATATTCATAAAAAAATCTTAATTCAAGTTTCAAATGCATTTTAGTTAAAAAACATTTTGAGCCCAAAAAAGGTTTATTAAAAATTCGTATTCATAATCAGTATTTTAACTAATAAACGATTTAATGATTTTTTAACTAGAAGATGGCAACACTGTATTTTTTTATTTGTCATATTAATCGTAATGATGTAAATCAATGATTACTAGACCATACGGTACTCGTTTCTATGTATTTTTTTTGTCGTTTTTCAGAAAAATATTGTATTTATAAAACAAAAAATTTATGAAAACTTGTTTATAAACTAAAAAAAAGAGCCAAAACAAAATGCCCAAAAAAAGTGTTACATAGATAATGATTTTATTGTGGATAAAAAAGTATTCAAATAACCGGTTTTATTTTCTTTGTTTTGATTAAGCAACACACCACTATAAAACACAATAAATAATATCCAAAAATATTATTATTTTTGCTTAAATTTTTTATCCGGAATTGAAAACGGGTCGCTCCTCTTTTTGTAAATTTCCGTCTGACGATTGCTTGAAATTTGGGCAATAGTTTCTATTATAAACAAAATTCAATTAAAAATATCACATTTTCCATATAAAAATGGTTCTTACCAATTCTTTTCATCGAATAAAGAGGGTCCATTATTTATTAAACAAAAACAAATAACTTCTTTTGTTTAAATGCCAATTTTTTGCAAAAATGTTAAAAAAGAAAATAAACACAAAGCAAGAATGTCATCTTAAAATAAGTTTAAAATAGGGTCGAACCAATTTTAAAATTGGTTTATTTAAACAAGGTTTAAAAAAGGTGTTTTAAACTAAAATTCGTTTATGAATACAATTTTAGCAAATTTTGCTTAAAATTTATTTGAAATACTGTTTAAAATTTTTATAAATACCGCTATTAAAGTTTAGAGTTTAAATTCGGCCTATAAAAATAGACACGGCAATGCACGGCCATATACTCTGATTTTTCGGATCCGAACATTTTCACCTGGGTTGTTAAATTTTTGTGGTAGTTGCGTTTCAAATATTTAACATGTTAAAAAATACAAAGCAGATGTACCATATTATTATAAATGTTTTACACGTCACAATGCTTTTACATTTAATATTAAATGTTAAATCATAGTTACGTGTTTTTTTTGTTTATTGTTACTATTTCTTCCTGATGATTCCATCCGATTTGGGCGGCGAAATATTGAAATAAATATTAAAAACAAAACTGGCCTCGAGCGTAATATTAAATGATAAAGCATAGTAACATATTTTTTTATTGATTAAAATGCTGTTTTGATAAGATACTTTTTTGGGGAAGATATAGTTGGTACTATAGTAAATTTTGTGACACAATTAGAAGCTCAAATGCACTTTTGTGCCTAAAAAGTATGACATCGTTAATAGTTTTTAATTTATGTAACATCTTAGAAATCGGTGATATTTTGGGAATATGGCTTTTACAGCAGTTTCACGCACTATAGGGAAAGCTATAAGAATATGTTTCTTGCCAAAAATACTGCTATATAAAAATCGATGTCAGCATTGGACATCATAATTTACCTTTTATTACCTCGATACTATCCTCAATTGGCTTTGATATTTTATTTCAATATTTGAGAAATTTTTGTTTCTTACCCAGTTAAAATACTGGTTTATCGTCTTGGTGGAGGGTATACAAATTTATTGCTTTAACTCGTTTTATATTTAATTGTAAAATTCGGGAAAATTGTTAAAACTATTATTTTTTCAAACATTTTATAATTTTTAGATTTGTTTTAGAATAACGAAGAAAGCATCTGCCAAGACTGCCGAACTGTAATTACATTTATTAGATTTAAAAATGTTTGACAAATAGTTCAAAAAGCGCCACGTTTCGTAAGATTTATTTCAGGGACCGGAAATAAGAGTTATTTTTCAATTTTTGAAGAAATAAATCATACATAAATGAACATCGTAGAAAACTTCTAATTACACCATCATGATTTTTAGGCGAAATGCATCCAACATATTGCATGATTTTTAAATTTTTGATTTTTATTTTAACAATCAAAAATAAGAGTTATTTTTGATTTTTATTTTTTTAAATGAAAAATAAAAGTTATTTTTGATTTTTATATTTTTAAATAAAAAATAAAAGTTATTTTTGATTTTTATATTTTTAAATGAAAAATAAAAGTTATTTTTGATTTTTATATTTTTATATCAATAGTACTATGGAACATTTTTGGGATTATTGTCTGGGGGGTGAGAAATTCCAAGTCAGGGTGATGGTACTAGGTCAGTATAGTAAAACCCTCAAAGGGTTTGGCGTTCGTATGTGTCAGTTTTCTTTTTATGACCTTTTAAATTTTTTCCTTATCTTGATGTTTTTTCGCTTAGTTGTAACATTTTGGCAAAAACGTAGTTTAACATAACTCGAAAACCACTTGTCCGATTTTGCTAAAACAAACTCAAAAAAATTTAGAATTACAATTTCTTTAATCCGTTCATATAACGTTTTTCTTTATAATCAACAGTTTTGCCGGTAAAAATAAATTTGTGGAGAAAAAAAATATTTTTTTGCATAAAAATTAAAAATTTTTTTTTTAATTCATAAAAAATCCAAAACGGAAAAAAGGATCAAGTGTTATTAATTTCATGTAAAGTCACATAACCTATAAACAAAATGCGACATAGATCATAGAAATCAATTAACGCGTTCTGCTTTTATTTACAATTAAGTGAAGGTATCCCATTTTGACAAGAATATTGACATTTGTTTTTATTCAAAAAAGTGTCATTTATCGCCTTTTTTATAAATTTTCCCCAAAAACTCCAGACTTCTGGCAATAAACTACTAAAAAAATTAAGTAAACATTTTTATAATTTTTTATTTTTATTTTATTAATTTATTTTTTATTTATTTTAATAAATATTGCCTAGACTTTTTCGATGGTGGTTGTTCGGGACTAGTGGCATCGCATTCATCGCTATCATCAGTTTCTGAGCCACACATAATGTCAATGTGTGACTCCACTGTTGGCCCTTCTGCATCTCCTGAAAATTCTTTATCATCAAGATCATCCTTGTCTTGCCACACAAGCTTACTCCACCAGCAAATTTCCGCAATTATTGCACTCGGCGTCTTTTTGCCTCTATATCTGTAAGTTTTTGTTTTATTAAAATGAGTTTGAAAAAATAGAAAATCAGTATTACCTCATTTCAAATGGCATAGCGACTTGATGATAGCGTTCACCTTGTTCATCAGATTCGGTAGCCAATTGTTTGCTGAAGTAGTCCAGATGATGATGTAAATAATGGATTTTCAAGGACATGTGGACACCAATTTCCGAGAATGCTCTTAACATCCTTGCGACAGAAACATCGTAGTTGTTAGAACGATGCTTTCCCAACAAGCCTTTTATTACTTCTTTGATTGCCTGCCATGCGTTCAATTCAGCGTTAATCAAAATATTGTTGAATGCGTCACTTTTAATCAGCTTTCGTATATCTGGACCATTTACTACGCCTGATTGGAAAAAATTAATTTGTTAAGATGGAAAATCATGGGAAATGAATGTGATATTATAACTTACCTTTTTTAATTTTACTTTCGCTGAGTCTCGGGTAAATTAGTTTCAAACACAAGAAAACTTCATCTCTTTTGGCGACAGTTTTGATAAAATTCTTAACAATTCCAAGTTTAATATGCTGTGGAGGCAGCAATATCTTTTCCTTCGGCACTAGAGGCTTACGAATAATATTGGCCGTTTGTAACCTGCTATGCTCTCTGAGTTTCCATCCGTGGCATGCATATTGGTCACCGGAAAATCGTGTGTCCCAATCGCACAAAAAGCACATATATTTTATATAGCCGCTTTGAAGACCGCAAAGCATTGCTACAACTTTTAAATCGCAGTTAACTATTTTTAAAATATTTTCCAGTGCATCATATGTTTCTTTCGTTTCTGTACTATAGGCGATTGGAACTGAAGGTTTTTTATTGGTCTTATGCAGTAAAACCGCCTTCAAGCTGAGTTTTGAACTGTCAATAAATAATCTCCAGTCATCTGCTTCATATTTTATTTCCATTGCGTCCATCAATTTTCCTACATCCGGGCAATATGCAGAAGTTTTTTCATCATTCACAAGGAATAAACTTTGGAGTGTTGCCTGACGACTTCGATAAGCTGTGACTTTCACACCGGGTGCCAACAAAGTGTTTGATTTCAAAATGGAAGCCAGCTCTTCCGATTTATGCTGTGTTAATTCCAACTTGGCAACAATTGAATCTAGCTTATTTTGATTTATTAAAATTGGCTCATTGGATACTGATGGCTCATATGGGGGATCTTCACGTGCATGATATGTCGGAGCAGTCGTAGAAGAGAAAATATCTGGGCTAGAAGCTTTTGGCACAGGAATGTGGTCCGAATGAGGCAATGGTGTTGCGGCACTTGCAACACCAACGTAATTATACGATTTTCTTATCCTTTTTGCGGCTCCTTTATTCGCACATGCATAGCAATTCAATGGATAGTGACCTTCGCCAGGACTAGTCCAAGTCATTGGGATACCGAATGGCATACTTTCACGTCTTCTATTTTTCCAATCCATTAGACGGTTGTAGCAGCTTTTACACACTATATTTGGTACCCAATTTTCTTTCACTATAACATTTTGGTTGAAGTACATCTCGTATGTTTGAACAAAATCAGTACTGAAATTTCCCCTTTTTTTATGTGTTGAGACATATTGACCACAGCAGTAGCAAAAGCTATTTATATCTGGCTTGCACAGTTCCATATTCTGTTCAGTTTTGTTCACTTTTAAAAAACTGGAGAAAAATCACTTTTACTATTCGCGTTCGTCGGCACTTGTTGAATGACAAAAATCACAGAACCAGTGTGAGAAAGAGAAGAAGTATAATGACAATGCATGTTTTATGTGAACATTACAGAACCAGTATTGCCACATCAATATTTCTCTTTTAGTACAGTAGAAAAATATGAGAGAGTTTGGCTTGTGAGTGTCAATGTTTTCTCCAAATAATGTTGTGCATATCTGGAGCAAATTTTTGAAATTCATACATTTACCTAATTGTGAATAAATGAGAAACGCGTGCATCGATTTTCATGATCTATGCCTTTTTTTTGCTCATGAGTTATGTGACTTTACGCGAAAGTAATTAGTTTTGGCACTTTTTTCCATTTTGGATTTTTTATGAATTTAAAAAAAAAAAAAATATTTAAATTTTTAGGCAAAAAATACTTTTTTCCCTTCATACATTCATTTTTAACTTCAAAAGTGTTGCACATATAGGAAAACGGTATAGAAACAGATTAGAGAAATTGTAATTCTTAATTTTTCTAAATTTGTTTCATCAAAATCGGACAAGTGGTTCTCGAGTTATGTAAACTACGTTTTTGCCAAAATGTTACAACTAAGCGAAAAAACATCAAGGAAAAAATTTAAAGGGTCATAAAAAGAAAACTGACACATACGAACGCCAAACCCTTTGAGGGTTTTACTATACCGACCTAGTACCATCACCCTGACTTGGAATTTCTCACCCCCCAGATTGGCTGTTGTACTGTGTAATAAAAATCAATTCAAAACTATTATTTATTTGTTGATGCCGTATGTATTATAATATGCTGCTTCATTCTAATTTCTATATGAATATAATATATTATGTGACTTATCCATTATCAGCTATAAAAACATGAATGCATAGAAATAGCTTATAAGTTTTGGCTGCCATTCAAGTCAGTGTTAAGAGGTCGTTTTCAGGTGTTCAATTTTACCATCATAATTGATTTTAAATGTTCCTCAGATAAATTATATCTCAAATCTCCCAATATTAATCTGAGTGCTGAAAATGACCTTTCTACACTGACTTGAGTGGCAGGTACAGAATGAACAATTAAAGCTAATTTTCGAAGCCATGGAAACACAAATTTTTTGCTCTCCCAATATTCCAATAAATTAGCAGAAGTATCGAAACGCTTTTCTTTGTAATTGTCTATTTCCAAATAAGCTTTGATATAAAAATCAAAAATAACTTTTATTTTTGATATACAAATATAAAAATCAAAAATAACTTTTATTTTTCATTTAAAAATATAAAAATCAAAAATAACTTTTATTTTTCATTTAAAAAATTAAAAATCAAAAATAACTCTTATTTTCTATCTAAAAATATAAAAATCAAAAATAACTCTTATTTCTTGATTTTTTTGATTTATTTAATAGAGCTGTTTTGACTTCAAATTCTAATTAAAGCCAAAAAAAAAAAATTAAAAAGTTTAAATAGAAGTACGTGCAAAATAGAGGAAGATTTTTTTATAGCAGTGAAATTAAACAACTTTTAGCTCTCACATTAAATAAATTTTTTGGATTACTATAACATAGAAAAATTTAAGAAAAACCTAAGTTTTTATGGTTTTTTATAAAAAAAAAATCTTAAATCTGTGATTTTTTAATAGGAAAAGTTAATACTAAAACATATATTGATTCTGATGATTTTCTTTTTAATGTTTTTCTAATCTTTGGATCTAAGAAGTTTAAGCAAATCAAATTATACAAAAAACCATTGTCGGAGTCTGAAAAGTCCAAAAAATAGATTTTAATTAATATTTATTTTTAAGGTTCACAAAGCTTATATTTCCTTCAAAAGTAAAGTAAAATGTATCCAAAAAATTTCAGATCGAATTATATCAGATTAGATCCAACAATATAATATACACGGAAACTAATTGAATTAAAAACGTATAAAAAAATAAATTAAAAAAATTAAATTACAAAAAACAATATTAAAATTCTACAAAAACAATGCCTTCTCCAGGATTTGAACTCGGTCTGCCGGAGTTGTCGTGATGTAATCACTCAGTTACACACTGCTATACATAATGGCTGACTTTATTTTTCGCATAATTGTGTAATATATATGTAATTGTATCTTTGGGACTTATACATAATTATGTTATATATAAGTCGGAAATTTGGAAAAAATATCATGGCTGCATTAATGATACTGAATTGGTCCTGATTTAATATAATTATATAACTATATATAATATTATATATAATCATATCTTATTGACTAAGAAAAAATGTGGAGAAATAATTATATTTAAAGCAAAAATATAAATTTCTACCACTTATATCCTATCAAAAATTTCTAGTACTTGTTGTCCTGAGTTCCAAAGTTTGAAAGTTTTGTAAAAAAATATTAATAAGGAATACAAATAAATTAAAAGCAAAAAAGAATGTATCTCCCTGGCTGGAATTCGAAACCATTGACATGGGGCCACTTATAATTATATCAAATTATATCTTTTACGATATCAAAGATACTCTAGATCTGAAACTTTACATATATAACAATATCTCAAATTTAGATAACATATACATATATAAATGGTTCTGTATAATTATATATAGTTTTATATACAATTTATACATATGTATTTATATATGATTATATATTATTAGATAAGGCCACATATGATTATATCTAAACTTTTTTTTGATTTTCAGATATTTGTTATCTAAAGAATGTTACAATAACTGTTATCTGGAAACAAATATATAAAGCTTCCCATTCAGAAAAATGTGAACGGCAAAGCGTTGGCCCAGAGCTTTTACCGGTGGTTAGCAGAGCGAAAGATATCGAATAATCAATAAAGTGCTTTTTCAATGATGAAATAACGGCTTTGTCAACCCTAAAATGATAACACCAACTGTATTTTAAAGAGTTGGCATAGCATTGGCAAAACAAAATATATTGTGCTTTGCTTGTACCGACTATACATTATCGTCAAAACAAATAGGATTATTCGAAGTTAAAAATTTGATTAAAAATATCGAAATAAATATAAATATGGTAGAATCTAAGGGTATTCTTACTACCATAAATGATGAAAGTTGTTATAAACCTTTTACATAAATAATTGCAATTCTAATTATTTTTTTATTTATTCTATAATTTCTAATAAAATTAAAATATATAGTATAAAAAATAAGTAATAAATGTTTTTAGTACTGCTAAATAATATTTTGTATTCAAAGCACGAGGAAATAACTCTTCTTTTCCATTTTAAAATTCTCAATTCTGCTATTACTTTAATTTATATTATTCCAATGTTTTCAATCCCAATGAATGCCAAATTTTTATTGAAATATATGTTAAAATCAATTATATTAAAATATTTGTTAAAATCAAACGTTTCAAAATCATACATCTTTATATAAATTTCATTTCATAAATGGTGGTAAATTTTGTTAATCGGCTAATTTTTCTTTGCATTGGGAAAGTGTTGTGAACAAGTGCTTTGCCAGTGCTTTTTTATTTTTGTGGTTGTACATTTTGTAAACAAGTACTGGCAAAGAACTTTTTGTCAACGTTGGGAAAGCGTTCAAAACCAACGAAACGCCATTGCTTTTATTATTTTATCGATTGTAAGTTTTGTAAATCAAGTACTGGGAAAGCAATTTTTACTAATGTTGGTAGTGCGTTCTAAATAGGTGATCTGCCAGCACCTTATTTGCTGTACCATTGGCAATCAGTACTCTGCCAGTACTTTATTTTTTACCCTCGGCAATTTCTGGTTGGGTTATTTTTAAAAATTAATTGTTTTGTACAAATTTTCTTCGTATACACTCACCAAAAAAAGTCTGTAATGGCAACTGAAAATTTTGCTGTTATTACGGGAAATTCTGCTAATTTGAGCCCAGCGGTATTTTTTGCTAATCTTAGCAACACGTGTCTGCTGACGTGTAGTACAATGAAATTAGTAGAAAAATTAGTAGCCGCTACTAAATTTTAGTAGACTTTTTGTAAAGTGGAATTTAAAATCTGTTTGCTAAAATCAGCAAAAAAAAAATTACTAAATATTATTAATATTAGTAAAAAGCTTTGAATTTATTTTTCTTATCGAGCATCAAAATTTTTGATTATATTTTTTAAAAAACGAATTAATCATTTTGTTTTAATTTGGTAATTTCTGTTTTGAAAAATATTTTGTTCAATTTTTTTTTTACTTTTAAGGTTAAATTTTAATTGTTTTTAGGGCGGATTTTTAGAACTAAAAAACCTTTTTAGTGCTATTTTAAGTGGATGTCCTCTTTTTAGACGTTAGTCGGTATCTTCACTTCTCATCCCTTTTATAATATATGTAACATTTTAAGGAAATTTAAGTTTGTAGGTGTAAGTTTTAATTAGAAATAACATTTCCTTCAATATCCACTTTTTTAAAATTAGTAATATTTTTTGCTAATTTTAGCAAATCGGTTTTCAAAAATTTGTAAAATGATTTCTGAAATTAGCAACAAAAATTTGTAAATATTCTGTAAAAATTCTGTAATTTGTAAAATGTAAATTGCAAAAAGATTTGCTAAATAATAATTTTTTACTAAAAATCAGTACAAAAATAGTAGAGTGCGATTGAAAACCGTTTACAAATTTTTCTACTAACTTTTTTTTCTGAGTGTATCTTGGTTTATATGTTTTATGTGTCAATATATATTTTTTGCTTGAAAAATGCATTTATTATAATAATAATATAAATTGATACATTATTCAAAGTATTGTCCATCGTTAGTCACTACTTTTTCCTATCTTCCTGGTAGCATATGGATTCCGCGCTAAAAGAACTGCTCCTGTTTGAGGTTAAGATTGAATCAAGCTAATTTCTGATACCCTGTTCTGAAGTGAAGCGTATCGCAGTAAGGGCGTTCTGCATCGATCGAAACAAATGGTAGTCAGAAGGGGCAAGGTCTGGGCTATAAGACGGGTGAGTCAAAACTTCCCACCCACTTCTAAATAGTTTGTGACCCGTCTTGTAACATGTAGCAGAGCGTTATCATGATGGAAGATTATGGCTTCGTGTCTGGTCGAATATTCTGGTCATTTTCGTTGATGGCTCTCTTCAAACGAATCCATTGTGTTCGGCACAGATCCCCTGTGATTGTCTGACCCGATTTTAACAGCTCATAATACAAAACAGAGCATTACCTTGGCGCCATGTATGTTCGGCTTCGGCGTCAATTTGGATTGTTGGGCGGGCTTTACATATGACACAATCATCGTACACAAGGTTTTTGAGTTGGTGTATGTTGACCGTAACCTTCTACCAACAATCGATAACTTTCAGCAGCCGTTTTAATCAAATGAAAAAGGGTTGTCAGACTTCCCCGCAAAAGATCTTTTTAGGCACAAAATTCGACATTATTATAGCGATTAAAAAAATGTGTTTTTACACTTTGGCGTCTATCACATACTGAATTATAATGACAGATGTTTACCCTCCAAAATACCATATTTGTTATTATTGACACAAACCATATGTGATAGTTATGCCATCTGTTGTCCAAATCGATATAATTATCTTGTAAACCCAATATGTTATTTGTTATTATCATAAATTTTCGATTTTTCTAATCTTTAAATTTTAGGTTCAGTTACCGTTTCCGTAATTAAATTATTTCGGTTTATGTTATAAATTTGTTTGGCTTTAGGTCGTAAATTTTAAAAAATATAAATAAAATTATTATTTACCAAAATATTTTTAGTCCTTTCTACATAAATTTTATGAAATTTTGCATCACTAATGCTAATAGCTGTATTAAGTATGATTCTTTTGGGGTGTTTTGAATAATAGTTACTAATTCTCCCAGAAGCCGTGGGTTTCTGATACCAATCTATTAACAAATTATCACCCCCTCTTATTATCAATGTATTTCAATAAGGAATTTTAGAATTACATTCATTCTCAATTGTAAATTTTATATTGTCATGAAATGAATTAAAATTTGACTAATATTATTAATTGAATGATCCCAAATAATGCAGAATAAATCTTTAACATATTTTGTAATTATTTTTGGTTTTACATCTAATTTTCTATACAAGAATCTAATAATTTTTCCATTACAATATCAGCTGTTATTGGAGAAGCTGGAGATCCTTTATGTTGTAAATATATTCTACTATCATATTTGAAATATCTGTTTTCCATTATACAGAATTTCAGAATACGTAGATAAAGGTTCTTTTCAATTCCTGTATACTCCTTACAATATCCCATTTTTCTTCAATAATATCCAAATTTTGTATCTCCTCTAAAATGTAGGAAATACACAATCACAAAATCTAAGAAATACACACCCACAAATATTCTAAATTTTTACGTGAGATTCATTATCATGACAAATCAGGTTTTTCACTTGAAATCCAAGCAACTTACTGTGCTTTACTATAAAAATTGATTAAATAAGTACTCTAACATTCTTTTCAAACTTTTCGATACATTGTTTATTGACAAATCGTCTATTTGTTACAGTTGTTGCCAACGTTATGGAAATATTCTCATTGTTGATTTGTTCTTTTTATTGTTCTACAAAGTTTGTTTGATCAATTTGAGTAAAGATTATCTATTTATTGAAAATGCATGCATTTTACACATAAATATGTACATATATATATATATATATATATATATATGTGCAAGAAGCATTGGCTCGAATCTCATAACATAGACAAAATTTTTGACAGTTTTATGTCGAAAAATCGTCGCATTAATTTTTAAGTTCAATATTAATGTATACATTAGATCTCATACAATGTGGTGGAGCCCCCAAAATTTCAAAATAAGAATTTTTCAATATATACATAGAACAATTTAATTAAATTCGTCATAAAATCGGATAAAATTATAATAGATTTTTCAATCTGGGCTTGTTTGAAAGGTATTTTTATCACCTTTCAGAATCTGTATTGATACCAAACACAGAAAACTGAATGAATTTTTCAACAATAAAACATTAACAGTTGATCAATTAATTTGCATATGCAATGATGGTGAGCCAGCAAATACTGGAACAGAAAATGGTGTTTTACGATTATTTGAAAAACAGTTAAATAGACCAATTCACTGGTTTATATGTCTGCTTCATTTCAATGAACTGCCATTTCGTCATTTATATGAAGCATTGGACAAAACAGTCACCAGTGGACCACGGGCAGCAAGTGGAAAGTTCTTCAAAGCTATTCAAGAATGTGAGAAATTGCAGGTATCTAACACTTTATTTTATTTAATATCATCATTTATTATCATTATTTATTGTCATTATTTTACTTTTTCGATTGGAATAAAGTGAAAATAAAATAATTCCATTTTAATTGATCTAAACATTTCATTTTTCAGGTAGTAGCTGATTTTGATTCAATACCACTGGAGAATATGAACATGAGCTCGAACTATCAACAGATGTTAAATATTTATATCAAATAGCTAAAGCAATTTCGAATGGTATTGTTCCAGTTGATTTAGCTAAAATTAAACCAGGACCAATTGCACATTCTCGTTGGATAACCAAAGCAAGTAGATTACTACGATTGTATGTAACAACTAATACAGTTTATATTATTACAGTTTATGTGCCAATGTACTTCAATGCGAAGTTTTATAACTCTGTTGTGTACGGCAGTGCACTTTTATTAAAATTTATACGTTGGGCACGATACTTACAACCAAACTTTCATAATTTTGTAGATGGTGTAATTCAAAACAACTCATATTACGCACATCCAGATAATATCTTAAATGGTGTCCCAAGAAGAACGCAATTTTTAAATTTTAAATAAAACACAGATATTTAAAAAAAAATCGTGAAACTTTATTATATCGTAAAGTAGACAGAATGAGGTTATGTATGGAACAATATATCGTGCAGATGGCCGCCGCGGCTTTGCTGGCATGCACGCGATCTTTTAATGAAATTTTCAATGACCGTTTTGCATGAATGCTGCGGTATTTCATTAATGCAGCGTCCAATTTCCTCTTTTAAGGCTTGAGTCGTCGTCGGCTTATTCGCGTAAACCATCGACTTCAAAAACCCCAAAGAAAAAAATCTAATGGTGTTAAATCGCACGATCTAGGCGGCCAATTCTGATCTCCAAACGCGAAATAACACGACCGGGAAATGACTGATGCAGCAATTGAATTGTTTCTCTGGCTGTATGACATGTGGCGCCGTCTTGTTGGAACCACATGCCCTCCACATTCATTTCTTCAATTCTAGGCAAGAAAAAACTGGTTATCATTTCACGATACCGAACACCATTGACTGTTTGCGCTTGACCTGCCTCATTTTCATAAAAAAAAAGGTCCAATGATTCCTCCAGCCCAAAAACCACACCACACAGTGACACGTTGAGGATGCATTTGCTTCTCGTGAATCACTCGAGGATTTTCCTCACCCCAAATGCGACAATTCTGCCTATTGACGAAGCCATAAAGATGAAAATGGGCCTCGTCACTGAAGATGATTTTATCGGCAAAATCAGCATTTTCATGTTGTCTCTCCAATACCCAATTAACGAACTCCCTTCGTCAGCTGGCTTCAGTTCCTGAGTCAATTGAACTTTGTATGCATGAAGATGCAAATCTTTCTTCAAAATTCGCTGCAAAGTGGATTTGGAGACACCAATTTGCTGAGCTCGGTGTCGAATTGAGGTGGATGGAGTTTGAGCGACATCATCACGTACAGCTGCGACATTTTCGGTCGATCGACCTGGTCGATGGCGCGTTGTTGTCTTTACATCACTAACAGACCCAGTTTTGGCAAATTTATCCATTAATCTCTTTACAGTTGACTCTTTTGGAGCATTATTATATATATTATTTGAACCAGCATTTACTCGACAGATTCCATATGATCACTTGGTAGAATACTTAGATTTCGATGAACCACCACTGGCTGATCCACAAATTCCAATGCACATACAAGAAACAGAAAGACATGTACAATTATTAACGAGTATTGCAAAACGAGTTATAGAAAAGAATCGTGAAGGAGTTATGGCAGTGACATTAGAAAGTCGTAAGAAAACTCCTTGAATGGAAAGTAAAAAGGATCTTAAAAAATAATATTACCACGTTAAAACATTAAATTGTAGGGTCGAGAATAATATTTAAAAATAAATTGAAAAAATATTGTAAAAATAGTGCTTTTTGTTGAAACCTTGAAAATGTTGATTTTTTCAGATCGATTTTCCTACAAAAAGGAATTCGAAAACAAAAAAATTTATCGTAATAGAAGTTGTTGGAAATTATCTGAACTTTCATAATCTGCAAAAATTCAGAATTTATTAGTTAAAAGTTCATTTTTGGCTATTTTTCGACAAAAAATTCCTAATATCTCTACTAAAAATAAAAAAAAATATTGGTAATGGATAAAAATATCTTTCAAACAAGCCCAGATTGAGAAATCTACTATAATTGTATCCGATTTTATGACGAATTTAATTAAATTATTCTATGTATATATGGAAAAATATATATTTTGAAATTTTGGGGGTTCCAAATCCGACTTAGAGCTATGGTCTCTTGAGCAAAATTTCTCAGAATCACCTATATATTACGTTTTTGCTATACGCATATTATAGGTACTTTTTTGGCTGTAGAGGCTGGGGGGCAAATATATTTTCTAAAAATTTTTTTAAAAGCTGGTAAATTCAAAACCTAAATTTTTTGACCACATTATATGTATACATTAGATACATTAATATTGAACTTAAAAATTAATGCGACGATTTTTCGACATAAAACTGTCAAAAATTTTGTCTATCTTATGAGATTCGAGCCAATGCTTCTTTTCTCTTTTAGATCATTTTGATAAAAATCTTTTAGGCTACAAAATTCTTTTGGCGAAACGTCAGACTCGGCTTCGTACATTATTGTATATAAGCTTTTTTACATTTCCAAGACCAGGAAAACTATTTTTCATACTTGAGGTTACTTTATCTAAACTTATAAAGAATACAACTGATCTGTAATAATCCTTTGAATCATCTGTTTGTAAGTTTGAACACAATTTTTGTGTTCCTTTACGATTTCAGTAGCGCCCAATAATGAACTCCTCATCAGCATTTCTACGCATTGAATTCAACATATCAATTACTAAATTGATATGTTCATATGCCTTTATTTTATTAAGATTTACTGGCTAAGAAATATTTATTTAATAAGTAATTTTAATTTGTACATTTATATAAAAAACAGCATTAAATTCATTAAAAAAAAGCAATTGTAGATCAAAAAATCACATTTTAAATTAAAAAAGAACATTTTTAAAAAAATATCAATTGAAATAAAAAAACAATATGAAATGCAATAAAAAAAACAAATAGTCATTCTATGGATGTCACTGTTAAAAATAGAGGACAAATATATATTGTTAAATTTCGTTGATGTAAGACTAATTGTGTGTTGTTTTCGGGTTTCTTAATTTGTTTCCAAACACTCAATATAAAATAGACAATCATCAAAACATTAACCCAAAAAGGGCATGGATACTGAAGAGCGACAACCGAAAATACTAAGTATTCTATCCTGCTGCCTTCGTTCGAATTTTTTTAATTTTTATTCTCTATAATTTAGTAATAAAAATTTTCATCTTTATTTGCATAAAAAAACAATTTATAGAAGGAATATGATTATATGATCTAAAATACTTTTAAATACTATTCATTTAAAAATGCAAAACGTTACTTATTCGCGAATATTTAAAAAAACACGTCTTCGATTTAAAAACGTGACCACCTTTGCGCCCTGATACACCACGAACTACATCGAATTCTGAAAAACAAAAAAAAAAAAAAAAACACAGCACAGATACCATGAGAACGTGGAATAGCTACGTGCACATTTTTACTCAAATCCAAATACCATATCAAAAACCAGTAGAAAAAACCAGTAGATTGTTTCAAAAATATTTGGAATGACTCCAAATGTAATTTATGAAGCATCAATTGAAATTCAAAAACACCAAATTAAATAAATATTTGTTAAATTTCAATAACTTTTTAATTGCGTTTGGCATTTTTGAATTGAAATTGAATTTAATTTGTACACGCAGAGAAAAAACATGGTTCGATGAGCATCACATATTTTTGGAATTATGGTTGTGCCAGTTATATTATGATTCGAAACTATGAAAGAGTTTTTAAATTTAAGAATATATCTTTAAGAAATGCTTTTCCTAAAGAAAAAATTTGATATTAAACACTTTTTCAAAACTTTTTTGATTCTATGGACTTTTTTAAAGAAAAACAAGTAAGAGCGGCTAAATTCGGCTATGCCAAATCTTATATACCCTTCACCATGGTTGGGAAAAAACTGAAGTTTATATATGGACATATATGAAATGGACAGATTTATATACGGACGCCTTTAAGAGGAAATTAACTATTTAGTTTGGAGATAAAACTTGGACTCGGGAAGATTTATGGTTCCAGAAAATAGGTATTTTAAGAAAATTTATGTTTTGGGCATAACTTTTTTGTATCTGAACCGATATTTCCGAGTTTTTCAGCAAATATGTTATACTAAATATTTTCGATCTTTTGCTATATAAGACGTATCCATAGGTCATAATACAGCTCTAGAATAGTGTTTGTTGTTTGTGTATAAAAGGTGAAGAGGTGAAAGAAAAGAATTTCAACAAATCGTTAAAAGAAATCACTACAACTGCATGTGTTTTATTTCTACAAAATAGTTTAATTTAGCTGGCAAATTTGCATTTGGGATTTTATTTCGCTTTTTTATTAGAAATATTTGTAATTTCTTTAGCTTAATTTTAAAAATTTGAAGGAAAATAGTTTATATTTTTTTTTATAAATTATTATAAGTTATGACCTAAAATAGGGAAATTATATATAAAATTTTCTTAATATGTGAGAAATAAATAGGTTTAAAAATCTTTTTATAAATTCTTTTAAATCGGAGCAAAAAATAGAAATAAAACCGTTTGTATTTTGTTTGTATCAGAGGGTTTTTATTCAAATTATGATGTTTTTAGCCTATTTATGGATTATTTAATTATTAATATAAAATTTTATATAAATTAATTATTAAATGTTAAAATAAACCAAAAATAAGCAAAAAAAAAGTCTTCAGAAAATAATAAAAAAAAATGTAAAAAAAAAAAGTGAATTGACCTGACCGAGATTCGAACCCGCGGCCTTAGAGAAAAAAAGTATTTGTGACATAGCGTCGAGACAACTGAGCTATTAAAGCTCACACAAAATCATCGTCAATAGAGGTACATATATAAAAGTCTTCGTTCATTAGAGATTTGTTTAGTTTTTATTTAAATGACAAATCTTTATATGTGTGTTGTTTGTGTATAAAAGGTGGAGATGAAAGAAACGAATTTTAATTATTAATATAAAATTTTATATAAATTACACTAGGCAACAGCCATTTTGTTATTTGGTTCTAGCATACTTTTTCTCATGGATTTGGACCTACTGAACACGAAAATGAATTTTAAAAATTTTTCTGTCGATTGGTTTGCGAGATACAAATTTTTTAATTTTTTTTTTTTAATTTTTGGAGGTACACTTACTATTTTGAGCATATCTTTAGTCTTCTTTGACCTATTTTATCCTACTACTACTCAAATTAAAGACAATTGAGCCGTCTACAACTTATTCTCAGAAAATTTTCAAATCGGGTTAGTAGTTTTGATGTTGGCGGCTTAAAAAGGTTAAAAAACTGCGTTTTTTTAGTAAAAATGTGGCTGAAAAATTCATATAAAAATTCATATAAAATGTAAAACGCGATGTTAACAGCGATTTTAATTTTTTTACGTATAGCTGACACTTTTCCAAAGAAAATAAGCCCTTACTTAACAAAATCTGATGACAAATGGCCGACTTATTATTTTTTTGGTAAACGACCGAAATTCCGCTATTTCACGATTTTTTGATTTTCATTATTTGCACAGCTTACCTACCCAACGCAAACGAATAAATACATTTGAACTTAATTTAAAATAAACAAATTAGTCTTCGTATATTATTTTTTAATTTATTTACAGCACTACATGCTCAATGTATCGCACAATTAGCTAAACTAACGAAATTAAACTAACTAATTAAATTAAGCAAATCAACGCACAAAAAAATGAGTAAAAACAAAGATATATGTGTACATTTTATGCCATGTGGAAAAACTGCTGACTTCTTCTTTGTTTTTTGTATTCGCTGCAATCGGTCTCACGTATTAAGGTCCAAATATAGTCACCCATCATAGCCGTGTCATAGTTGCCCTGATAGCGTCGTTCCATAGCCTTCAATTCCTGATGAAAGCGCTCGCCGTGTTCGTCGCTCACGTCTCCTAAATTCTCAGGGAAAAAATCCAAATGAGAATCCAGAAAGTGTATTTTAAGTGACATGTGCACTCCCATGGCTTCATAGTTCTTTACCAGATCCTCAACTATGTCCTTATAATTCGGGCTTTTGTTGTTTCCTAAAAAGTTTTCCACAACAAGCCTGAAGGAATTCCATGCTGCGGCTTCGATGGGTGATAACAGCTTTGGGAATTTTTCATCTTTCAACATTTTTTTTATCTCGGGTCCTGCGAAGACTCCTTCTTTAATTTTTGCCAGCGAAAGGTAAGGGAAAATTGACCGTAAATAGGCAAAAGCTTCACCTTCTTTGTCTAATTTTTTGGCAAAATTTTTAATCAAACCCAATTTTATGTGCAGCGGCGGAAGTATTATATTTTCACGGTTCTCTATTAGTGGTTTGCGCTGAACATTCGCTTCTCCAACTACAGGTTTCGTTCGTACCGGCCATTTTTTTTTTATATAATGCTGATCATCAGCGCGGCTATTCTAAAGGCACAGAAAACAGCAATGTCGCGTATAGCCTCCTTGGAGTCCACACAGAATGGCCACAACTTTAAGGTCGGCGCATATTTTCCAATTGTATTTCCTATACTCTATGCATTTCAGCAAAATGTCCATAGTTTCATAGTTCTCCTTTGAATGAACCGCATGAGCAATAGGAACAGATGGCTTTTCATTCCCATTATGTAAGAGAACTGCCTTCAAGCTCTCTTTGTTGCTGTCAATAAACAACCTCCATTCGTTGGGGTTGTGAATTTGGTGAAGCTCTTGGAACAAGCCTGAAATGTCGCTGCAAAAACATATTTGGTCTTTCTTTGTATAAAATTTTGCATACTCCTTGTGACGGTTTCTGTACGCTGATACTTTCACTTCTGAAGCCGCAAATCCACACTGTATCATCCGAGACGCAAAAAGTTCGGATTTCTCCTTAGTGAGACCAAAATCGCGCACCCAATCGTTTAGTTCGGCCTGTGACAGTAATTTTCGCTTTGCACCCGGCTCAAATTCGCTTGCATTTGACTCAGACTCTTCTTCTGACGATTCTGCTTTTTGAAGAGATGCACCAGGGCACACTGGATATGGCACATCATGCGAATGTGGTACTGGAAGCGCAAACGATCCCACTTGAGCGTAGTTCCATTTAAAAAATCTTCCTACCCCACTGTTTGTGGTGAGGCAAAAATAACAGTCTGTGGAATGGCATAGCGGCTTTTTCCACATCATTGGTGTATCGAATTTCATATGGCGGCTAAAATTAAAATAAATTACTATATTCGCTATGTATAATGTGTTTAAATAAAAATTCTTACCTTCCGCCAGCTGCCCAGTTGGTTAAGATTATATAGCAAAGATCACACAGCGACTTAGGTGTCCATGGTTCTGTGATATTTGGTGAAATACCAAAATAATTCAAATAGTGCAATTGTACTGCTGGAGTAAACTTGTGTGCGTGATTTTTTTTTATAAACTGGCCACAAACATTGCAGAAATTGTCTGGATCGTTCAAACACTCGAACACACGTAGTCTTTTACTCATTGTCTTCCTTGCGTTTTCTAAATATTAACTTCTTTACACTTTCACAGACAGTTTTGAAATGCAATTGATAACCGTGTCTCCTTATGTTTAAATATGTATGAGCATGTAGTGCTGTAAATAAATTAAAAAAAAAATATACGAAGACTACTTTGTTTATTTTAAATTAAGTTCAAATGTATTTATTCGTTTGCGTTGGGTAGGTAAGCTGTGCAAATAATGAAAATCAAAAAATCGTGAAATAGCGGAATTTCGGTCGTTTACCAAAAAAATAATAAGTCGGCCATTTGTCATCAGATTTTGTTAAGTAAGGGCTTATTTTCTTTGGAAAAGTGTCAGCTTTACGTAAAAAAATTAAAATCGCTGTTAACATCGCGTTTTACATTTTATATGAATTTTTATATGAATTTTTCAGCCACATTTTTACTAAAAAAACGCAGTTTTTTAACCTTTTTAAGCCGCCAACATCAAAACTACTAACCCGATTTGAAAATTTTCTGAGAATAAGTTGTAGACGGCTCAATTGTCTTTAATTTGAGTAGTAGTAGGATAAAATAGGTCAAAGAAGACTAAAGATATGCTCAAAATAGTAAGTGTACCTCCAAAAATTAAAAAAAAAAAATTAAAAAATTTGTATCTCGCAAACCAATCGACAGAAAAATTTTTAAAATTCATTTTCGTGTTCAGTAGGTCCAAATCCATGAGAAAAAGTATGCTAGAAACAAATAACAGACAAAAGTTTGTTATTTGTGACCTAGTGTTATTTATTAAATGTTAAAAAAAAAAACCAAAAATAAGCAAAATAAAAAGTTTTAAGAAAATAATAAAAAAAAAATGTACAAAAAAAAGTGAATTGACCTGACCGAGATTCGAACCTCGAACCCCGCGAGCTTAGAGAAAAAAGTATTTGTGACATAGCGTCTAGACAACTGAGCTATTAAAGCTCACACAAAATCATCGTCAATAGAGGTACATATATAAAAGTCTTCGTTCATTAGAGATTTGTTTAGTTTTTATTTAAATGACAAATCTTTATATGTGTGTTGTTTGTGAATAAAAGGTGGAGATGAAAGAAACGAATTTTAATTATTAATATAAAATTTTATATAAATTAATTATTAAATGTTAAAAAAAAACCAAAAATAAGCAAAATAAAAAGTCTTAAGAAAATAATAAAAAAAAATGTACAAAAAAAAGTGAATTGACCTGACCGAGATTCGAACCTCGAACCCCGCGGGCTTAGAGAAAAAAAGTATTTGTGACATAGCGTCTAGACAACTGAGCTATTGAAGCTCACACAAAATCATCGTCAATAGAGGTACATATATAAAAGTCTTCGTTCATTAGGGATTTGTTTAATTTTTATTTAAATGACAAATCTTTGTATGTGTGTTGTTTGTGTATAAAAGGTGGAGATGAAAGAAAAGAATTTTAACACATGGATGTGTTGTTATGCCCAAAATTCTACATACATATTAAACAAAGGGATTTTACTGGAAAAATTAGAGGTAGTCCTGGTTTTTTGCTAATATCTCAGCCATTTATTAACCGATCTGTCTGATTTTTAATAGCAAACAGAAATGGATCACATGTAACAGAAATAAAAAACAATCAAGTCCTTATCATGTCTGGGTTCTTCGGAAAACCCATTTCAACACACAGACGGACATCGTTAAATCAACTTCGCTCTTCATAAGGACCCAGAATATATATACTTTATAGGGTCTAAGATCAATATTGTAGAAATTACAAACGGAATGACAAACTTATATATACCCTTCCACCTGTGGTGAAGGGTATAATAATTCAAAAAATTGTTAAATTCTAAGCATTTAAAAAAAAAAAAAAAATTGATAGATTTTAGAAAAATTCTTAGATTATAAAGACATTTTTAAGATTTTTTAGAACGTAAAAATTTTTCATTTAAATGAATTCATAAACATTTTTTTTAAGTTTTTTATTGTTTTTATTGAAAAGAATTAAAAATATATAAAACCTTTATATATAATCTTTTTGATAATGAATTTTTTCGACAATGAATTTATGTATTAGTATAAATTATATATAATACCAGCGGATCCCGGAGTGTTTCGCTACGCATGAATATTAACATTGAATCAAATTTAATGTTTTTTTTTTTTTAATTATTTTTTATTTGGAAATAATGAAAAAAAGTAAATCAATTCAATACAATAGTGTATAAGTAACCTTAAAATGATCACTCACTGACAGCTGTTAATGTATCGACCGATTTCGTGCAAACTTTAGTTAAACCATGCGCATGACCATACGAACAAACCCTTTAAATTTAATCGAATTCGGTTTGACCGTTCGTGAGTTAGAAAGTCACAACACACGTGCAACAATTTATATATATATATATATAGGGTCCGCCATCTAACGTATTTTTTTCAACTAGTGCTTATTTCGTGAATGGTAACACTTAGCTCATGTCTGATTTGACAGATAATTAGTTTTATCCTTCCGCTGAACGAATATGGTTGTGTATACGCTTGAACAACGCTGGGAAATATTTCGACATTACTTTGAAATAGAGTATTCAAAAACCGAAAACCGGTCAACCGGTTTCTTTATTTTTAAAAACCGATCGGTTCCGAATATTTTGTAAATTCGAATAAAACCGAAAACCGGTCTTATTTGTTCGGTTAACCGGTTTTTTAATTACATCACCAACTGGGTTACTTGGTCTCTTTTATTTTTTCCGAAGACTTATAATCGTTTGTTTGGTTATGAAGATTTAGATGTAAGTCTGATAGATTCCGATGAAGACTTAACTTTGGATATTCCAAATTCAAATAGTTTAATTTCTGATCTAAATAACACAACAAACAGTATTCAAAATCCTAAAAAAGAGACTGTACAAAATCATTCATCATTATATGATGATTTCATATATCTTGATAAATGCGACAAAAGAACTGAAAAGTTGGAAAATTTATGTAATTGTTTCTTAACTATTTGTCCAACATCTATTATTAGTAAAAGAGTATTTTCCACTTCTAGCTTTATCAAAAGCAAACAAAAAAATCGTCTTAAAACGAAACATTTAAATTGCATGTTATTTCTAAAATATTATTTTAGAAGTGAAAAATAGATTTTCTTTTTACATATTTAAAATGTAATATTAAAAAAACTTATTTAATGCCAAACGTTTTAAACGTTCAAATTACTAACGTACGTTATTTTATCCAATTTACAAACTTAATGATCTCTATTCATTTGATATGAATATAGTTTTGTGATATTAATTTTTAAGATATTTATTTTTATTTATTTATTTATTTATTTATTTATTGTCATATCCTGCACAACAAGATTTAATCTTATAATTACAGTACAGGAATTACCAAGCAAAAATAATAATGACAATTGTTAAAACATATTTAGAAATAGGTTTCAATTAGGTAAAATATTTTTAAAGCTTAAATTTAAATTACACAAGATTAAAAAAAAAAAAAATAATAATAATAATAATAAAAAATATTTAAAGTCAAACAGGAAAAGTAAAAAAATATCAAGAATAATTTAGAAAAACAAATTTTTTAAAATGAGTAACGTTGCTGTTAAGTTGTTGGTTTTGTGGAAGCATATTCCAGAGACGAATTGCATTTATATAGAATTGCCACTCAGATACTAGACAATGATGTCTTGGTAAAATAATCTTTTTGCCCCTATTAGACTGAGCAAAACGAAGTTTTTCATAGAGGTATAAAGGTTTTTGCGTGTAAATGATTTTATGTAAAAAGAGAAGTACTCTTACCTTCATAAGATTTATAAATGAAACACCAAAAATTTTCTTTGAGAAATCCGAAGTTCCATCACGTCGCCTTAATCCAAAAACATAACGAACAATGCTATTATACGCCACGATAAGCTTAGATTGGCTTGCGGAGTCGCTATTGGCATAAAGTTCACAACCATACAATAACCCCGGAATCAGGTATGATTTGGCCAGCAGCAATCTAATTTTTAAAGGTGTAAAAGATTGGGCTGCCCAAAGTTGTCTTAGTTTCATGAATGTCTGACCCACTATTGTGTTAATATGTTAGACTACTATTTAGTATTAGACCAAGATTTTTAGCTGTTGGGACAATGTTAATTTTCTCGTTGTTAATGGTGATATCATGTTCGAAAACTGGATTTAAAGTTTTTTTACGAATTACCAAGCATTTGGATTTTCGTAGATTAATACAGAGCCCATTAGCTGTTGCCCACCGGTAAAAACTATTAAGATCAGCGTTGATTTTATCAATATTCTCTTTTATAGATTGAACAGGACTGCTCAAGTAGAGTTGTACATCATCTGCGTACATGTGTATCTTACAATACGAAAGATATTCAGGTAAGTCATTAATATATATTGAAAATAGCAGCGGACCCAAAATCGAACCTTGGGGTACACCTCTCTCGAGATTCAAAGATTGGGATGACTTATTATTTACATATACGGATTGCGTACGATTCATGAGGTATGAGGACAAAAGCTGAGTGGAAGTAGTTGAAAAATTAAAAAAGCGTCTAAGTTTCATACAAAGGGTATGGTGGTTGACCGTATCAAAAGCTTTTGAGTGATCAAGAAGTACAAGAAAGTTTATTTTGCCATCATCCAGTTCACGCCTAATGTTTTCACAGACATTAACCAGGACTGTCACGCAGCTATGATTAGGACGAAAACCAGATTGCTTATCTGACATTAAACCGGTATCATGAATATATCTACTCATTTATATTAAAAAATATTAAAACCAATGAATGAAATGTTGAAATGAAATACAATAAAAAAATTATTTTTTTTTTCAAAGAATGCATTTTTTTATTTTTATTACTTTATATATTAAATTTCTGTTTGTTTTTTACATAATTATCAAATTATATAAGCTTTTTATTCAAATTAAAAAAAAACCGGTTGACCGGTTTTTTCTGCAAAAACCGAAACCGGTTTTTTTAAATTCTATTTTTCGAAGAAAACCGAAACCGTTTTTTTTCAAAAGGCCGGTTTTTTGAATACTCTACTTTGAAAATCATGGTAATGTTGCAGAATGTCATCTTTTCAATGTCATCTTTTCAGATGAAGCTCATTTTGATCTTGGCTGGTATGTAAACAAGCAAAATTGTCGCATTTGGAGCACAGAAATCCAGCACGAATACATTGAAAAGCCGATGCACCCAAAACGAGTCACTGTTTGGTGCGGATTTTGGTCCAGATGCATAATTGGGCCATTTTTCTTCGAAAATGAGCAAGGAGTGGCCGTTACAGTCAATGGCGATCGTTATCGGGTCATGTTGAACGAATTTTTGTTCACAAAAATTGAAGAGGAGGATATTGGCAACATTTGGTTTCAACATGGCCGGCGCTACGTGCCACACAGCCAAAGCTACACTCGATATTTTGCGCTCTGTTTTTGAAGATCGCATTATCAGCCGCAGAGCTGATGTCGTTTGGCCACCTCGGAGCTGCGATTTGACACCGTTGGACTTGGGGTGCCGTCAAAGATAAATGTTACGCCGACAAGCCAGAGACAATTGACGCCTTAAAGGACAATATTCGTGAAGCCATTGGTGAAATACAGCTGCACACAATCGATAATGTGCTAAAAATTGGACCGATCGTGTAGGCTACTGCATATTATTTATTTATTTATATAAAACATATAATTAAAAATTATATCCTAATACCCTAACCGAGCACTAGCAACAAAGGCCATCGGCTCGCTGTAGCGAGCCGATGGCCTTTGTGGGAATCGAACCCACGACCCCCGCACTGATAAGCTAGCACGCTACTAACTAGCCTACCGGGGCGCTATATATATATATATATGTGCACAGAGCATTTTGCGGGGACGGACATCTGTATATACAGCCAAAAAAGTCCCTATAATATGCGCCGTATCCAGTAAAATGTCTTCAATGTAAACAGTAGAATAATTAAAAGTTTGAGGACGGTCCCCAAAGTACCAAAATGTCTTCATAGTAACTTGTGGAACGAAAACCCGTCCCCGCAAAATGCTCTGTGCACATATACATATATATATATATATATATATATATATATATATATATGCATTGCCCATACTTTGAAGACATCTGTATATACAGCCAAAAAAGTCCCTATAAAATGCGCTGTGTCCAGTAAAATGTCTTCAGAGTAAACACTAGAATAACGAAAAGTTTAAGGACAGTCCCCAAAGTAACGAAATGTCTTCATAGTAACTTGTGGAACGAAAACCCGTCCCCGCAATATGTGCTGTGCACATATATATATATATATATATATATATATATATATATATATATATATATATATATATATATGTGCACGGCGCATGTTGCAGGGACGGTTTTTCGTTCCACAAGTTACTATGAAGACATTTTGTTACTTTGGGGACTGTCCTTAAACTTTTCGTTATTCTACTGTTTACACTGAAGACATTTTACTGGATACAGCGCATTTAATAGGGACTTTTTTGGCTGTATATACAGATGTCTTCAAAGTATGGGCAATGAATATATGTATATATATATATATATATATATATATATATATATATATATATATATATATATATATATATATATTCATTGCGCATACTTTAAAGACATCTGTATATACAGCCAAAAAAGTCCCTATTATATGCGCTGAATCCATTAAAATGTCTTCAGTGTAAACACTAGAATAACAAGAAGTTTAAGGACAGTCCCTAAAGTAACAAAATGTCTTCATAGTAACTTGTGGAACGAAAATCCGTCCGTATATATGCATTGCCCATACTTTGAAGACATCTGTATATACAGCCAAAAAAGTACCTATAATATGCGCTGTATCCAGTAAAATGTCTTCATTGTAAACAGTAGAATAACGAAAAGTTTAAGGACAGTCTTCAAAGTAACAAAATGTCTTCATAGTAACTTGTGGAACGAAAAACCGTCCCCGCAACATGCGCTGTGCACATATATATATATATATATATATATATATATATGCATTGCCCATACTTTGAAGACATCTGTATATACAGCCAAAAAAGTCCCTATAAAATGCGCTGTGTCCAGTAAAATGTCTTCAGAGTAAACACTAGAATAATGAAAAGTTTAAGGACAGTCCCCAAAGTAACAAAATGTCTTCATAGTAACTTGTGGAACGAAAACCCGTCCCCGCAACATGCGCCGTGCACATATATATATATATATATATATATATATATATGTGCACAGCACATGTTGCGGGGACGGGTTTTCGTTACCCAAGTTACTATGAAGACATTTTGTTACTTTGGGGACTGTCCTTAAACTTTTCGTTATTCTACTGTTTACACTGAAGACATTTTACTGGACACAGAGCATTTTATAGGGACTTTTTTGGCTGTATATACATATGTCTTCAAAGTATGTGCAATGAATATATATATATATATATATATATATATATATATATATATATATATATATATATATATATATATATATATATATATATATATATATGCATTGCCCATACTTTGAAGACATCTGTATATACAGCCAAAAAAGTCCCTATCAAATGCGCTGTGTCCAGTAAAATGTCTTCAGTGTAAACTGTAGAATAACGAAAAGTTTAAGGACAGTCCCCAAAGTAACAAAATGTCTTCATAGTAACTTGTGGAACGAAAACCCGTCCCCACAACATGTGCTGTGCACATATATATTTATATATATATATATATATAATACGAAAAATTAGTTACAGTCGAAAACGTTTATTTGTTGCCTAATTCCCAGTTTTTAGGATGTAGATTATCTTTAAACTCAGTTTATCGCAGCTTGTAACTTGAATACTGATTTTGAAATTTGTTTTAATTTATTTTATTTCAATGAAGACCAAAATTTTATGTAACGAAAAGTTGTTCCGACAAATTTATGTTAATAAACATGGAAATGGCAGACAAAATTCGTTTTCGGTTTAACTAAAACAAGTTTTACTCATATCCCAAAAACTCGGCCTAAGTGTGTGTAATCATTTTATTAAGAAAATTGCACTTTTTATTCGGAATTTGGTTCTTTTTTTATTCGGCCGAATATTCGGTATTCGTGTTGAACCGAATACCGAATATTCGGTATTTTTAATACACCATTCGTGACGAATACACTCGAATACATAATTCGTGATATCTCTAATTAAAACCGATTTCTTGTGAACAACTTGTTAACAATTTGTGGCAAAATATTTGTTCAATTATTTTCATTATCTTTGAGATAATAAATAGTATAAACTTTGAAAAACTACAAAAAAATAACCCTTTTTTCTTATTTTTTTTTTAATCCATCAAAGTTTTGTAAATTTTGGGTTTTTAACAAAACAAAATCTATAAATTAAAGCCACAAAAAAAAATTTAAAAGATTTACATTAAAACTTACAAAAAAATTTATAGTTTTAGTTTATTATAAATATACTAGAACAATTAAATAAAAAAAAACTTTAAACCACTTTTTGAAAAACTTAATTTTTAAATTTTTTTTTTGTGAAACATTTAAAAACTTTTTTTGCGTTTAACTATTTTTGTTTCAAATTCTCTAAGTTTCCAAAAATATATTTTTCATCCATATTTATGGTAAATATTTATTATTTTTTACGTCATTTCAAATTTTGACACTTTAAAAAGTGGAACAAATTTTAGTATAAATTAAGAAAATAGACATATATAAAAACATGTTTTTTTTTAATTTGTGGCAAAATATTGGTTCAATTCTTTTCATTATCTTTGAGATAATAGTATAAACTTTGAAAAACAACAAAAAAAAATTACCCTTTTTTCGTATTTTATTTTTTTACTCCATCAAAGTTTTGTAAATTTTGATTTTTTAAATTTGTGTAAAAGTAATTTTCAGATCCATAAAAAAAATTGTACTAAAGATTAATACTGTACAGTATATTTTTAGTCGATTACAAATATATTCAGACAAAATAAAAACCAAACCTTAAATTAATTTTTTAAAAAATGAATTTTATATATTTTTTTCGTGAAACAACTAAAAGCCACATTTATTGTTATACCCTAATTGCTTAAAATTGTCCAAGTGTAGCGCCCTCTCATGGCGCCAAAAAGAGTTAAACCAAACATTTTTTTCATATCTTTTAGTTGCTTTATAATCTTTCCAAAAATATATTATTTATCAATATTCATGACCAACATTTTATTTTTGATTTTTGTCTATGGAACAAAGCACTGTGCGACTATTCCTACTTACCTGATTTTGCTTTATTTTTTGTAAACAAATATAATTTGAACATTTAGGGCAGCCTTTGTACAAAATTTGTTTTCATATTGGACTTCATCGGAACAAGAAATATAGCAATTATATTGTATGCCCTGCTCTAATTTTATTAACAAACACATAACTTATTTGTTAGCTTTTATTGTTTTTAATATTTTTTTGTGAAGATTTGCAGCTGTTCAAAATATTTGCAAATCTTATTACTCTTACTCTCAACTGTACTATTAACACTATCAAATGTTATGAAATAACGGTAATCGCATCCTTTTATTAATTCGTAAATGTGCTAACGCCCGGGAGTTCCCAGATACTTATAGGGAGTTCCCAATTTTTACCATGTCCCAGGCCAAAATTCTAAGATGTACCTCAATAATGAGTTAGCCCATACTCCATGTAACACATTTTTACCATGTACCTGACTGACACATATTTAAAATTTCTGGTTTCTAGCTAAATTCGCAGATTTGAACTTTTGCAAATTTGCATACTCGCACATATGCACATTTGCACTTTTACAAATTTGCACTTGTGCATATTTGCACATTTCCAAATTTGCAGATTTGTACTTTTGCAAATTCGCACATATGCACATTTGCAAATTTGCACTTTGGAAAATTTGTACATTTTTACATATGCACATTGTATATTTGCACATTTGAACATTTACAAATTTGCATATTTTCACTTTTGCTCATTTTTACATTTGCAGATGTGCACGTTTGTACAATTGGACATTTACATTGGAAGATAAATCTATGTACCAAAATATAACTCGCCGTCAAGTGGGAGAATTTCCGCTTTTTTGCCCCTCCGCTTTGGATTTTCCAAAAGTCACACCATAGCTGTTATCCACACTGGAGAAGGAAACTGCATACCGAATTTAAACTTTCTAGAGTTAGCGATTTGGGCAGGCCGTTCAGAGGCCGACCTTTTTATACTCAGAAAAAAACTTAGTAGACAAATTTGTAAACGGTTTTCAATCCCACTTTACTATTTTTGTACTGATTTTTAGTAAAAAAAATATTATTGTACAAACTTAAATTGCCTTAAAATGTTACATAGATTAAAAAAAATGGATCGGAGGTGAATATACCGACTCATGTCTAAAAATAGGACATCCACTTAAAATAGCACTTAAAAGTATTTTTAGTTCTTAAAATCAGCCCTAAAAAAATTAAAAAAATTACCAAATTAAAACAAAATAATAAATTCTTTTGTATTTACAATTTTTGAGCCTTTGATGTTTTTTTAATTTTGTCTAAAATATTTTTTAAAAATAATAAATAAGAAAAAATTTTTTGATGCTCGATAAAAAAAAATAAATTTGAAATTTTGTACTAATATAAACAGATTTAAGATTCCACTTTACAAAAAGTTTACTCAAATTTGGTATCGGCAGCTTATTTTTCTACAGACATGTGTTGCTAAGATTAGCAACAAATACCGAACGTTTTTAAAAAAGGAGTAATTAAAGGTTGATTTCAACGTCGACTACCCTTATCTGCTATTACTCAGTATTGGGTTTAAAAATCAGCAAAACAACAAAATAATAAAAACGTTAGAAAAACATATATGTTTTGAAATGGTGTATTTTGTGAGGGTATGAGCTGGGTAAATAAAATCTTAACTAAATTCAGGTATCCAAATTTCTATGAAATTTTAATAATTGTTCAAATATTTTGTCAAAGAAATTTTAAAATCTTTTGTCAATTTGTATTTAGATTAGAATTTATTTAGCTACCTCGGGCATGACCTCAATGGAATTATTTAATTTTTATATTTTCTTTAAAAACAAAAAAAATTGTGATTCCACTTGTATTACTTTTTGTAATTAAAAATCTGTGATTCAAATACCACATTAAGTGTTAACTGAAATCCCTAAAACTTCAGAAATATGAGTTTATTTTTATATTAAAACATACAGCGGCTCACAGTCAAAGTGAGCCAGGGTAAATTTTCAAGTAAAATTGTTGATACATAATAAAAAGAAAATCTGATTGGCAAAAATTTAAATTATTTTTTCTTTCATTTAACTAAAAAGCTAAAAAAACATAACAATTATTTCCGATAGATTTCTTAAGTAATATAAAAAACAACAAAAACTTAAAAAAATATTTAAATGTGCATCACAGTGAAAGTGAGCCACTAAAAGTAAATGTAGTTAATATTTAATACTAATATTTTGTTGGACCTCCTTTCGCTGAAATAACGCCCTGCAGACATCTAGGCGTCGATTGCAATTAATTTTGGGTGTACGAGGTGGGAATTGCCCTCCACTCGGATTGAAGAGCATCTATGAGGCATTTTTGTGGTGTAATGGCATGTTTTTGGATATTTTGGCCAAGATGGGCCTATAAATTTTCAATTATATTTAGGTTAGGTTAGGTAGAAGTGGTAGCCTGCCAATCAGACTCACTTAGACCATAAAGTCCCTTGTGATACCACGGAAGCTAGTAAAAATTAGTGGGCCACATCTGTCTGGAACGAATACAAGCAAGGACAGAGGCCCACCTATCTCTTGCCAACCCATAAGCGCTCTCCCGCAGCCGAAATTTGCAAGTGGCCAGAGGCATGCCCCCACAGATTCCATTTCACTCGTCTGCCCTACAGTTTTCTGGTATGTCCCTGTGGCCCGGCACCCAAATAACATGGATGCTGAACTGCTGAGACATCTCGTTAAGAGATCTGCGACAGTTCAGGGCTGATGTCGAAACCAGGAAGAAAGAATCCAGAGATCTAATGGCAGCCTGACTATCAGAGAATATATTATTCCTCACCGTTGTGAGGACATTATACCGGAGTAACGTTATTAAACGCTCCCTCTATATCGTGAAAAGCCACCATGGTATACTCCCTAACGGCGAGTGAACCCTCAACGAATCCGACCAAGTTGTGCAGGGCCGTCTCAGTGGACCCACCCCTGCAGCAGGCATGCTGGAGACTCGACAGCAGCCTCTGATCAATATTGTCAATGAGTCTCTCCAGTGTCTTCAGAAGAAACGATTGAGAATAAAGACCACTTTGGTCTCCCTCCAGATAATAGGGACATTAGTTAGGCCAATACAGCACGTGTATAGATTCCTGAGCCAAGGAATCAGTGTATCCGCCACCACCTGCAGTTCACACGGTGAGATCATGTCTGGTCCAGGTGACTTAAAAGGTCTGAAGCTACTAATAGCCCACGCAATTCGGGATTCGGTTACAATCTTCCTGGCAGGGGCCGAAGGTTGACTTGATGCAGTACTAACCGCAGAAGTTTCATTTCGGCAGTAACCAGGGAAGTGAGTATTCAGGAGCAACGCCAGTGGTTCCCCACTGGATGATGTCCAATCCCTCTGAGGTTTCCTAAGATATCCTACCGTGCATTGTGTGGAAGCCAAAATCCTCCTTAGCCTTGCAGCCTCAGAGGTGTCCCCAACATTGCTGCAGAATTCACCCCAGGACATATTCTTAGCCTTCCTCAATACACTCTTGTATATTCTAAGTTTACCCTTATAAACGTCCCAGTCTTGTAAAACCCTTGTGGACTTTGCCCTGTTAAAAAATTTCCTACAGCACTTCCTAAGATTCGATAGCTCTGGCGACCACCATTGCGGTCGGTTCCTACCCCTAGCCTTACCTTTGGGACATGAAGCTAGCAGCGAGTCATTCATGGCCCTTGTGACCTGTTCCACTGATCGCTCAATGTCCGCTATATCCCGAACGTTCATGTCAGATACCCCTGAAAAGAATCTGCAGAATGTTTCCCTTTATTTCCCCCAGTCTGCTTTCCGAACGTTCGGTGGAAAAGCAGGCTGTGGGATACTATCCAACTCATCCAACGGTGATCTGAAAAGCTATGGTGATCCAAAACTTTCCAGTTCCCAATCCTATCAGCAAGTTCATCAGAGACAAAGGTAAAATCCAGTACCTCTTGTCTATTCCTAGTAATGAACGATGGTTCATTGCCCCTATTACATATAGTTAGATTAGTATTCATAATATATTCAATGAGTCACTCACCCCCATCATTGGTGTCTGAGCTTCACCAGATTTGAAGGTGCGCATTGACATCAGTGCACACAATCCGGTTGCACCCAGCTTTTCCAGCAGCATCCACCAGTACCGTCAGAGTGACCGGAGGTACATTGGTTTCATGCGCCATATGCACCGACGCCAGCCAGATTTGAGAGTTTTCACACTCAAGGCTGGCCACTGTCATGTCTTCGCTACTAAAACAGGAGAGAAGAAAAATATTAAGACTGTTCCTTTCAAAACGAGATCTGTGCCTACCATCACCCGTACTTTGGATCAGCTTAAACCCGTTAGTCCTTATTCCACAAATCCTGCCATCATCCAAAACCGGCCCTTGGTCACAACTCACCAACCTTTTTAAGAGCCGAACGATAGCACTCAACAGAGCGCATATCACCGAAAGCAATAAGCTTTATGCGGCCCTGGAACCAGCCTGCATCCTTGCACAAGGGATGTGTGCCTGGAATCTCCTTGAGGACTTGGGAGTACACTGAGGACATAGCGTTCTCAATGTGACTCCATTTATCCTTAGGAACGATACCGCCATCACCAGGCTGTCCTTGACAACCTCAGCAAAGACCCTCCGACCAGTGTCATCACCGACTTTGGATCTTTTGGGTGCCGGCGGGTCATCAGGTGAACGCAATCTCTTTCCTGTAGGTTGTTTCGGTGGCGCAGCATCCTTTTGCTCAGAAACGCTGCGCGCCAATTTTAGCGACTCTTTCTGTTTTGCAGACAGAGTCCTAGGATCGGCCTTATCAAATCTCTCCAGAATTCAGAGAGAGGCGCCGATCATTGTACCTCTTCTTCGAAGGTCTGGTATGCTTGCCTTTCGACAACAAAGTGTCAAGTTCCCAGCATTGGAGGAGGAGGTAGGATCACTGCACCAGTTGTCAGGCACAGTTTCTGTTTTCCTCGTTGTTCGTTTGTTTGTTCTTTTGTTCGTTGTTCATGTTGGTCCCATGAGTGTAGGGGTACGAAGGTCGATCACATCATAGCCCCCGTTAATGTGACAAAGACTACTTACTCACAGAGGCGTCCAGGTATCTGTGAGGCTCGCGTTAAAATACAGTCTTTGGTAACCCCTGACTGCAAACCGTAAAGTTCCTGAGCACGGGTCGCATAACACTCGGAACTTAGGGGGGTCCTTTTTGAGTATGAACGAATACTGCAATGTACCATCCGAACTACCAGGGAAACTCATGGGGAATCGAGAGACACCTACGTAGTTATTGATGGCTGATGGGCCAAAAATCTATGGACATACCGCTGATGATTTCACCGTCGCCCCAATATCTCGACAAAAAACAGTAACCTGAAGCTGGGTTTTCTTTTGTCGCCATACCATTTGCTTTCGGCGGAGCCAAAAAGGTTAAATTTACTTTCATCTGTAAATAAAACATCACCAAACATTTATAGTGGATATTTACTCTATTTAATATGTGTATACCTTCTGCAAAAAAATCATATTTTTTTTTAACGTATTTACGAGCAAACTCCAGGCGTTTTTTACGGTTTATTTTGCTAATAAACGGCTTCTTTCGTAGTACTCTTCCATTATAACCGTGTTTTCTAAGCACTCTTCTAACTGTTCCAGGGGACATCCAGCTGACTTTTGACTATTTCCGTCAGTTTCGGAGCGCTTAACAGAGGATTTTTTTATTTCTCTTACAATAAAAGCCTCATTTCCTTTTGAAAATGCTTTTATATTGATTTTTTCACTTTTTTCAATTCTACCATCTCTTGTACAGTTTCACTGCTTTTCTCTTTGAGATTTACATTCTTTGTAGAGTTCAATTACTCCCTCTCTAATTTATACACTTGTTTGTAGTCCTATCCTCACTCTTTGATGTTTTATACACAAATAACGCATTAACAATAAGATCAATGCAAAAATATTAAAAACAAAAAACATTTACCGCTATTTTACCAAGAACAAAATCAAGTGGCTCACTTTGAGTGTGATGTATATTTGGGTAATTTTTTGAGGTTTTATTGTTTTTTATATTACTAAGAAGATTTATCTGAAATAACTGTTATATTTTTAAAGCTTTGAAGTTAAACAAACAAAGTACTTATTATTTTCGCCAATCAGTTTTTTGTTTTATTATTTATCAATAGTTTAATTTGAAATTTTACAACAGAGGCTCACTTTGACTGTGAGCCACTGTATGTATTTAAAATAGAAAAAAATTAATTCACAACACTTATATAGGCTTTCAAAGTATTTATAGTAGTTAAAGAGCAAGATTTTATAGAACTGTTGCCAAGTCTTGGAAATTCTTGGCTTTGCTCTTTTAAATATAAAAAAAATATTTGCCATAAAAATATTTGAAATTTTTCTATTTCTAATTTGATAAAATATTAAAAACAACAAAAGCTAAAAAATAAATTATGTGTTTGTTAGTAAATGTAGAGCAGAATATACAATATAATTGCTATATTTCTTGTTCCGTTTAAGTCCATATATAAAAACAAGTAGTTCTAGAGAAATAATAGAGAAATAAAAATAAAACTATTTTTAATAAAAAATAGACAAAATTGCCCAAAAATGACAATTAAAATTAAAAAAATCCGAAATAAAAGAATACAATTTAAATTAAAAAAATTACAAATAAAATTCAAAAATTCACAATGGACACTTAAAGAGATCAATTTAAATTAAAATATTTATTTTATTTAATTTTTTGAATTTCAATTGATGCTTTATAAATTACATTTGGAGTTATTCCAAAATTTTTTGAAACAATCTAATCGTTTTTGAAATGGTCTTTGAATTTGGGTAAAAACTTGCACGTGGCTATTGCTCCAAGAAATATGACCCGAATCTTTAAATGTAATTAAGTCCCATTTTTGGGTCAAAATTTAATAATAAAAATTAGCATTAAAAATATAAAGAAAAATTAACCTAACCAAATGAAAATTAGACCAAAAATTAAGTTTAGGGCACATTTTCACTTATTAGATTGAGGCTTTTATTCATTATGTAAAATAACACCAATTTGAAAAAATTCAATGTGTGCCGTTTTGCAGCATCCGACGATCTTATAAATTTTATAGCGAATAGTTTTCGAAACTTATTAAGAATTATATTTGTTCTTAACACATGAAACGCGATTTTTGATTTTCCGTTCACGGTAATGTGGTAAAGAATTTAAAATATATTACACCAAGCCGAGTCTTTGACGTTTCGTTAAAAGAATTTTTGTAGCATAATAGATTTTTATCAAAATGATCTAAAAGCGGAGAGAAGCTTTGAAAAACACAGAAACAATCAAAATGTAGTTAATATTAAACCTATACATTAGATCTCAGTCAATATAATAAATAAGTTTTAAATAAAAATTGTTTATGAATTTAAAAACTGTAAATTTTGTAAAAAGTTCAAAAAAAAAATTAAGAAATTGCCTGTTTTTAAAAAAAATTTTAGAAAATAAATTTGGGCCCCCCCACGAAGCAAAATCCTGGGCACGCCACTGACTTTTTATATCAACTTTCAAACCGAAATGTCGTAACTGCAGGTGTAAACACTCCTAGATCTTTATAGGAGATTTTAAGCGAAATCTCGAGATTTAATGCCAAGTGTAAACGCAACTTAAAGCAGTTCCTAGAAAAGTTTTTTTTTTTCTTCAAATTTTATTTACAATCTATTTTACAATAATAAGCAAATTTGAATAATATATTTATATTAAAATGTCTTGTTGATTCCCATCGGAAACAACAATATACATAAGATTTTTATCAGTGTTGATAAATAGTTTTGATTAATATGTTATTAATAAATAAATAATGCATATACCTATATACAAGAATGAAATGTTATTATATAATATGTAATAATGTATATATGTACTATATAATATTAATTAATTACATAAATAAAATACATTCTATTAAAATATAACTTGGCACGGTTAAAAGAATTGTTTAAACATATGTAAAAACAATTTTAAAAAACACATGTCTTTAATATTAGCTAATATGTAGCTAATTAGGACATACGGTAAACAAAGGAGAATATAAAAATAACACAAAAATAGTAAATTTCATCTATACTCAATAATAAAAAATCAACTGTATGTTAGCATAAAATAGCTTTTTCCGTTGATTTGTGAGTTAAATAGAGATATTTACAATTGGTATTTCGCCACAAAGAATGTTGATGAAAGTCGTAGCTGACCAGAGAATGCATTCCATTCGGCTGGTGTCTAATAACTATTTCTATGTATTCTCCATGTTTACTTAAGTTATAAAAAATAAGGGAAACAAATTTTTCATTTGAAAAAACTATTCCTATTATCTCGAATCTAACTAAAATACATTTTCAAAAATACATTTTATATAAAGGGGAGATCTAAAATAAGTCTTCTCACTTTATCAGTCTCATCTAATAGTGTGATTGCCAATATGTTCGGGTGATTGCTGAGCATATGTAAATAGTTACAGCTAAATTTTCTTATTTTAGATTTAACGAAGGGTATTTTGAGACCCAGGTATTTTATATCATCTTTGCTGGGAATCGCAGTGTCATATAAGAACACAGATGGGCACTTTTCTCTCCGTAAAGTAAAGGTAATGTGGTTTGATTTTTGCGTATTGACAATAATGTTTCATTTAGTAAGCCAGTGTTGAAGACTGTCGAGTTTCAATTGCAATATCCTGGAGGCTTCAGATGGCGATTCATGAGAAGATAAAAAGCCCTATCATCTGCCTAAGTTGCAACAGTAACGTCATCTCTAGTAGGCATATCGTATGTGAATAAAGTATGCAATACTAGACCGAGTACGCTACCCTGAGGTATACCAGCTTTTATTTAGTGAATGTTGGAAATATCGTCATTGGTTCTGACATAGAAACATCTATTTCTTAAATACGACAAGAAAAACGTGTACAAACTTTATCAAACGCCTGTTGTATATCCAAAAACACATCAGAACAATATTTCTTATTTTCGAAAGAATCAATAATTGTTTTGCATAGTCGGTGACACTGTTCTGGCGTTCCATGTTTATGACGAAAGCCGAATTGATAGTCAGCGCTTAAGCAGAAGTCTTTCAAATATTTTCGCGAAAATAGGCAATACACTAATTGGTCTATAGGAAGACACGACATTAATTGGTTTAGATGGCTTTAAGACCATAATTATCTCAGCACACTTCCATTGCGTCGGAAAGTGTTGAAGACGCAAAATTGAATTATAAATAAGGGTTAGAAAGATAATTCCCTTTAATGATTTGATGACTATCGCATTTAATTTATCATATCCAGATTATTTTTTATTATTGTGTGATGGGTTATATTTCGGCTTAAGACCATAAAATTTAAAAAATAAAAATAAAAACTAAATTTCAGTTTTTAAATGTGTTTATTTTTATATCGATATTTCGAATCAGCTTCGCTGTTCATCTTCAGGAAATAACTAAGCAAAAATACAATAATAACACATATAATAAATATACACAATAAATATATTTATATATAATAACAATGATTACATACATTTAATTATCTGTCCATAAAGCGTGGAGTTGAAAAATGTATATATAGCTTAACGTTAATTTATCAACTAGTTTTCAATTCTAATCGTCGGTATTTGTTTACAGTGTGTCGGTATACTTGAGCACACTTGTCAGTATCAGTTTTGTAGTTAAGTCTCTTATTATGTGGTACACCAATTATATGTAACATCTCAATAGTGTATCTCTTAGCATAATTACTCTCTTCTTGTAATATGCTCACATCTTTAAAATTTGGTTTGTGTCCTGTTATTGTACTATGGGCCGCGAGTGCTGTTTTTTGTTCCATAGGTTTGTTTATAGCCTTGTAGTCTGACTTGTGCGATGATAGCCGTGTTTTTAATTTAGTTTTAGTGGTACCAACATATACTTTATTGCAAGTGTTGTACCCATCACCATCACAATTAATTTTATATACAACATGGGATTTTTCTTCATTTTCCAATTTAGATTTCGTTTTGCTAAATAATTTATTTACATTATTGTAAGTTTTAAGAGCTATTTCATATTTTTCCTTATCATAAATATCTGAGTTTTTTATTCTTTCGGAAAGTCCATGTATATACGTTAATGGTTTATATATTTTTGCCGGTTTATCTTTATTGTACATTTTTGTTGTTTTTACATGTTTTATTAGTTCCAAAGTTGTTTTCTTTGGGAAATCATTCTTTTTTAAAATGTCAATGATTTTGTTCGTGTTTTCCTTATGAAACTCATCATCACTAATTTCTAGTACCCTACGTATAAAGTTAGTAGCAGTATTCACAATAATCCGCCTAGGATGTTTTGAATAGAAATTTATAAGTCTGCCTGAAGCAGTGGGTTTCTGGTACCAGTTCAATTTTAGTTGGTTGCCTTTTCTTATGATCACGGAATCTAAAAATGGTAGTTGGTCATGATTCTCGGTTTCTTTGGTAAATTGAATTTGTCGATTGAATGAGTTTAAGATTTTTAGAGTATCCTCTACTTTATTTGTTTTTAAAATACAGAACAAATCATCGACGTATTTAGTAAGGATCCTCGGTTTTGTGTCTAACATTTCCATTGAATAATCCAATAGTTTCTCCATGACTATGTCAGCAATGACTGGGGAGGCCGGTGATCCCATTGGCATTCCTTTCCTTTGTTCATAAAAATTGTTTTCATATTTGAAATAGCGTGTATCTTTGATACAGAAACTGAGGATTTCCATAAACAACTGTTTAGGAATTTTTGTGTGTCTTTCTATAATATTCCACTGTTCTTCAATTGTGTTCAGAGCTAAATTAACGGGGATACTAGGAAATAATGAAACTACGTCGAAAGAAATGAGTATTTCATCATCATTTATCAAGGTGTTATTTATTCTTGTTTTAAATTCAATTGCGTCTTTAACGTTATATTTAGACTCACTTGTCAAATTTTTCAATATATTAACAACGTATTTGCAAAGGCCATATGCTGGTGAGTTTATTGAGGAGCATATGGGTCTCAAAGGGGTGTCTACTTTGTGTATTTTAGGCAAACCGTATATTCTTGGTGCTACAGAAGTTTTAGTTGTTAATTTGTTTTTCTCTTTGTTATTTATGAGGTTTAATGTAAATAGTTTGTTTATTAAAATATTGTTTTTGTTTTCTAAAACTGAAGATGGATCCTTTTTTAAACGTTTGTAAGTACAGATGTCACCAATAATATTATTCATTTTACGTGTATAATCCTCCTTATACATCGCAACTGTTTTGTTACCTTTGTCCGAACTCAATATCAGTATATCATTATTCTCACGTAAAAATTGTCTAGCATGTCCCACTGTGTCTATTGTCAATTTTTCCCTTGAACTTAGCTTTGATCTGCTAAGGTGATTGTCTATAAGAGAAGTCAATTTTGTTCTCGCAATCTCCTGTTTATCTTTATTCTCAATTGTTTGTATTAAGTCTTCCCCATCTGCAATGCATTTGAATAATGGGAAAGTTTTCATTGTATTTGGTAATGCGTGTTTGGGACCCAATGATAATAACCGCTTAACATCTAGAGGTATACTCTTATTGGTTTTGTTTACAAAAAAGTCATTATAGTTGTTATTGTTATTAATATTATTTTCTCTGTTATGCTCATCCTTTAATTTTTGTAATTTCTTGATATGTATTGTTTTGTTGTTGTTGGTAAGTTTTTCATGTAAAAACCTCTCACTCTCAATAAATAATAATAAATCCTGCTCATCTAGAAGTTTCTCTAATATACATTGTGCCTTGATTAGTTCGTTTTTATTTATACTTATTTGTTTATGTTTATGTTGTATAAGTAAATGTAAGATCCTCATATGAAAATCGTTAATATGTCTATTCAAGTCAGTTATAAAATTTGGCGCAATTTTATTCTTTATCCTAAAAAAGTTGTGTATGTTTTGAGTACCATTGCGTATAAAGTTTGGTATTATACCCATTTTCTTACACTTCATTAAAAATGTTGTTGATGATTTTAATTTGGCAAGGGTTATATTATGCTTTTTATAGTTACCAGTGATGTAAATGGTGTTTTTATTGTATTTAGTTTTGATATTTTTGTACAGCGTCATGGTGATTTTGTACTGCGGTGTGCCTTCCGTGTGGTATGTTAAACAGTTTTATAGTTGATCTTTATTGTTGTTGTGTGATGGGTTATATTTCGGCTTAAGACCATAAAATTTAAAAAATAAAAATAAAAACTAAATTTCAGTTTTTAAATGTGTTTATTTTTATATCGATATTTCGAATCAGCTTCGCTGTTCATCTTCAGGAAATAACTAAGCAAAAATACAATAATAACACATATAATAAATATACACAATAAATATATTTATATATAATAACAATGATTACATACATTTAATTATCTGTCCATAAAGCGTGGAGTTGAAAAATGTATATATAGCTTAACGTTAATTTATCAACTAGTTTTCAATTCTAATCGTCGGTATTTGTTTACAGTGTGTCGGTATACTTGAGCACACTTGTCAGTATCAGTTTTGTAGTTATTTTTTATTATTTTAATTATTTCCGTTTTTGTTTCATTTGGAGAAAAACTTTTCATTGGCAAATCCATTTGACAGGCAACATCTAAGAAATTCAAAATATCAGAGTCATCTTCATTGATGCATTGGAGTTTAAAAGTTTCTCCAAGTGTTTGGCAAAGGCGGTGGATTTTTGAGCATCAGTTCCACACCATAAGCCGTCAGTATTTTTTATAGGAACGTTTGTTTTAGCAGGGCGTTTAAGGTATTTCGTGGCCTTGTGTAACTCGTGTTCCTTTGATTTATTTTGAGGCTTAAATTTCATAAGGTACCTGCTAGTATTTTCGTTTCTTTCCTTCGCCTAGAACTCTGAGCAAAGTTTGATAGCAAGGCTCCAGTTGGATTTGTCTCTAGGATTCCTTGTACGATGCCATACTCTCCTTAGCCTTGGATTGTCGAATCATTTCCCTTGCTGTTGCTGAAGCTTGGACTTTTAGACCTACGTTGCGAGTTGGTTCCGTAACTGGTAGATAACACAGCGGCTTCGTGAATCAATGAGGTCAATGATTCGACAGCATCGTTCAAGTCATCTCCTGTTTTAATTGCCATATTCAGGCTTAAATTGTTTTCTATCCTTTCACTAAAGACACTCAAGTTTGTATTACGCCTTATTAATTTTACTTTCTTAGGTGTAATTTCTACATTAACATTGTAGTTGACAAGTAGTGGTGTATGATTAGAATTTAAATTATCATCATTAGCAATGTTAAGAGAGTATCTAGACATACCACCATATACAACAAAATCGAGAAGATCCGGTATTTTATTAGGGTCAGTAGGCCAATATGTTGGTCTACCTCCTGATAAAGTGCTAAAGTTATTCTGTGATATACACTTATATAAATTTGTACCCTTAGGATTTATTAACCGGGAACCCCACCAAGTGTGTTTTGCGTTATAGTCCCCTCCGGCAATGAAACGAGGACCTAATCCTTCAATCTCCACAATTGACACTGTGTTTTGGGGGAAAATATATTGCATAAATATTAATGGGCCTGTAATTGCAAATCAATTTTACACCAGCTGCTTCTATGTAATCTTTTCGAATTTCTTCTGCAATTTCATATCGAAGTGCAGATTTTATGAATAAACCAGCTCCAGCGTGAGCCCTTTCATCAGGATGGTTGGTGAATATAAAATCGTATTCTTTTATTTTTACATAAGACTTAGTAGTTAAATGCGTTTCAGAAATAAGAAAAATGCCAATGTGTTCAACTTTCATAAAATATTCAATTTCATTTAATTTGTTCGTTAGTCCGTTCGCGTTCCATATTGCTAATCTTAGATTTACTTGCATAATTTGTTTATAAAGAGTGACATCATATTCATAGGTGTATTAGTTAATTCAATTTGCTTATGTAGAAGATTTTCAATATTTTTCATAATACTATTATTAACATTTTGATTTCCAACACTGGTATAAGTTTCACCAGTATTAGCGTTATTAAAACCAGTATGTATATTATTGTGGTTATGATTAAAATTAGAATTCAAATAAGGGAAATCATTTCTGTTCATTGAAAATTGATTTTTAGTGAATAGTCGTCTATAAGCTAATTTCTTTCTTAACACGTTCGCTGCCATGTGACCCACCGGTGGTTCACAAGAATTTTTTCCTAAAGGCCATGTGCACCACCGGTGGGTCACACGCTACCTCATATTATTAAAAAGTTTTCAGTGCGGCCTGTGAAGCAAACACTTTTTTCTCTTCATTGGCACCTACCTGAAAGCTTTATCTTTGTTATACAAAAAAAATTAATTGATTTGAGACACTATTTTAGAAGTTATTTCAATTTTATTTTATTCAAAAAAAAGTATAATAAAAATTATTTCATGGCTTTAAAACTTAAAAAAACATTTCATTTTCATTGAAAAATAAAACAATATTATTTTTACTGATGTTTGGTAAAACATTCCAAGCAAAATGCAGGACTGCCTTCACAATCACTGCAAAAGGTTGATACTTTCTTTGCCTTTTTCGCAGCAACGCTCCTTCCTTCAATTTTGGCTAAGTTCTCATAACAACTCAAACATCGCTTTCTTGTTTTTCTGTTTGTACTGTCTCTTGTTTCGAATTCTTTCAATTTGTGTTTAATTGGATTTGAAGTTGACGGCTGCTGGTCAAGTTTTATATCGCAAAGAGCTTCACAAATGGATTGCCTGAACTCGAGGATCGTCATATTTTTAGTACTTTTATAAATTACTAAGGCGTTCACAACTGCTGTTGAAAGCAGATATTCGAACGCAATTTTGTGGTACCATCTAATGGTTTTCCTCAATGGGGTGAAATAACAAGCCATTTGGTCGGATATGTCGATACCTTGTTTTGCATGATTGTAATCTATAATTACCTTTAGCTTAGTTATTTCCTCCCCTTGTCTTGTTTTTTTTCCTGTTGGAGCTTGCTCTAGACCATGCTTTGTGCTAAGCATCAGTACTTCACGCTTGTCCTTCCATTTCGATATAACAATAGAAGAATTTTCACGCCCAATGATTTCAGATCTTTTTAGCTTAGCCATGGTTACTTCTTTGGGATTTCCTATTCGGTTTTTTCGTAGGGTTCCAATAAGGTGAGTTTTTCGAGCAAGGAGCATTTTAGCTAAAGAAACCGAAGTGTAGAAGTTGTCAGTTGCTAAAGTTCTTCCGTGGTCTAGGTATTTTTCTGCTAGATCGAGAACAATTTGTGTACTGTGTGATGTTGTCGTTGTAGGCTGACCCCTTTGGTGAAGACTTTCATTTTTTCCTGCGTAAACGGAACTTGTGTACGTGTAGCCGCTCGGATCGCAAAGTTTGTACACTTTGACTCCATATTTGTGGGATTTCCCAGGATTATACTGCCTAAATTGCAGTCTTCCTCGCCAAGGAATCATTGACTCGTCAACTGCCAATACTTCACCCGGGCGTCTAGCATTTACGAAATTGTGTTCTAGCATTGCCAACAATCCACTCACTTTTCCTAAGCGATCACTTCCAACCAAAGAATTGTCGGAAAAATGGATAAATTTCAAAATCAACTGAAATCTATTTCTCGACATCACTTGCGGAACGAATGAATTTTTGTAGAATTGGTCAGTCCTCCAGTAGTGGGAAATAGATGGATATTTTACGATTCCCATATATAGCACTAATCCCAAAAACTTTTTTATTTCGGCTACTGTTGTACCTACCCATTCCTTTGTACGAGACTTTCGTGTGATCGTATTGTTTTGTAAAAAGTTGTTGGCATTTAAATTTGTTTGATTCACAATGAGATCAAATATTTCCTCAGTGACCATTATCCTAAATGCATCAATGGGACGGAACGTTGATTGCCCTCTTTCGATACCAAATGTTGGAGCTTCGTCAAAAACAAAGGTATTCAAAGATGTTCCACTTACAGGGGTCCACAGGTTTGCTGAACTGAGGGGCACATCAGGTGCATCTGGAATATCTTCTTCAACTGCCGAAGGTTCTGAGTCTCTTGAAAAGTCAGATCCACTTGATTCAACTTCGGATGGAACGTAATCCTCTGAGTCCGATCCCTCAAAATCGACTTCATCAGTGTCGGAGCCTTCGTCCCTATCTCGGTTTCCATAAAAAATGGTTGTATTTATTCCAGAATTGTTGTTTGCCATTATGATTTTCTATTATTTATTCCTGAAATGTGAATGATTAGATCCAAATATATAAGTACCTCGAAAATATTACTGTGACCACCGGTGGGTCACGTGGCACCATGTGCTCTTCTGTAACACTTGAGTGCCGCGTGACCCACCGGTGGTCACACTCTAAAAACACATAAAAAACAACACAAACGTAAAACTGAAGACACAGAACGGTTCACTTACACTTAACATACACTTTTAAACAAAAAAACACTTTTGGCACACTGGTAACTTTTTTTATAATATATGGCGGCAGCGAACGTGTTAAAGGAGTTTGATAAACTTCAGATCCTCTATAACTGGCGATATGTTGTTTTAAGCAATGTACGCACTTAGGAGGAGTTTCAATCAATTTTGGGCATTCAGGGGTTGGACGACCAAGTTATTTATTTATTTATTAATGTCATATCCTGCACAACAAGATTTAATCTTATAATTACAGTACAGGAATTACCAAGCAAAAAAAATAATGACAATTGTTAAAACATATTTAGGAATAGGTTGCAATTAGGTAAAATATTTTTAAAGCTTAAATTTAAATTACACAAGATTAAAAATAATAATAATAATAAAAAAAAAAAAAAAAATATTTAAAGCCAAACAGGAAAAGTAAGAAAATATCAAGAATAATTTAGAAAAACAAATTTTTTAAAATGAGTAACGTTGCTGTTAAGTTGTTGGTTTTGTGGAAGCATATTCCAGAGACGAATTGCATTTATATAGAATTTCCACTCAGATACTAGACAATGATGTCTTGGTAAAATAATCTTTTGCCCCTATTAGACTGAGCAAAACGAAGTTTTTCATAGAGGTATAAAGGTTTTTGCGTATAAATGATTTTATGTAAAAAGAGAAGTACTCTTATCTTCATAAGATTTATAAATGAAACACCAAAAATTTTCTTTGAGAAATCCGAAGTTCCATCACGTCGCCTTAATCCAAAAACATAACGAACAATGCTATTATACGCCACGATAAGCTTAGATTGGCTTGCGGAGTCGCTATTGGCATAAAGTTCACAACCATACAATAACCCCGGAATCAGGTATGATTTGGCCAGCAGCAATCTAATTTTTAAAGGTGTAAAAGATTGGGCTGCCCAAAGTTGTCTTAGTTTCATGAATGTCTGACCCACTATTGTGTTAATATGGTTTGTCCATGTTAGACTACTATTTAGTATTAGACCAAGATTTTTAGCTGTTGGGACAATGTTAATTTCCTCGTTGTTAATGGTGATATCATGTTCGAAAACTGGATTTAAAGTTTTTTTACGAATTACCAAGCATTTGGATTTTCGTGGATTAATACAGAGCCCATTAGCTGTTGCCCACCGGTATAAACTATTAAGATCAGCGTTGATTTTATAAATATTCTCTTTTATAGATTGAACAGGACTGCTCAAGTAGAGTTGTACATCATCTGCGTACATGTGTATCTTACAATACGAAAGATATTCAGGTAAGTCATTAATATATATTGAAAATAGCAGCGGACCCAAAATCGAACCTTGGGGTACACCTCTCTCGAGATTCAAAGATTGGGATGACTTATTATTTACATATACGGATTGCGTACGATTCATGAGGTATGAGGACAAAAGCTGAGTGGAAGTAGTTGAAAAATTAAAAAAGCGTCTAAGTTTCATACAAAGGGTATGGTGGTTGACCGTATCAAAAGCTTTTGAGTGATCAAGAAGTACAAGAAAGTTTATTTTGCCATCATCCAGTTCACGCCTAATGTTTTCACAGACATTAACCAGGACTGTCACGCAGCTATGATTATGACGAAAACCAGATTGCTTATCTGACATTAAACCGGTGTCCTGAATATATCTACTCATTTGGGTGTGCAAAATCTTTTCAAAAACTTTCGAGAGATAACATAGTATTGCTATTGGTCGAAAATCCGAGTTTGTTTTTGGGATTGGGATAATTTTGGCATGTTTCCATTTGGAAGGAAAACTACTGGAAGTTATAATGTGGTTGAAGAAATATGTTACATAAGGCAGCAGTAACGGTAACAGCATTTTTATAAATTTAGGGTGCACGTTATCATACCCCACAGCATTCGACTTAACCATAGAGAAACAAGACAAAACATCTAGTTGAGATACGCATGAAAATTCAAAGTTATTTTCTTCAGTGTTGGTATTGTTGAAAGTATAGAAATTGTTATCGATCTGAGCCAAAGGTAGGTCTGTAAATATTGAGTTCAATTCATCGGCATCAGTCGTACAGCTATTGTTGTTAGCTTTTCCAATACCAATTTCTCGGATTGTTTGCCAAGTATTTTTGGATTCCAAAGCTGAAGAAAAACGTTTAGAATAGTATTCGGCTTTAGCAATTCTGATATTTTGGTTGACTACCTTTCTAGCCGAGCGATAACTATTTTTTAATTCGGGGGTTTTAAAACGTTTCCATCGGGAGTATGCAACATCTCTATGAGAAATTGATTGTTTTATGGCAGCTGAAAACCATGGCTTAGACTTAAATGAAGATGTTTTTATTTTCACTGGAACTGTTTCTTCATAAAGTCGCAGCAGGTTGTTTTGTAAGAAGCACAATTGATCATCAACGGAAGTCATGTAATACACACTATCCCAGTCAATGTTGGAGAAGTTCGTGTATAGCAGATCATAGTTCAAGTTCCTAAAGTCTCGAAAGGAGAACGATGTATCGACATGTTGTATACGATAATCATAGGTGAGAAAAATCAGGTCATGTTTCGAAAAACATGACGCCGAGATTTGATCATAAAGTAAAACGTTTGAAACATTACTAACAAAGAAAATGTCAAGCAAGGTGCTGGTATAGGTGGTATGATGTGTAGGTCTAGTGCGATTTGTAGGCTCAAGACCAAGTAATAGCATTTTATCAGGTAAAACTGATTCTATCATAATATTTGAGTTAAAATCTCCTGATATTATTACATCATCATATCTCTCTGTCAGGGTTTCTAATTTAGTTATAAATGTCGATAAACAAATGTTTTGATGTGGTCTATAAACACAACCAGCCAACAATTTTCTTCCATTCGATACGATGTGAACAAAGATATATTCTATTTTATCTTCTTTCTCAGATTTGCAACAAAATTTACATGTTATATGGTTCCTGACAAAAATGGCGACGCCGCCGCCTTTGCGTTCTCTGTTATGTTGGTCTCGACCTCTATCCCTTCTAAAAACTCTGTATCCACCTAAGTTAATGAAGTTATCTAAGGTTGATTCAGCAAGCCAAGTTTCGGAAACACAAACTATGTCAATTTCCGAGTTCTCAAAGATAAACCTAAATTCATCCATTTTATTTCTCAAACTCTGAGCATTTAAATGACAAACTCTAAGTCCATTTTTTTGTTTGGCCAATATTCTAACCATGTCCATCGTAACGTCTCGGGATCTTCCACTGCGGGTGCTAATATTATCCAAAATCTAAATTTATTGTAAAAACCTCAAGTCTAACAGCAACGTAAACAAACATTTTTATATTAAGAAGGTTAAATAATAAAGTATTTGATAAAGCAATTAAAAATAATGCATTTAAAAATAATAGAGAAATTAAATTATTATCAATAAAAGTTTTAAAAAAGATATAAAAAAGATAGATATATTTAGATGTTTTGATTATTTTGGCGTTCAGCATCCTCTATAACTGGCGATATGTTGTTTTAAGCAATGTACGCACTTAGGAGGAGTTTCAATCAATTTTGGGCATTCAGGGGTTGGACGACCAAGTTATTTATTTATTTATTTATTTATTTATTAATGTCATATCCTGCACAACAAGATTTAATCTTATAATTACAGTACAGGAATTACCAAGCAAAAATAATAATGACAATTGTTAAAACATATTTAGGAATAGGTTGCAATTAGGTAAAATATTTTTAAAGCTTAAATTTAAATTACACAAGATTAAAAATAATAATAATAATAAAAAAAAAAAAAAAAAATATTTAAAGCCAAACAGGAAAAGTAAGAAAATATCAAGAATAATTTAGAAAAACAAATTTTTTAAAATGAGTAACGTTGCTGTTAAGTTGTTGGTTTTGTGGAAACATATTCCAGAGACGAATTGCATTTATATTGCCACTCAGATACTAGACAATGATGTCTTGGTAAAATAATCTTTTGCCCCTATTAGACTGAGCAAAACGAAGTTTTTCATAGAGGTATAAAGGTTTTTGCGTATAAATGATTTTATGTAAAAAGAGAAGTACTCTTATCTTCATAAGATTTATAAATGAAACACCAAAAATTTTCTTTGAGAAATCCGAAGTTCCATCACGTCGCCTTAATCCAAAAACATAACGAACAATGCTATTATACGCCACGATAAGCTTAGATTGGCTTGCGGAGTCGCTATTGGCATAAAGTTCACAACCATACAATAACCCCGGAATCAGGTATGATTTGGCCAGCAGCAATCTAATTTTTAAAGGTGTAAAAGATTGGGCTGCCCAAAGTTGTCTTAGTTTCATGAATGTCTGACCCACTATTGTGTTAATATGGTTTGCCCATGTTAGACTACTATTTAGTATTAGACCAAGATTTTTAGCTGTTAGGACAATGTTAATTTTCTCGTTGTTAATGGTGATATCATGTTCGAAAACTGGATTTAAAGTTTTTTTACGAATTACCAAGCATTTGGATTTTCGTGGATTAATACAGAGCCCATTAGCTGTTGCCCACCGGTATAAACTATTAAGATCAGCGTTGATTTTATCAATATTCTCTTTTATAGATTGAACAGGACTGCTCAAGTAGAGTTGTACATCATCTGCGTACATGTGTATCTTACAATACGAAAGATATTCAGGTAAGTCATTAATATATATTGAAAATAGCAGCGGACCCAAAATCGAACCTTGGGGTACACCTCTCTCGAGATTCAAAGATTGGGATGACTTATTATTTACATATACGGATTGCGTACGATTCATGAGGTATGAGGACAAAAGCTGAGTGGAAGTAGTTGAAAAATTAAAAAAGCGTCTAAGTTTCATACAAAGGGTATGGTGGTTGACCGTATCAAAAGCTTTTGAGTGATCAAGAAGTACAAGAAAGTTTATTTTGCCATCATCCAGTTCACGCCTAATGTTTTCACAGACATTAACCAGGACTGTCACGCAGCTATGATTAGGACGAAAACCAGATTGCTTATCTGACATTAAACCGGTGTCCTGAATATATCTACTCATTTGGGTGTGCAAAATCTTTTCAAAAACTTTCGAGAGATAACATAGTATTGCTATTGGTCGAAAATCCGAGTTTGTTTTTGGGATTGGGATAATTTTGGCATGTTTCCATTTGGAAGGAAAACTACTGGAAGTTATAATGTGGTTGAAGAAATATGTTACATAAGGCAGCAGTAACGGTAACAGCATTTTTATAAATTTAGGGTGCACGTTATCATACCCCACAGCATTCGACTTAACCATAGAGAAACAAGACAAAACATCTAGTTGAGATACGCATGAAAATTCAAAGTTATTTTCTTCAGTGTTGGTATTGTTGAAAGTATAGAAATTGTTATCGATCTGAGCCAAAGGTAGGTCTGTAAAAATTGAGTTCAATTCATCGGCATCAGTCGTACAGCTATTGTTGTTAGCTTTTCCAATACCAATTTCTCGGATTGTTTGCCAAGTATTTTTGGATTCCAAAGCTGAAGAAAAACGTTTAGAATAGTATTCGGCTTTAGCAATTCTGATATTTTGGTTGACTACCTTTCTAGCCGAGCGATAACTATTTTTTAATTCGGGGGTTTTAAAACGTTTCCATCGGGAGTATGCAACATCTCTATGAGAAATTGATTGTTTTATGGCAGCTGAAAACCATGGCTTAGACTTAAATGAAGATGTTTTTATTTTCACTGGAACTGTTTCTTCATAAAGTCGCAGCAGGTTGTTTTGTAAGAAGCACAATTGATCATCAACGGAAGTCATGTAATACACACTATCCCAGTCAATGTTGGAGAAGTTCGTGTATAGCAGATCATAGTTCAAGTTCCTAAAGTCTCGAAAGGAGAACGATGTATCGACATGTTGTATACGATAATCATAGGTGAGAAAAATCAGGTCATGTTTCGAAAAACATGACGCCGAGATTTGATCATAAAGTAAAACGTTTGAAACATTACTAACAAAGAAAATGTCAAGCAAGGTGCTGGTATAGGTGGTATGATGTGTAGGTCTAGTGCGATTTGTAGGCTCAAGACCAAGTAATAGCATTTTATCAGTTAAAACTGATTCTATCATAATATTTGAGTTAAAATCTCCTGATATTATTACATCATCATATCTCTCTGTCAGGGTTTCTAATTTAGTTATAAATGTCGATAAACAAATGTTTTGATGTGGTCTATAAACACAACCAGCCAACAATTTTCTTCCATTCGATACGATGTGAACAAAGATATATTCTATTTTATCTTCTTTCTCAGATTTGCAACAAAATTTACATGTTATATGGTTCCTGACAAAAATGGCGACGCCGCCGCCTTTGCGTTCTCTGTTATGTTGGTCTCGACCTCTATCCCTTCTAAAAACTCTGTATCCACCTAAGTTAATGAAGTTATCTAAGGTTGATTCAGCAAGCCAAGTTTCGGAAACACAAACTATGTCAATTTCCGAGTTCTCAAAGATAAACCTAAATTCATCCATTTTATTTCTCAAACTCTGAGCATTTAAATGACAAACTCTAAGTCCATTTTTTTGTTTGGCCAATATTCTAACCATGTCCATCGTAACGTCTCGGGATCTTCCACTGCGGGTGCTAATATTATCCAAAATCTAAATTTATTGTAAAAACCTCAAGTCTAACAGCAACGTAAACAAACATTTTTATATTAAGAAGGTTAAATAATAAAGTATTTGATAAAGCAATTAAAAATAATGCATTTAAAAATAATAGAGAAATTAAATTATTATCAATAAAAGTTTTAAAAAAGATATAAAAAAGATAGATATATTTAGATGTTTTGATTATTTTGGCGTTCAGCAAAAAAGCATTCAGATCCCTCTGAGATAGGAGCAATTGTAGTCAGTTGCTTGAATTCTTCAATACGTATTAACTCTCCATCAGCAGATCGTTTAACGTACACCAATCCACGCATAGAAAACGCACTATGAATGTGTTTATCTTTTTTCATACGCACTGCAGCTCGAAGAATTTGATAGTTTTCCACGGTTAAACTTTCATTAATAAAGAATTTTGTGTTGGCACCAAGGCCAATATGATTTAAGGTGAAAAAGAAATCTTTATTGGCTTTTTTAAAATTTGTAAGCGATTTAAGAAAGAAGTTTTTATCGTAAGGGGACCACATTTTGACAATTATCGGGGCATCAGTTGTGTTTGTTTTGTATTTATTATTTTGGTTTCTTAAACGATATATAGTTTTAACTGCCGGTACAGATATCCCAATTGTAGTACAAATGTGACCAAAAATGTTTAACAAATTTTCATCCGTATATAAAGGGATACCGGTAATACGTAACTCACGCGCAACAGCTTTATTTTCCTGTCGCTTTAATTGTAATTTTAGGTTGTTAATTTCCTTCTTCATAGTTGTTACTTCTGCCGTCACTGTCTCTAATATATTTATTCTATTTGTAACTTCTCTTAAATCATTTTTAATTTCATTAAATCTCTCAGTAAATCTCTTATCAAGTTCACACAAGAGGTTATTTTTGTGCTCTTCAAATTTATTTTCTATTATTGTTTGAATTTGTTCAGTTATTTGTTCAGTTAATTTATCAAATTGTTTATTCATTATAGCTATGAATTTGAGAGGAGATTCTGTATAAGTTAATCTTGGCGTTTTTGTAACATTGCCAATAAGAGTTTTGTAATGATTCTCTCGATCTCTTAGACGGAGTACTAATTACTGTTTGTTTATTATTGTTATAGTTGTTTTCTAGTGAGTTGGTTGATGCTGTATTTATTTCTGCGTTGTTCATGTTGTTGTTTTTTTTTTTTTTGGATAAGTTTTGTATACGTTTGTTTTATTGTCTTTTGTACAAAGGAAAAAGTTTTTTTTTTTATTTTATTTATTTTTGTTTTATTTTTGTTTTGTATTGTTTATTATTGTTTAGCTTTTTTTAAAACACAGTAAAACAGTGTGAAATTATTTTACTATTAACTTTAAATAAAAATAAATATTTAATGTTTATTGTTTTCACAAATTATTTTGATACTTTGAGGAGCTTTTTAAAAACACAACCGACTCTTAACACAAACGAGTCTCTTACAATAAGTCTTGGTGTGGCCATATTGCTGGCAGCGGTGACATTGAACAATGGTATATTTTGCGTATTTCAAATACATTTTTATTGTTTGGGCTCGGATCAATATCAACATTAAACATTGGTAATGGACTTTTGGCAAATCTACTTTTCACATTTGTAATATACCTAACTAGATGACCTTTAGAGATAAGATCTGCTTTAATATCTGATTCCTTGGTAGAACGATGTAGACCTTTAATTACGAACCTAAATGCGCGCTCACTTTTTAACTGATACGTGTGATAACTCAATTTATTAGTATTAAGATATTTAGTTAATGCGCGATAAGAATTAACTGTTTTTATATTTAGTTTAACTTGACCGTCATTTAAACCTCTATAGTTAAATTCATTATTGGCAATCACACTACTTACACATTTAATAATTTTGTTAATGCTAGTAGGTTAGGTTAGGTCGAAAGGAGGATGAAGCATGGAAATGCAAAACCGTTGCCTCAAACGGTTTTGCGTTCGCCAAGTTAACTGCCTCGAGTTCTCTTCCCCCGACGGCTAGTGTATTGGCTTTTTCGTTCCCGGCTATCCCCGAGTGGCCCCCAGAGGAAAACTGAGTAATGGCTCTTATACAGTCCATCAAGGTTCTGGACTTAACCCTACTAGCTGATTTCGCCCTAATCGCCCTTTGGCTGTCGGTGAATATGTTAGCGTCTACTCGCCCCATATTCGATTCAATTTATCTCACACACTCCGTAATAGCACGGACTTGGAAGCTAATGTTGTGATCAGGAAGAGGGTAGGATATCTCGGTCTCCGGGTTCTCAATATAGACCCCCATACCCGTTCTATACCTCAACTTAGATCCATCTGTGTAGCAACAGATCCCCACGGGCATTCGCCCCAGAGTTCCGCTCGACCATTCTCCCCTATCAGGAATCACAATCTCGCAGTTTCCGACAATTTCCGTTTCCGGTATGCGGTCGGGCATGTCAGATGAGTGTGTGTAACCGGACAACGTGCCCAGTATACACTGATGATCTGCTCTGAAATCACCTATATATAGCTCGCCAAGAGATAAGAGGCGTTCGGCCGCGAGTGCCGCCTCGTACCTCACCTGCGTCTCGATTGGTGGTATATCCAGCAGTGTCTCCAGAGCCTTGGTTGACGTGGTGCACATTGCCCCACTTACACCCAAGCAACACGTACGCTGGACCCCCTGAAGTGGTCTTATGTTGCACCTTTTGTCCAAAGAAGTCCACCAGATTACAGAGCCATACATAAGCTAAGATAGGTCTTATTACGCTCCTGTAAAGCCAGTGTATCATACTCGGACTTAGGCCCCTTTTCGTGCCTATGACCCTCCTACATAACGTCCAACACCGGCTCGTCTTGCTGGTTCTAACCTCTATGTGGTGTTTCCATTTTAGTTTCCGATTAAGGATTACGCCTAAGTACTTAACCCTGTCGGTCACTGGTATCGTCCTGCCTGAGAAACGTGGTTCCCTGTAGACAGGAATTTTCGTTCTCCCCGTGAACAGACATATTTCCGTCTTCTCCGGGTTAACGTTTAGGCCCCTAGGCTGAGCCCAGCCGAAGGCCTGTTTAGGGCCGCCTCGGCCCTTCTGCACAAATAGTTTGGATCCTTGCCCTTAAAAGTATTACAACATCGTCTGCATAGCAGACTGATTCGAATCCCTCTTCGGTTAAGGTCCTTAGGAGACTATTTATCGCGGTTACCCATAGCAGTGGGGATAAAATCCCACCCTGTGGCGTTCCGCGAAGTACATTCTCATAATAGTTACACCGTACATTTCGCAACTTATTCGTCTATTCCTTAGCATGCGGGTGATCCAGTCACTAAGCGCCCGGTCAACCCGAAACCGGCTGAAGGATCGAATAAGGGTATCGGTCAGTACGTTATTAAAGGCTTCCTCGATGTCAATGCACACCGCCAGTGTGTACAGTTTGTCCTCGAAGATTTCCGTATATAGTGTACGACCCCATTTAATGCGGTCTCCACTGATCTGCCCTTTACATAAGCATGCTGCTTATATTTCAGGTCTCTGTCCGGTATTCTACTTTTAATCATTCCGGTATTCTACTTTAATCATAGGCATAGACTATCCGCTCCATGGTTTTAAGTAGAAAGCACGTTAGGCTAATCGGGCGATAAGCCTTTGGTGTCGCATAGGTCGGCTTCCCAGGTTTGAGTATAAATACTACCCTAGCAACCTGCCATCTAACCGGAGTGTATGCGAATTTTAAGCACGCAGTATATATCACTGACAGATGAGTTGACACTGAGTCCACCTCTTTCTGTAAGAGTGCCGGGAATATACCATCCAGCCCCGCGGCCTTGTATGGTGCGAAACTTCTAATCGCACTCTTGATCATTTCAGTCGTTACGACCATGCCTCCATTTTGGTATCCCTGCCCCCGTGACGGTTCCTCCATGGCGCCCATTTCGGTCGGCGTAAAATATCCTGAAGTCTCCTCCCAGTCTCATCGCCCATTGATCCTGGTTGCAGATGGGTTTTGGATAAGAATGTCTTAATCTTCGAAACATCATTGACGCTATCTACCTGTTTCCAGGAGTCTCGTTTGGCCTTTCTAGTGATTTTCCTATATTCCTTCAGCTTACTGTGATATTCGTCCCAGTAGACTACGGTCTTCTTACGCTTTGCTCGGTTGAAGAGTTTGCGAAGATTCCTCCCCAGATCCCGAATCTACCCCGTTACCCACGGCTTCTCCTGTGGGGATCTCCGCTCTCGTAGCGGGCAGATCTTCTCAAACGATTCAACCAGGATGTTGTGAGCGTAGTAACATTATTAAAAAAAATTGGTGGCGGCTTAGAATTAGTTTCGGCTACTTCGTCAGCAACAGCATCATTATCATCATCATTAAGGTCTTTGACAAGTTAAGCAAATTTATTAATATTAGTAAAGCTTGGCTCAACTAAATGTTTTTGTTTATTTTGAACGTTGGTTGTTTTTACAATTTTTTTTTCGTTTTGATGTTACATTCTGCCAGTTAAGTTAATTATCATCACTTGAACTACCTCCTCTTCACTATCTGTAGTCATTGCGTTGACCGTTAATCCCTATATTAAGTGTATAGTATTAAGTAACACTAATCCACTTGTTTGTTTAGTTTTTTTATTGTTAGAAAACAAAAATAACAAAATAAGTTACACAAAATACGTCTGCTTACTTTGATTAACTCAACGCGACTGGCTAGAGAAGTTAAAACTGAACTTTCCATAGATGCTAGTCTTTCCGCCATTAAAAGAAGAGCCCGGTCTTAGAAGTTTTACATGCACAAAAATACCCTCTGTGTTAGACTCAACAGCAATGGAAGAACTTTCTATGTATAGCGCGATGAGTCCAAATTCAACCTACATGGTACAGATGGGAGAGCCCATATTCGATGACAACGAGGCGAAAAGTTTAATCCCAGATACACAACCCAATTCACCGGATTACTAATACAATGACGGCCACAATATATAGAGTCCTTTTAAGCTCAGTTATGCTTCCATATGCTGAATGGAAAATGCCACTTTCATGGACATTCCAGCACGATAACGACCCTAAACATACGGCAGGGGTTGTAAAAGTATGGTTGAAGGAAAATTATATTAGTGTCATGTCGTGGCTGCCAAAATCTCCCGATCTCAAACCGATTGAGAACATGTGGATGATTGCAAAACGGAATATTAGTAATTAAGTATTTCGAAATAGATGAGCAGTGGAATGAAATTCCCGAAGATTATATTAGCCCATATCGTCCCAGTGTTCGATTAATCGAACATTCGTTTTTATAATTTGTATCTTTTATTAATTAAGACTCTTAACTATTTCCTTTATGCAATTAGATATTATAACGGGTTAGCTTTAAATGTAAAGATAAAAGTTCTTACCCACTTTACTCCCCCTTTTATAACAAAGAAGAAGAAAACATTAATATGCTTTAGCATAATTTAGCATAATTTTTAAAAATAAAAACTATGTATTAAAAATATAAAAAAAGTTAAAATGTATAGGTATTTCCATTAAAAAACGATTAAACTTTTAACAATAGAAAACAAATGTTTTTGTTTTTTAATTTTTATTCTTGTAATATACCTTCAAAATACAGTGTTCGAGAAATCGAACACCATTTTTCTTAAAAACAAAATATCTGAAAAAAATTTGAGATTCGTGTTTTTTAAACCAAAATTACCTAAACTACCAAGTTTTATAAAGTTATAAAAAAGAAAAAAATCTTTGGGACGATATGAGTTAAAAAGCTCATAGCCTTAATGTCTGAAGTAATAATAAATAACGGCTATGCTACAAAACAGGGACTGAAACCAGTCAGTCATTCAAAAAAGAAACTATAAAAATAGACATTCAGTAGGAAATGATATTTTCTGTTAAAAATAAAATTTGATGTTTTCTGTTTCTAAAAATATAAATTCATATAATTCCTTTTTTGTTTTTTTACCAAAATAGTTTGATTATATAAAAAATTATTTCGATAAAAATATATAGGTACATCTGTGTGTGTACATCGGTGTGTGTTTTGTAAAATTACATACAAATAAAAAAAATTAATTTGAAAAACAAACCACAAAACTCGTTTTTTCTACATTTTGTCAGTTAAAAATTGATGGGTATGTTAAACCACTTTTGATTGCTTTTACTACTTTTGTCGATTATTAAACAATGGATTAGTTTTAAATTAGAGCTACAAAAAGATGACAAAACAAAAACATTTTCACAAGAATTATATTTAAAAATTATAAAAAGAGAAAACCACTTTATTAATAATCCACTATTGATTGCTAATCTCATAGCAGATTTAAGTTTATGCTAAGTCCCGAAGATGTTGAAAATGCTGGAAAAACATATTTTAAAAACAATTAAAATTTCAAAAAATTTCCAAATGGAGAGAGAAGAAAAGAATTTTATGAGAGAATCAATATCTTGTTCTTCAGAAGAAGATGAAGATTTGCTCGAACAAGTTCTAAAAAAGAAGGCACGATTTTCTAAATCAAATTCTTCTAATTAGAGGGCCTTTTCAGCCTTGAAATTAATTTTGTCGACACAAAGAACAAATTTAAAAGAAGAAAACTTAAAAAATATATTAATTATAAATCAAACGAAAATTTCTTTGAGAAATACACAAAATTTCCTTTTTATAAAACATTTTTACTTTTTAAATGTTGAACCCATTTTTTTCAGGTTTCAGTCCCTGCTACAAAATACTGAATATTAAAATCAATTTTTGGATTTGTATAATAATTTCTTTAGGAGTTGCAAATGTTTTGAACACTTGTATTTATACTAATTTTGTTAAACTCAATTTTGTTATTGTTGCATTTAAATTTATGAATATTATTTTTTTGTTTTTGTAGAATAATATGCAATAACTGAATTCAATAAAAAGAAACAAACGTATGCTGAGTCTTTTTAAAAAAATAAATAATTAGAAAAAAAAAGTGATTTCAGTTGCAAATCTTTTGAACATATATCAATACCATAATGTCTGTAATATATGACTTTAGTTTTTAAAGTAAAGCTAAGGGTAATACCTGAAACATCCTTTGTAGTCTATTTTTAAGAATTATTGGACCAAATAGTGCTAAAATTTTGGTAATTATAATATTTGGAATTTTTTGTTTTGTGCTGGGAATCTGGAATCACTTAATAATTTTGAAAAGTCTACCGTTTAAACAGACCTTCATTGGAAAAACATTTCAAGAAAGTTTTCAAGAGAAATGTGCTGATTGCAAAAAAACAAGAAAGCTAGATTACTTGTAATAAAATTTATTGAATATATGTTATTGCAAAAAAGGAATTTGAAATCGTGAATGGTTTAAAATATGCATAATTGCTTTTAAATCTTAAAAGAACACTGGAGTCTAAAAGCAGGGAATCATCGTGTTTTTCTTTTTCAATAAGGACACAAAGAGCAGATTTTTTTTGTAAAAGTCCAGTTAACACGAATGCATAGGTTTATAAAGTATTCTGAGACTTTTTAATGAATCTGAAAACGCTATAAAAACAAACATGTTGTAAAATATGTTCAGTGGAAGTAAACCATTACGTCAAATCCAGATCAACGCAGGCAGGCAATTGGGCATTTTGTCGGTAAAGCCGGCTTTCTTATTTGTCAATGTCAAGAAAATAGAAAATTTTCTAAATAAAGAAATTCTTAATAACATTGAACAGTTTTCGTGGAATTCAAGAGAAAAGTTTGGCCACTAGTTTGTACTTTAGAGTTAACCCAATAATCCTAGAAATGATACAGTATCGTTTACGATATCATATGTCAAAACTTTAGTGATATCGTTTACGATATTCACAAATGATACCACATTTTAAAAAATAACGAGAGAAATACGAAAATGTATTTTTAAATTTCTTCTGTTTAAAAACAACTTCAAAAGTTTCCAAAAAAAAAAAACAAAACTAACAATAGGTGTGTTCGACGTACATTACCGCAGGTGCCGGCGGTAACCCAATCTTACCAGAAAGCGTTTCTTGTAACAAAAATTGGGTAAATGAAAGCTTTCATGAGAGAGTAATTGTGTTTCTCTTTTTACCAGAACTTACCCGTACTTTTTGTATTGCTGCTAATAAATGAACTGTTTTGTATTTGTAAAAAAATTAAACTTGAATAAAAAATTTACTATAAAGAACTTTTTTTTTCTTAAAAATGAAAAATACATTTGAAAATGTAAATAGTTATTTGCCATTTCAAATATATTTATTAATTCAGCTGTTTTTTAATATGAATAAAGTTGACGTTTATTTTTGGGTATGAAATATGGGTTTGTGCGTTCGCAGTATTTTGGGCATTTTTATGGTTTTGTGAGAGAATTTTTTGCTTACTCTTATTTTACCAGAATTTACCCAAAATTACGTCATATAGAACTAAACTTGTAATAAAATAGATGGCTGGGTTAAAATTAATAAAAAAATTGGCCGTGCTAATTAATTTATGGTAAGTAAACATATTTCAATAACACAGTAAAAAGTTTTGGTTTAATTTGTACACTTAGCGGTGTTTATTGTAAACTTCTTTGGAATTAAATTTGAAATTAATACCTAAATAGTTTATATGTGAAACCATACGGTATAAATTTAAAAACTTAAGGCAATTTTTTTAACACCATAAAAAGTGAGTTTTTAATAACTATTTGGAATAGAAATAACACCAAAAAAAACAATAAAAACTATTCCTCTTAGTTTACAAATAACACCGAAACAAGCATCAGAAATTTTTTTATTTTTGCTTTATTACTTTCGGTTTAATTTTAATGCCAAAATGAAATTAAATTTCTCCGTTAAACAAATTTATTTCTTCAAGTTTAAAAACAACACCAAGAAAGAATTAAAAGCATGTGTAAAGTTCTATCTCTCTTATGAACTAGCTTGTTTCAGTGATGGAAAAGTTGATACAATTGTACTTTTTTTGATACTATTTGATTTAAGAAAATACCGTGATACTCCCGTGACATATTTGATACTCTCACACACTTTTCCCAAATAAAACTTTAATATTCACTTATCTTAAGAATGTAGAAAAATAACTTTAAAGAATCGAACTTTATGAACTGATATAGAAATACTATTTATTGAAACAAATACATAATTCTGCATTAAGGAAAAAGATTTTTTGGGAAACTTTAAAATATGTTAAAAAAATTGAATGAATTTTTGGACAAACTTTAATATTTTTTGGATAATTAAAAAACTGGTTATACAATTTTGAAGCACTTTTAGACAATTTAAACATATTTTTGAATAATTTAATATAATTTTTGAACAACTTTAAAACCTTTTTGGACAATTTGAAATAATTTTTACACAATTTTAAAATTATTTTTGATAATTTTTAAACATTTTTACATAATTTTAAAATTGTTTTCGATAATTTTAAAACATTTTTACACAATTTTGAAATTATTTTGGAAAATTATGAATTAAAGCTGGAAATGGTGTAGTGTTAAATAAAGTGCAGAAATGCACAGCTTGTGTCGCCATAACTTAAAAAACCTGAAAAATGCATTAAACAAAAATATAAAAATGATTTAATAAAAAAAATTATAAAAGGTCTTCAGAACTATTTTCATTCATTGAGATTTTTGACTTAAATAATCAGTAAGTAATATTTTTAATAAATGCTTAAGATCAGAATATATACGAAATACTATAGCTTTAGAAGTAATTAAGAGTGATTTTTTTAAGATATCCAAATCACTACATTTGAAATATGAACATATTAATTCTTTTGAGAGTTCCTTAGAATAACACCAAAAAATCATATAGGGATGATAACTGAACTTTAGGAAGCAATAAAAGAAGTTATAGCCACAGAATGACTACCATTTTTTTGTTGGGTATATACAATTAGATTCAAAAAAATGTGATTACATTAATTTTTTTTTGCTTGGGTAACTAAAGTTTATATTAACTCGATCTCTAATTTAATGTGTTAATCTTTTTTGTTTAATATAAAAAAATGTTTTTAACGTATGTTAATTTTATGTAAAATCGAATTTATATTTCTGTTCACTTTTATTTTTATTTATATTAATTTTATTCTATTTTTAGCTAAAAATAAAAAAAAATTTAGTACTCCAAAGTTCAAAAAAGTACTATTGAATTTTTTTTTGATACCGGAAAAAAAATTCCATTTTCCATCCCTGGCTTGTTTTGGTTTAAAACTCTCTCTTTTTCTCTATTTCTTGCAATTAATACCGATGAAGGTGTTAAAGTTATCTATTTTACAACTACGCGGTTTAAAAGTTGAAAAGTCATTGGATAGAAAAGTGTAAAAATGTTCGTGAAAGTAAAAATTGGTGAAAATTTTCAATTGTAAAAATTGTTGAACCACAAAGAGAGGATTTCACTTCAAATATAATCGTAATTTCAAGTAAGTATTGAATACTTTTATAATACAGTTAAATACTTTTAAAATAAAGTTTTTTCACTTTAGTTGTAAACAAGCTGAACATCGACGTAGAAGGCAGGGAACTGCAATTTAGGGATCAGGACAGTGCCGTAATTGATTTTTGGTCAGGTGTAGAGTCTAATACATATTGGTATTTATTTTATGCTCTAAAAACAAAACTCTCTCACTGTCTCTCGTTCAATTTTTTTATAAGTATACCATATTGGAATACACTCTTTTTCGGATTTGTTATATATATACACCGGCTAGGCTAAACTAAAACTTTTTACCGTGTATAGAGGTATTTTATTTGTTTCAGACCAACTTCGTGGTTGGTTTTTGCTGTGTTATATAAAAGTCAAAATCATTTTTGGAGATGAAAAACTATGGTACAAGCCAAATGAGAAAAAATTACCATTTTTAATCTTTATTATCATAATTAGGTGAAACTTCAAATAAATTAATTATATATCATTTCAGATCAGCATTAATGACGCCCTACTAGCAGCAGTGTATCATATTTACTTCTCAAATATATTTAATTAAAAAAGTAGTGTGTGAGATACATTTACAATTTTTTAATGTCAAATTTGTTATTTATTATTATGAAAATAATAAATTTTTTACTCAAAATCGCGTTTTTTATTATTTAAAAATTAATTAAGTTTACAAAAAAAAAAAATATTTTAGATGTCGTTAAAAATATCATATTTTTTGTTTTATTTCGATATCGTTAATGATTTTATATTTTAATGGAATAACGATAATTTCACGACACATCACATGGAATATATCGAAGATATTATCGCGCTGCTTGATATTTTCGATATCATTATGACATCGTTATTTTATGGAAAAACGATATCATTAATTAATGTGCATTTTTCTCCACTGTTACTTTTATGTAGTATGTCACGTTAATAACATTTTAGTATGTCGCGTTAATGATATCATTCTCGTGCAAAATTATCATTGAAATGATATCGAAACATTATCGTTTGGTTTGTTGGAAAAGAGGTTTTCTTTAAATAGGGTTTCAGTTTTCAAAATATGTGAGTTTGATTTCTGCTTAGAAATCAAATTAACTCGAAGAGAACTCTTCAAGATTTTAATGGCCAATTGAACATTTTTCTGTTTTTGTATCCTTAATGATGTAAGGATAAGCGAGTTCTAAAATATTTTTGACAGAATAACTTATTTCTACTTTATTTCTTAAATTTTTTCAAAATTTTTTGACGACCCAGAAAATATGCTCGAAGTTACTAAATTCCATATCTTTTTAGTGCTTATCATTTTATCCAAATTTTTAACGAAACTCTTATTAAGAAAAAAAAATTTAGAATTGAGAGATAGTCTTATTATTCTATTATAACATAGGTAAGTTCATAGTGCTTGTTACAAAAACACCTAGTCAAATGTTTGATTACTAAGATGACAAAAATGAGTAAATTTATAAATACACTTTTATTATACCCTTCACCACAGGTGGAAGGGTATATATAAGTTTGTCATTCCGTTTGTAATTTCTACAATATTGATCTTAGACCCTATAAAGTATATGTATTCTGGGTCCTTTTGAAGAGCGAAGTTGAATTAACGATGTCTGTCTGTCCGTCTGTTTGTTAAAATGGGTTTTCCGAAGACCCCAGACATAATGAAGACTTGATTGTTATATATTTCTGTTAAATGTGATCCATTTCTGTTTGCTATTAAAAATCAGCCATATACATATTTTGAATATTACGCATGTATTTTGAATATTACGCATAACAAAACATCCATTTGTTAAAATTCTTTACTTTCACCTCTTCACCTTTTATACACAAACAACAAACCAATACAAAGATTTGTCATTGAAATAAAAACCAAACAAATCTCTAATGAACGAAAACTGTTTATTTAATTCTATTAACGATGATCCCATATGACCTTTAATAGCTCAGTTGTCTAAACGCTATGTCACAAATACTTTTTTTCTCTTAGGCACGGGTTCGACCCCCGTCTATTCAACTTTTTTTTTTTTGTACAATTTTTTTATATTTTCTTAAGATTTTTTTTTTTTTTTAACATTAAATAATTAATTTAAATAAAATTTTATATTTATAATTAAATAATCCATAAATAGGCTAATAACATCAAAATTATTATAAAAACCCTCTGATACAAACAAAATACAAACGGGTTTCTTTCTATTTTTTGCTCCGATTTAAAATAATTTATAAAAAGATTTTTAAACCATTTTATTTCTCTCCTTTTTGAGTGAAACTATTTTAGGTCATAACTGATAATAATTTAAAAAACAAATTTGTATAAATTATATTCCTTCAAATTTTTAAAATTAAGCTAAAGAAATTAAAAACATTTTTTAAAAATGCGAAATAATATCCCAAATGCAAATTTGCCAGCTAAATTAAACGTTTTTGTAGAAATAAAACACATGCAGATTTTTGAAAAAAAAAATATGACAACACTGATTGGCATTATGATCGTGATTGTTGTAGTTTTTATTTAATTTGTTGAACTTTTTGTATCCATACAAATGTTTGTCATTTAAATAAAACTCAAACAAATCTGTTTTAAACGAAAACTCTTTATTTACTGCTATTAACGACGTTTGCTTATGTCCTTCAATGGCTCAGTGGTCTAAGCTTTGTCACAAATACTTTTTTTCTTTTAGTCGCGCGATCGAGCCACGTCTATTTAACTTTTTTTATTTTCGTATTTTTTTAACACTTTTTTTTTGATTTTCTTTAGACTTTTTTTTGTTATTTTTTTTTAACAAAACAAATACGTCCAGCACAGTTCGCTTGACGATGTCGGTCAGCTTTTCTGTATAATTGGAGAACGGAAAGAGGAGAAGTTTCAAATAAGGTGCAAGCATCTTGGTTATCAATACACAACATCTGACCAAATGCGGGTGGGATCCTTGAATTGGGCGTGGCACAAAATAGATTAATTTATATCTTAAGAACGGTAAGACCGTAATTAAATACTCCATAAATGGGCTAAAAACATCAAAATTTTTATAAAAACTAAAATTTTAGACCTGTTATATGACCTATGGATACGTTTTATATATCCAAAGATCGAAAATCTTTAGTATAACATATTTGCTGAAAGTAGTAATGACCAAAACATACATTTTTTGAAATGTAAATAAATTTCCACTTAAAGATGTCCGTATATAAATCTGTCCATTCCATATATGTCCATATATAAACTTTACTATTTTCCCAACCATGGTGAAGGGTATATAAGATTCGGCATAGCCGAATTTAGCCGCTCTTACTTGTATTTTTTATCATTTTATGTAAAAATTTTAACGAAACTCTTATCAAGAAAAAAAATTTTTCGAATTGAGAGATAGTCTTATTATTCTATTATAACATAGGTAAGTTCATAGTGGTTGTTACAAAAACACCTAGCCACATGTTTGATTACTAAGAGGACAAAAATGAGTATATTATACATACATTTTTATATTTTTTATCATTTTATGCAAAATTTTTAACGAAACTCTTATCAAGAAAAAAAAATTTTCGAATTGAGAGAAAGTGTTATTATTCTATTATAACATAGGTAAGTTTATAGTGCTTGTTACAAAAACACCTAGCCACATGTTTGATTACTAAGATGGCAAAAATTAGTAAATTTATACCTACACTTTTCTACTACGTTCATACTGAAAAGTTGTATAGAATTTAAAAATCGAAAACTTGAATAAAACAAAAATACGGTTGCTGGGTGATGCACTGCACAAAGGCCCATGGCCGAAAAGGGCCCTTTATTGAGAGTAGTAAATATTTTTTTTGTTTTATGTATTTATTTGTGTAATTTTTAAATCTATAAAAAATTGTACGTTAAAATAAGAAAATTATTTGCATATATTTTTTTAAGGATTTCAATATATTAATAATCAAATAAAATGTTAAAGGGGCCTTGACGATCAATCATGCTGTACAACCTGTCCAAAAAAATACACGGAGTCATCAAGTCATGCTGTACAGCATAGTGTATTGGCCGCTTTATATCACATCACTTTCATATATAGAGAAGTGTTTATACTGCGAATAGAAAGATTAAAAGAGAGACAAATGAATACAAAAAGAGAAAAGTGGCGCAGTAAAAAAAAGTAAAAAGGCTCCTAGACAGGAAAAATTGCCAAAATTAGACAAGTTTTTTTTGTAAATAATCAAGAAGAATTTACAGATTATACTGATAATACGAATCAAAATTCTAGCTGTAAAACAGATGAAGAGCTAGTTGATGATTGTAGTGCTCCAAGAACTGAGTACATTTTAACAGAAGAGTGTTCTCCAACAGAAAATACAACAGAGAAGGAATTGCCCATCGTATCAGCATATAACAAGTTTGAAAATTTAGTGGAAAAGGAATTGAGCCCCCAAGAGAAAAAAGTTGTTATTGATATGGGTCCAGTTCAGCCCTCAGGACATTTTCAAGATATCCTCTTCAAGACAACAGATGTTTTTCGGAAGTGCGTCGCTTTTAGCTCTGCTTTTCGAAAGCTTTGGATGTGGTATATTGTCAACGATGCTGGTTACGAGTATTTGCAATACAAAAAAGTAACATGAGCACGAGTTTTAGACATTGACAACACCTTACACAAAAAATAAAACAACATTGTTTGTCAAGTAATCATACAAATGCCTGTGCTATTAACGAGGCTTGTAACAATAGAAAGACATGGAGAATAAGGACATAGAAAATAAAATTTAAAAAGAATCCTCCTTTTGGAAATTTGTCTTAGAACGGCTTTTCAATATTAATATTACTTTGGCCAAAATCGTTAAGAGGACACCGAGAAGATCTTTCAGGTAAATAATCATGGAAATTTTCTATCAATCGTCAAGCTCGTTGCGAGATATGACCATGTTCTGCGTCAAGAGATTGAAATTCCCAAAGGTATTTGCAGTTTATTAAATTTTTTTTACTTGTACTTATGAAATTAATATTCTTTGGTCAACAAAATACGTTAGTGCAACAATTCTAAATGAGATAGTCGAATGCATTGCCACCGAACTAAAACATAATTTACTAAAGCAAATAAAATCGTAGCCATTTTTGTCCTTGCTTTTGGACACAACCCAAGCTATTTCAAAGGTAGAACAAATAAGTGTGGTTATCAGATACACATTTTAAGGAGATTTTGTAATTTAGATTAATTGGCCCTATGGGCTTTAAAATTGCAAATAAATAAAAATAAATAAATAAATAAATGATAGCTCGATCCGAAAATTGAAAACCAATCAATTTCGATGTAAATGAAGTGATTTTAGGCTTTTATGAAGCAAATGAACATTATGCAGAAGATTTAGTTAACCAAGTTACGAAGTTTTTTCAAAAAAAAAAAAAAACATCTTGGTCAAGGACTATGATGAGCGAATTTGGCGTTTATTACGGCGTCAAAAAAAAATTATAGACATAAAACCAAATGCCGAGTATCTGCATTCCGCAAGCCATAACTAAAATTTGGTTATTAACGATACTGTTCGCGGTTATCTAGAAGCACTAATTTTTTTTGCTATTGTTCAAGAATTATATTGTTTTTTCGGGAATTGTATTAAACGTTGGGATCTTTTAGCAAAATTCGCTGGTGAATCTGAAGTGACTCTAAAAAGGTTAAGTCCCACGAGATGGTCAAGTAGAATTTCCACGATCTCTGCAATTAAAACTCTTTTTTTTTGAGATATTAAAAACACTGTTGGAAAAAACGTTAAAAAGTAAAAACAAGGATGAACGTACTAAGGCCAAAATGTTGGAAAAAATTTAATTTTGAATTTATTCTTCTAATTGATTTTTTTAACATTATTTTGAATGACATAAATTTAGTTTCAAAAGCTTTACAACATATTGGCATTGATTTGGATAAAGCTTGTATTGCATTAAAAGCTGCAAATTAGAAATTAAATCCATATAGAACTGATTTCGTTTCTTTTTAAAATAAAGGCAATAGAAATATGTAACAAATACGGCATCGATCCCCACTTTCCTATAATAACTACGAAGAGTTTATAAAATAAATATTTTTAATAATATACTTGATATATCCCAATAAACATTGAAAAGTTAAAAATTCAAGTGCTTTAAATATTGCTTGTATTGTGCTTTATTTTAAGTGGTTTTTACAGTCAAAATTAAGTTCATACAAATAAAAATACTTTAATTCATGTTTTTCGTTTATTGTCAATATTTAAAAATAAAATAAAAACATTTGTTCAAATTTAAAATTTTTCTGTGAAGATTTTTATAAAACTTAATTTCTTCCATGGATTTAAAAGAAAAGGTAAGCCACATTTATTTGAAGCTAAACTCTGTCGTTACATTATATTTGTTCTTATTTCAGGAAGATTATACAAATTTCTACGCTTTAAATAAAAAAGTATTAGAGGAAAACCCATCGGAAGTCAAAAAATCAAGATTAAATATAAAAAACTAATGTTTTAAAAATGTATGTATGTAGGTTAATAAATTGTACCAAAACCAATGATTACCTTGTTTTTATGGCTTTGTTTAAACGTGAAGTTAGGGCTTAAAAACAAGTGTTATTATTATGTTGTTTGAACTTGAATTGAACTGTGATTCAAAGCTTGAATTAAAGTATATTCTCACTGTAATGTTCGACTTGAATTCCAGTTACCGTTTTGCTGGAATATGCTATTGAATTAAAGTGTAATTAAAGTATAAATTAAGGCTTGAAATTGGAAAATATGACTTGAATCACACTTGATTTTAACTTTAATTCCAGCAAAAATGCTTATTGGGATGTTACTTACTACTAAACTGAGTAAAGGTTTCGAAGTTATGAATTCAATTTGTAGTATATTTGATATCCTAAAGTTTTACTACAAATTAAAACTTATTTCTTTTAAAACCGATTCTAAAAAATTTTTCTTGGGGGATTTAAGAAAATTTAGAATTCATACAGCAAGTGCAACCTTGTCTTGAAAGGCAGAGAAATATAATTTACATTAATTCGAATTTTTAAAGGAATTGAAACAAAAATATCGTATTTCCTAAAACTTTTCTAGTGCTTGGTTTGAATTGACTAGAAAATATATCGTATGCCTTAGTATCTTTTTGAACCAACTTTAAAAAAGTTTTCAGGCAAAACTAAGAAAATTAGAAAGTTTTAAGCAAAAACACCCACCCAGAAAAAAAAGATTCGTTGCAATTCGATCAAAACCATTAACATTTATTTGTATGAACATTATTTTATTTGGAAAAAATATATAATCTATTAATTGTGCAAAAATATTGTATTGGGAATTAAAAAACAATCCTACTATCCAATTATTGGTAATTCCAGTCAACTTCAAAATTAAATTCGTTTAGTAATTGCGTACAGTAGAAGCAACCATTTATTAAGTGAATATACCACAAAAATTAGTACAATCTATCAAATTTATTAACAAATTGTCTATATTCAAAAGTGGTAAGTACAAATACGGATATTCTGATCAAATATACTACTTAATTGGGGTTTCAGTAGAACCATCCGAATTGTGGATTGTATTGATTACAGACTCCTCTAATGATTGGTATTGGTAAACGCATTTTATACTATTTTTGCTTTCATAACAAATTATTTAAATTCAAAATTAGCCACCAAAATGTATAAGTTTTGTGATGTCGTAGGTAGAGATGTAGCCTAGTACTCCGAACTGCAGAGTTCAAATCTGAGAAACCCCAAACCTTTTAATTTTTTTTACTAAAATAAAATGTTTAAATAGCAAATATATGTATCAACGAAAATTGAAACACCTAGGTGCAGTAAAAAAGAGTCTAAATTATGAATCTTTATGCCCATGTTTGACACCGAAAAAAATCTAATAATAAAACTTTTCTTAAAATAAAATTTTGTGGAACGTAATAATATTTCTGTGGCATATAAATATTAAATTATACAACTGTTTAACTGATTGACATTAAATACTATACATATTTTTAGCTACATAGTTTAATATTTGTTTGTATTGAGCTCGATTTGCCTTTAAAGAGAAAGAATATCCCTCTTTTTCCCAGAGAGCGCCAGTTATTCAATTAACACTGTAAAGAAAATATTAAATTTGTTCTAGTTTTTCTGATAAATTTAGAAATTACAAATGTGTAAAAATCAATGAGAATTTTTTATTATCAAAATATTCAAAAATTATTTATATAAAACTAATAAAAAACTCCACAAAATGGAACAACTGCTTGAATTTCAGCCAGGGACATGTTAAAAACGGTGGTTCAATTACCTGAAGTGTAGAACTTTGGCCAGGGAAATGGTAAAAATGGAGATTCTGGGTAATCATCTGGGGACCTGTGTAACCCTGGCGACAGCCCAGGCAATCCCGGTCTTTAGCCTGGGCAACATTTTTCTACGCTAACAACGTAGCGGGGTGTGCCCGCTACATAGTTATTTCATAAAATGCTAGGTGGGTAAATACAAGTTGACAATATTAGGTGTGCTTTTATCAAATTGTATATCTATATGTATAGGTACAAACTTACGAAATAAAAGAAAACCTTTTTATTCCAATTGAAAGTATATTAAATGGCAATTAATTATTTAAATACTTAAGTCTCATTAAAATTCATTCTTATTTATGGACCAATTTATAAGCAAAAGTGGTGAAAATTTTAATATTTTTTAGAATATTAATCGCGTAATTTTTTCTACTGCCTCACATTTGCAATACGAACAAACTGTTAAGTGGAAGTCATTTTTTGTGAAGGTAATTTTTTTTTGATGGAAAAAATAAATTTTTGGATGTCACTTATAGCCGAATAAAAAATTGAAAGTTGGTCCTTCTGTATGCGCTTTAGAAAAGGTGGTTCCGGTACACATGTGTCTAAATTTTTTTAATACTAAATGCTAAATAATAAGCTATCACATAAGAATTTAAAATAAATCATTTCGTAATTCTTTACGTATTTTATTATAAATAAAAATTCTATACCTCTAAAAAAACACCCATATAACTATTTATTAAGAAAACGACTATCCCTACTTACCTGACTGCTTTATTTTTTGTAAACAAATACAATTAGAACATTTGGAGCTGCCTTTGTACGAAAGCTTTTTTCGTTTATGGACTTCGTGGGAACGCGAAATATAGCAATTATATAGTTTGCTCTAGTCAACCTTTACTTGCAAACACATAATTCATTTGTTAGCATTTGGTGTTTTTAATATTTTATCACATTAAAAATGCAAAAACTTCACAAAATTTTTATGACAGATATTTTTGTTTACATTTAAAAGAGAAAAGCCAATAATTTCTAAGACTTGGCATCATTTTTATACATTCTTAATTTTTAAATATATATATCTATAACTACTTAGCTAGTCCATATCTACTTGAATTTGTATGGAATATTATTATAAAATTCGAAAAAAACAAACCTATAATTTAAAATTTCTTTATAGTTTTAAATTTCATAGAAACTTGTCACCCTAATTAAGATTTACATTAGCCAGTTCCCACTCTTAGTATTTTGCAAATAGTATTTAAGTCCAATAACTTTTCCCGAAATATTTCAACTACAGTTGTGAATATCAAGTTTGTATGGTATTACCCGAGGTTAGCATTAATTTTTTAGATTAATTACCAGTCCCTAATCGTGCATGTTTACCAACACATTAAAATAAAACCAACACTTGTATTCGAGTGCAACGTACCATGACTTATTTGTATTAGCGGCAAACCAACATCAACGGCATGACAATTATTAAATAATTTCAGTAATACTCCAAAAACAACAATTAAAGATTTCACATTTTTTTGGGATATCATTATAATTGGTTTTGACAAAACACAGAAAATAGCACTTTATTTATATAAGGAAACTATGTATGTTATTCCTTGTAAAAATTGTTCTGCAATTGTTGACGTCAAAAACTTATAAATGGAATGGTGTAAGTTATTGTAACTTATTGCCATCATATAAGTGGTATGTAAGACTTTTGTAAAATTTCATATTAATTTAAGTTTAATTTAAGCATTTCCTTTATTTGCCAAAAACTTTTTCGAAAATGCACTTTCAAAACAGTTTTGTTTAATTTGAGTTAATAAATTTCTTTTAAATTCTGTTAATTTAATTTTTTTTATTTGTTTTTCTTTAAAAAACTTAACATTTTACACCTTTTCATGTGAAATTTGTATTTTATTCCGTAATTTTAAAAATTTCGTAACTCATACGTTAAATGTTGTTCGAAAACTGAATTTCTATTTAGTTATTTGGGTGGTAGTTTATAATTTCTCTATAGATTGGCTGATTGAATGACTTCCTTTATATTCAAAATAAACATTTGGTTTATTGTTCTCGCTTCTCGCTTTTGTTTAGAATGTTCTCTGTTTGGGCGGTATTTAGTGTGGTCAGTTACCTGTGGCAACAATATAGAAAAAAATATTTACAATAACAATAGCTTTTCTCTTTTACCTCATATCTATATTAAACCGATTAAAGTTAAAAAATGAAACGACTAGTGTTTATAATATCTGCGTAATAATTCAACGTATGTCAGCAAAACTTTTTAGGAAGTAACGCTAAGAAGTAACATTCAAAGTAAAAATATATAAACGTTGAGTTTATACATTATCTATATTGAAAGCAAAAGTGCATTTGAAAGGTAATGTGTGTGAAGTTTATATTTTATAGTTATATGTATGAAAATGTATTTTTAGTTTGATTCAAGATCATACGAAAAGTTTTTTTCAAATGAAAAATTTTTTTCCTTATTTTTTTAATTTAAGTAAACAAGGAGAATACACAGAAAAAGTTATTAGACACCAGCCGAATGGAATGCATTTTCTGGTCAGCTACGACTTTCATCAACATTCTTTGTGCCGAAATACCAATTGTAAATATCTCTATTTAACTCACAAATCAACGGAAAAAGCTATTTATGCTAACATACAGTTGATTTTGATTATTGAGTATAGATGAAATTTACTAACTATTTTTGTGTTATTTATATTCTCCTTTGTTTACCGTATGTCCAAATTAGCTATTAGCTAATATTAAAGACATTTGTTTTTTTTTAAATTGGTTTTTCGATATTGTTACGATTTTACCCTTTATAAAATCGTTGATTTATTTACCTTTTAAATAAATCGAGTTCTTTCTATATTGCAAATAATAAACACCGTTTGAAATTATTTATAGCTCTATTTATTTATAACAGTCACTAAAAATTACAGAAAAACACTTTAATAGCACACTTTATTTACACGATGCAGATAGACTAAACGTTAGCCACACTTTAGTTCTTCACACTTTGCGTTTTACTTATGAACTGAAATGCTGCATCACCGAGTACCAGTATTTATATGAGTAGTCAGGTTTTCTAGTTCTTTCCAGTTTATTACGACACTAGATTTTTCCAGCTGTCAAAATTCGCGTGAAGAAATTTCTAGTTGTGGAAATTTCTATGTCTGTTCGTCTCGAACAGACATAGCTATTCCTTTTCCATAGTTGGCTAGTCGTTCTAGATGAACAACCTTTATTTTGCACCTTGGGCTCTGATCTTTCTGTATTCTGTATACCACATCATTCAACCTTTTAGTTACTCTATAGGGGCCGTCCCAATGCGTTTGTAATTTGGGAGATAGTCTTTTTTTCCGTTGCGGGTTAAATAGCAGAACCAGCTGACCCTCATTAAATCCTTCAGAATTTGCTGCCTTATCGTACCTTGCCTTCATCTTATCGCTGACTATTTTAATTCGATTGCGAACAAACTCATGAAGCTCCTTAAGGTCTTCTTGTTCCTGGGAAGCGTTGTCTTTATAGCGGCGCGCTTAACACCAAATTCTAAATCGCCAGGCAATTTAAGTTCCGTTTCGAAAATAACTTTTGCAGGCGTCCGGGAGGTGGAATCGTGAACAGCCGATCTATATGCCAGCAGAAATTTGGGGATCTGTTCGTCCCAGACCTTCTGATGAGTACTGACCACTTTTCTTAAGTATTCCTCTAAAGTGCGATTGAATCCTTCGACCATACCATCAGATTGTGGATGCAACGGAGTGGTCCTTGTCTTTCTTATTCCATACAACTCACACATTTCCTTGAAGATAGCAGATTCAAAATTCCTTCCCTGGTCAGAGTGTAATTCTAATGGAACACTGTAGCGGCACACCCAGTTGTTCACAAATGCGCTTATTATCGTTATGGCTTCCTGGTTCGGTATATCATATACCTCAGACCATTTACTGATTTATTCGATCACCACAAGAACGTAACGGTTTCCGGAATCACTGACAGGGAAAGGGCATGCTGCATCCATTGCTATTCGCTCAAATGGGGCACCCGAGTTGTATTGTTGAAGTTGCCCACGACTGGCGATGCATTGCGCGCAATTTGCTATCAAGTCGCTTACAGCTTGCTGGCAGCCGACCCAGTAGCATCGCTGTTATAACTTCTCTAGGGTTTTCGTGACACCGAGATGACCACCACTGGGACCGTCATGGAACTCTTTTAATACTTGGTCTATTTTGCTTGACGGCACCACAATTAGCTTTGTCTCAGTTTTGCCGTCCCCACTTTCCCATATACGGTATAAGCAGTGATTAATTACCCGTAGACTGTTCCACTGGGCCCAATATGCTTTCATTAGCGGACTTTCAGCTGATATTTGTTCACGGGTAGGCCTCCTGTCCTCTGCTTTGGCTGACATAATTTTTGACAGTATGGGGTCATTCTGTTGCGCCGCCGACCACGCTTCACTTGACTCAATATGCGTTAGTCTTATATTAACAATGCTCTCTTTTACTTCAGCCCTCGAACAATGTTTGCACTCTAAATTGCAGGGGCGTCTTGAAAGCCCGTCCGCATTGCAATGCTTTATGCCTTTCCTGTGCTCGATGCTGAAATCATAGCTTTGAAGTCGTTCAATCCAACAAGCCAGCTGCCCTTCTGGTTGTTTAAATTGCAGCAGCCACCTGAGTGCAGAATGGTCGATTCTTAGCTGAAAGTGCTGACCATACAGATACTTGTGGTAGTGCTTTACACATTGTACCGCTAAGTTCTTCCCATGACAATTATGTCGTCAAAGTACACTAGGAAAGTTTTCCAGTGGAGTCCTTTCAGCATTGCTGGAGCATTACAGAGTCCAAAGGGCATCACATTAAACTGCCATAATCCGTCACCTGTGCTAAAGACAGTTTTCTCCTTGTCTTGATCACAAATTTCTACTTGTCAATAACCACTTTGCAAGTCCAATGTGGGGAATCACTTGGTTCCTGCTAGCGTGTCTAGAGTGTCGTCAATTCTCGGTAGTGGATAGCTGTCCTTCTTGGTAATATCGTTTAATTTTCTGCAATCAACACAGAATCGGGTGCTGTCCATATTTTTTCTTAACTAAAACAATAGGCGAACTCCATGGGATAGAAGATGGTTCGATTACTCCACTACGCTCCATTTCGTTGACTAACTCCTTTACTTCATTTCATTTTGCTAGAGGAATACTTCTGGGCGCCTGCTTTCGATCTTCAAAGGACGCATTGGAAGGTTCCAAGTTCTTTTCGCAACTGATTATTGCTTCTGGCGCAGTACATTTGGCTATTTCAGAGTTCGCTCTGACAACTTTTTCACAATTTGATAGGTTCAATACTCTTACAGGAACTCTTTTGTCTTTGCTGGTTTTCAGGAGGGCTTTCGGTGTTAGCAGATCACTTTTTATTTTCGATGGTTCTACCACCCACAAGCTGCTGTCCTCACAATCTCCCTCCATGCGCACCGATACTAAAATTTCTGCCCGTGGCTGATGGTAACTAGCTTTCTTACCTGATTCCCGCGTTCATATCCAACACAAAGGGGTATTTCAACATTCTGCCAAATCATAACTTTTTGCCCCGTGACAAATCATAAAATCTGCACCAATAATTACTTCATCCACAATATCGGCGTCAATAAATACGTGACTGACGCTTATGTTGGCAATTGTTAGTTTCACATTTACCTTACCATAGACAGAAGCCAGCTCTCCAGTAGCTGTTCGCAAACTTACCCCGTGCAATGGTTCAACTGGCTTTCTAATTATATTGGGCCTGATGATGGACTGTGATGCTCCTGTGTCTATCGTAAGAATGTGCTTTCGCCCGTTGATGCACCCATAAGCAGTAAGATTGCTTTTCTCCTGCTGTGCTATTGATATGGAGATTGTCAGGCCATCGGTTGTGGGAGCTAGCTCATGCCCCGTAGTGCTAGCTCTTTTTAGTTTAACGGTGACTCTTTAGGTGGTTGCTGATCGGTCAGAGGGCTCTTCTTTGGTGCTTTGCAGTTTCGCTGAAAGTGTCCCATTTTACCGCATTTGTAGCATTTGTCCTTCAGTTTGCCTCGCTTTTCACCTAATGCCTTCATAACTGCCTCCTTAACTGCCTCTGTTAACTTCGTGCTCATATCTGCCTCTTTTTCAGCAGTCACTTCGAGGTTACGCACCTTAAATATTTGTGGCTTGGAAATCACCTTCGCAGTCTCTTGGGCCAGCGCGAATGAGACAGTTTCAGCAAAAGTCGATTTCTGCGTAGCACACACCGCATGTCTTACATCAGAATCCCGAATTCCATTCACAAATGCTTCAATTTTGAACTGATCTATGAATGGATGATTTTCACCTGGATAAGTCAGCTGCACCAACCGTTCAATATCTGTTGCAAAATCTTGCTACGACTAATTTGCTTTCTGAAGTCTACCTCTAAGTTCCATTCGGTAAATTTCTTTTTTGTGTTCGCCACCATACTTTCGCTGCAGTGCCACCATTATGTCGTCATAATTATTTCTGCAGGTGATTGGCACACTTTCTAGAATTTCTGCAGCGTTTCCTTTTAAGGCCAGAATCAACTTTATAGCTTTTTCTTCGATGTTCCACATATTTCTAGCGGCAACTGTCTCGAACTGGAACTTGAAAACATTAAAAGGTACGCTGCCGTCAAAAGTTGGGGCCTTTGCTCTATCAGAACTTTCCTGAATAATTCGTACTGGACCGTCTTGACATTGAGAATTATTTACTTTATTTTCTAGATCTTGCAGTTTTTTCTCGACGTCATTCTCTAGTCGGTCACTCTTTTTGAAACTTCGGAAATTTCTCTAGAAGTTTCTTGAAACTTTTCTTCCATCTTCATAAGCAATTTCTCGTTCGTCTCCATCTTGGTTAAAAGTTTCTCGTTGTCGGCTCTAGAAGCTTCTAACAATTTCACGTTGTTGTCTTCCATCTTTTGCATCACAGCAGCCAACATTGTGCTTAACTCCACATTACCTTCTGTTTTACGGGTACTAATCTCCATTGCATCTTTTTCATCAAATTCGTAAATCGCAATGTCAATGTTACGCCTCTTTTGTAACTCTGTCTTATTTCCTGCTGTCGCTAGCTCCAATTTGCTCAATTCCTTTCTGAGCTGTTCCATCTTAAGCTCCTTCAATTTCATGACTGCTTATTATTTTGCAATCCCACTTCTGACACCAATTGTTACGATCTTACCAGGGACATAAGAGTTATAACCAATATTTGAAAAAATCCTGAAATAATAATTAATCAAGAATTTTTAAAACCTGCTCTCTGAATAATAGTTACAAATAACCAATGTTTTTTTGGTCTTTGATAACCATTATATTTCTTTTTTTTTTTGTTTTGGGCTTCCATAACCATAACAAAAGATTTTTATTTTTTTTGGTCTTCCGTAACCATTACAAAAGATTTTTATTTTTTTTGGTCTTCTATAACCATTACAAAAGATTTTTATTTTTTTTGGTCTTCTATAACCATTACAAAAGATTTTCTTTTTTTTTGGTCTTCCATGTCCATTATGAAAGATTTTTCTACATAAAATTTAGTAAAAATTAGAAGAAACTATTAATTAAACTATTGGTAAAATAAGGATAACAAAAGTAGTTTAGTTAAAATACGGATTTCTGTAAAAATAGCAATAAAATTAGTCCAATTGAATTAGAACACGTTTTACAGACTTTTGGCATTTTCTGCTCTGAAAATTATACAAACTGACTTACGCTGCAATTTATCTGAGCGAACATTGCGTTCATTAATGTTTGTAAAATTAAATTCTTAGAAAATACATATGTATATATATCTCAAAATGTTCCACTTTTTTAATTTCAAAGCTATAGTTTCATACAGTTTGTTAGGATTCAATTGGTTAATTTGGTTACTTATAATGACTATGTAAGAAGAAAAAAAATATGAGAAAGATTTGCGGATCCTAACCAAAATCAATAAAAAAAAGTTCGTCCTTGTGCAAATATAGATAAGTTAGTGTGCAAAATTTTATAAAAATATCTAAAGATTTGCGAACTGAAACGTGGTTATAGAAGACAGAAAAAATAATAATCTTTCATATTGGTTATCAAAGACCAAAAAAAAAAAAAATCTTTTATAATGGTTACAGAAGACCAATAAGAATAAAAATCTTTCATAATGGTTACCAAAGACCAAAAAAAAATAAATATCTTTTGTAATGGTTACGGAAGACCAAAAAAACCAATAATCTTTCATAATCGTTATCAAAGACCAAAAAAAATAAAAATCTTTCATAATGATTATGGCAGCACTACAATTTTCTGGGTAATTTATAATTATTATTACAGGCCCAATTTTTTTTTCAGCTATTTTTTCCATAACCTTTTGCATATTTAAAAAATAATAAGAGTTAAATCGGGTCCCTGGATCTTACCCTTTATAAAATCGTTGATTTATTTACCTTTTAAATAAATCGAGTTCTTTCTATATTGCAAATAATAAACACCGTTTGAAATTATTTATAGCTCTATTTATTTATAACAGTCACTAAAAATTACAGAAAATCACTTTAATAGCACACTTTATTTACACGATGCAGAAAGACTAAACGTTAGCTACACTTTAGTTCTTCACACTTTGCGTTTTACTTATGAACTGAACTGCTGCATCACCGTGTAAAAGTATTTATATGAGTAGTCAGGTATTATAGTTTTTTCCAGTTTATTACGACACTAGATTTTTCCAGCTGACAAAATTCGCGTGAAGAAATTTCTAGTTGTGGAAATTTCTTGTAACAATATATTTAAACAATTCTTTTAACCGTGCCAAGTTATATTTTAATAGTGAAGTTTAAATTTTAACTTTGTTTTGTTGTGTTAAGCTGGTTTTTTTCCTTTCTTTTGATAAATAATAAACCTATTAAAAAATAAACCTATTACAAAACTTTTTATAACTGATGTTGCGAGCGAAGATAAAATAAACACGTCTGTACTCTTCAACAGATGAAATTCAGCCGTTCAGTAATCAACGAATCTTCCGTGAACGGCTACATATTTTATGATACTTAAGACCCTCGTGGTAAGGATTACATACAAGCAACAAACATCTGCCTTGAAGTCTTTAAACAAAACATAGTTATTTCCTCAATGTATTCCTCTCCTAGATTTTCGATATCAGAGAGTCAGTACCGAGATTTCTTTAAACTACTAGGACCCAGATTTATTGCAGCTGATGACTACAACGCAAAACACGCATTCTGGGGGTCACGACTAATTACTCCGAAGGGTCGTATTTTACTTGACACAATTTCAAAAATGGTACTGAATGTGATCTCTAGTGGGCAACTGGAAGAAATGTTTAAAGTTGAAGCACGAGCTGGGTAGGTAACACAATGATGAATTAAATTCACGATAGCTGTTCCTAAAAGCACAGAGCCATTCAGAGATGAATAAAACACCTGTAAATACAAATAAAATACAAAATAAATACTTCGAAGTATATTGGATAGTAGCATCCGCGGTGGTGCCGGCTCGACAAAGGTCGCAGCCGTAGTATTTATATTTTTTTACTATATTTTATATATCAATATATATTTGATTGATGCCTAATGCAGAGAATGCAACTTATAATGGGTGACTATTGACAAATAGTTACAACTCATGTTCTTTATTTGACAATAGGTGGCAACGGTTGCTTTTTACAGTGCACCTCATCGTAAAAACTACGTGCCGTTGCATCATATGTTTCAAGAACATTGGTAAAATGTTCAAGTTAATCTGGATTCAATACCTGATCTATTCTAGTTAGTTGGTCATTGCTGCTTTTAAAATTAGTTAGATCACATAACATAGCACGTTCTTCAGTTTCAACAGGCAAGTATTTCAAGTGACCAAAGATATTTTGCCTAATTTTCTCTAGTATATTTACCTGTATACTTACAAAGCTACCTAATACCACATACTGATTTTTCTCTTTATTTTATACAAATTAATCAAATGAAATGAATACAGTATCCACACTACTAAAAAAAAATGTGGCACAAAATATAAACATTACAATGAGTGGCAACAGCAAAGAACCTTCTATTGCTACTCCACCTCTTCTCAAAATTCTGGTGGAGAGTATACCATAAATTCACAGGAAAATTTTACTATAGGAATATTTATAGCACTAAAAATGGCAAATACTGCTTCTGATTTTTCTGCCCTCGCTTTATTGTCAAAAGCGCTCCACAATGAAAGGTAGCCAACATATAGGAAAAATAAGATCGACATTGAAGTAAGCCTTGCATCCCATACCCACCAGGTGCCCCAGGTTTCTTTTCCCCAGATGCTGCCTGTGATTAAGCATATTGCAGAAAAGATTGTCCTTGCAGCAGCAGCAGCATTTGCCAAGACACTAGCAATGCTGTCGTTCCAGACTAATGAAATGAAACTGAGTGAATCAATTAATCCATATATTCCAAGAGCAAGCCATGCAGAAGGCACATGAAGATACATAATTCGTACAATTTCTCCTTGTTTATAATCTTCTAAGTAGAAGAATATCACCAAAAACATTCCAATCAAAAAACATGCGAAACAAATAACCCCAAGCCAAGGTAGAGCTTTCTTAAAATATAAGAGAAATTTGTAGGCTTTAAAAAAAACATTCGTTTTGAGAATAATTGTGTTAAGAATTTACCAATTAGTTTGAGTTTTATCAACAGGATATCTTTTCTATATTTACGTAGGTCAAAAAATTAGCATAATTTCAGTAGCAGATTGCTAGCTATTATTTTTAGTATATGACCCTTAAAAAGCTTAATCTACATTTAGTGTCAGATTCAAGTGGTGAAACTGTCATATCAGTTGCAAAATCAGCCCTGAAACACTTTCGTTCTATAGAAATGATCGAATATGTTTGGTCTTTTGTAAAAAGAGAAGAGCTGATTGACAAAATTCTGGAGGAAATTAATAGGAAAAGTGATGAGCATAATTTTGTTATATGCACTATTACTGATGATAAGCTAAGAAAATATCTAAAAGATAACTGTATAAAGTTGAAAATTCCCTAAAGAGCAATATTATCACATATTATTAGAAAAATTTCGTCTTATCTTGAAATTGAAAAAGATGAAAAGCTTGACTTGCATACTGAGATAAATAACGAATATTTTCAGCGCATTGAGGCAATAAACTACACTATTAATCATGATGATGGACACAATATTCAAGACATTGATAAAGCAGATATAATTTTGGTTGGAGTTTCACGTACATCAAAATCTCCCACCAGTACCTAAATACGTTACCGAGGCTAAAAGGTTGCAAATATTCCTTCTGTTAGTAGATTACCCCTTTATGTCGACTTGGCAAAATTAAAAAATAAACTAAGGATCGGGGTAACAATAGACGTAAGTAGGCTAATAGAAATACACAAAAATAGACTCACTTCAATTAAGAATGAAGATAATAACATATATGCTAACCCTAAGAAAGTAGAAAAGGAAATTAAAGAAGCGGAGAAACTATTTAAGCAGAATAACTGGCCAATTATTGATGTCATGCAAAAGTCAATCGAAAAAGTATCAGCAACAATTATAAAATAGTTTAATAAAATGTGAAAAATTTATCAATTGACTTACTCTCTGTAAGTGATCATAATATAAGGTAATTTTGTTCTTACTATAGATATGAAAGTCATAAGTTCGCTAAAATCTTATCGTAACAGAGATACAAATTGTAAAGTTGTGAAAATTTACATTATAAATAAGGTAAAGCCAAGGTGTAAAGCGCGTCAAGGTTCTTAGCTTTTTGTTCACCTTTTTATGTTATATATTTCTTGTATTGGAAAGCACGGTGCTTATATCTAAAAAGAAGCAAAAGTTGCTATGTTTAAGCACAGCCTTACTCATTTCTTCTCTTACAATATATTTCAGCATTAGCACAATTACAGGTAAACGTGGCTTATTGACGTTAATCGATTTAAAAAAAGAAATTGAGTACAATGAACTTTTGCTAAAGAATATCTCTTTTGAAAAGGACAAGTTGGGTAACAAAGTATTTGGCTTTTATGAAAAAAGCTTGGATTTAGATCTGCTTGATGAGCAAGCAAAAAATGCTTTAGGTTATGTGAACCCTCATGAACTTATGGTTGTTCTTGAAGTTGAATAGTAGTGTAGAACAGATCAGATTTTCCTACGTCATACCGCCGCGGTATCTCGTTGTAGATTTCGCTAACAAGCAGCGGAATGACGGGTTACCAAATTGTAGGTAACCGTTCACAGATTTCCACTTAATTCTTCAATCTCACTAATAGAAAGGCCAGTAAACTTGACAATAGTGTTGTCATCAACATTATTAGCCAACATTGTTTTTGCAACTTCAATTTTTCCTTCCTCTTTACCATTTTTTTTTTTTGACTTTTTCAGTGCAAGATCAAGTCTGTATTCAAGAATGGCTTCTTCTTTCCGTAGATCCATTATCCTTTCTTCGTAAACTACTAAATATTTTTCGTTCCAACGAAACTTATCTAACTCATCATATGCTAGCTTTATTATTGGTGTTTTTTCTGCTATCTCTTTTAAGTCCTCTTCTGTTGTTTCTCCTGCGTATTTAAAAAAGAAGCACCACCTTTCTTCTATACTTTCTAGCTGCTATACTTTACTTTTTGAAAATCTGGGCAATTCTATAAAGATAAATTGAAAATCTTTTAAGTCATGGCCGTTGGTTTTTATATCACGTATATTATGAGTAGAGATATAACCAACTTTTTCAGGAAGTAAGTTACAATTTGATATAGCAATAAAGAAAACTTTTTTAAATCAATGTAGTTGCCAAATTTATCTAATTGTCTTGAATAAGCCTTAGCAGCATACAGTTGGACACGTTTCTCAAAGCCCTTGTCTCCAGCGAGCTGCATTTCTCCTATATATATATATTTCCGTGAGAATCCTTGCAGAGAACATCAACAATACCTTGTTTATCAGAGGCAACTTTGGGATCCATAATAGTGCTAAGAAACTCAACTTCTTGTATTGAATTTATCTCAGTTAACCCTAAAATATCGTTCAAAAAGTGGATCAGGATATTCTTATTTTTTCCGTTCCAAAGATTTTTTTGAAACACAAATCATTGCGAGGATCGAGAAATTTTGAAAGAGCCATGGCAAAATTGCTTGAAATAATTATACACTATTATTAATAATTATTCAATCATATTTTTGAAGATAGCTAAAAAAAAAAGAACAAGTTTGGTAAAAAATAATGATATTTTTAGTGGAACATAAAACAGTTCCACTGCAGTACTGATTAGAAGCAATAGAGTAGCTTTATCTGGTTGATAATTCAAAATATTAGCAAGTATTATACTGGACCCAGAAACTAGAATAATAGCCAGCAACATCAGTGCTTTATATATGCTCTCGTCGTATATACCTATAACATGCTTGTCTAAAAGGACAATTCCTAGAACAAATAGTGGCCAGAATACGTACTTTGCTGTAATAGTAATCAAAGCAAGCTTCCAATCTATTTTTAAGCTTGAAATATTTGCAATGCTCACTCCAAGTAGCACCATTCCTAGTGTAACAAAGGTACTTCTAATGTTCATCATAACATCTGTTATAAAAGTAGGTATTTGTATATCGTATATACTTAAAAAGAAGCCCAGAATCATCGCATAAAGCGAAGGAAGTTTGAACAACATTAATATGCATTCTTTTGCGGTATAAATACCATTTGCGGCTATGTAAAATCCTAAGCTATTTTCAAACAATGCCATCCCCATATAACAAACAACATATACCGATACTGAATCTTCATCAAATAAAGCTATGGTAATCGGCAGGACAAAATAACCCATACTTGTGCTGCCCGAGCTAAATGCTAATATGTTTCTTGTGTTATCCTTAAATAAAAAAGAAGAAAGATAATACACTGATAAGGACATAGTGCTACCTATAAACCATATTAAAATCGGCAGGGAAATTACTTTTAAATTAACTGTCACTATTGGATTAGCTATATAAAAGAGTATTTGAGATAGAGTGTCCCTATCAATTTTAAGACATTTTCCTGCTAAATAACCAATAAACATTGTAATATAAATGGGTAATATTTTTAGGAAAAGAGTAAGGAACATACTAGCATATTGTGATACTTTTGACTGATAAAGTGATATTAGATCTTAAGGTATTGTAAAAGTAAACAAAATTTATTTCCCAATTTATCCAGCTCATAGTTAATTAAAAAAGATTCACATAGTGCCAAAAATTTTTTTTACATAGGACTTAAGAATGACATTTTTATGATTAAATTATGTTAAGTTTCTGTAAAGTTTCTTGCATATTTTTAAATAATGATAAAAAATTAAACTGCTTGTGGTAATTTAGACTGTTGAAAAAGTAAGAAAATGTTCTTCTTTTAACGCTTTAAATGTGATATTTTTATTTATTAATTAAAAATTTCAAATGTTACGACCATTTCTGTTAATCCTGTCTCTAATTGCCAAGTTCATTGAAATTGACATTTCCGTGCCTAGCTTTCCGGATATAGTGCGCTATTTTATCGTATCGGAACGAACAATACAGGTAATTTAATAATTTTTTAGGGCTTTTGCATAGGAGGGTTGTTTTTAGTTCATTGTCTGAATGCTATGGCAGAAGGAGAATTATAATCATAGGTAACACTTTGTTATAAATTGGTGCTGTTGGTTGCGTTTTTGTACCGTTGGTTTTTTGGCTTTTTATCTCTCGCTTTGTTCAGGGCATTGGTGTTAGCA